>JANZLQ010000078.1:15090964-15113371 GCA_026212715.1 Elanus axillaris | reverse complement strand
TGAATGATCTCTCCTGTCCTTATCTTGACCCACAAGCCCTTTGTTATATTTTTCTCTCCCCTGTCCAGCGAAGGAGGAGGGAGTGATAGAGTGATAGAACGGCTTTGGTGGGCACCTGGTGTCCAGCCAGGGTCAACCCATCACAGTGTTACTGTATGAGAAGATTTATGGATAATCTTTCTAACTTTGGTCAAGCAAAGATTAAGACTTTGACCTTCTTGAAGTAAATGGTTACACTGAGGAAACAGTGCTATTGTGAACAAAATCATGTTAATGTGCCAGTTTCCAAGCACTTGTGGCAGAGAAAAGAGAACATTTAGCAATTCACTCTATACAGCTCTCATTTTGGACCTGCAAACTGAATTCACATTATGCTTTATTATTCAGATTTATAATCCCAAATTGTGTGTCCCTTTGAGGTTAGCCATTAAAAAAAAATAAAACAAACCCCAACTAACCCAAACTGCATGTACTGCTTTACTTGCTGTTGTACCATACCATGTGAGACTAATTTTAATTAACCTTTGATTAGAGGTCTAGGATGATGAGCAAGCATACAAGATGCCTAGATCAGGTTCAATAAACAACAGAATATGTCTGGATTTTTCTATTGCACTTCATTCACTTTTGTCACTTTTTCCTGTAATAAGTGTAAGTATTATTCCCAAGTCCATATGTACTTAAAATGTTTTTTTAAATCATATTTTCATATAGAAAGACCATTTAACTTTTCAGAAAAGCACTAAAATCATATGTTACAGTGTTTGTAGCTGTATAAGTACAATATACATTAGTTTATAAACCAGGAGTCGAGGTCTATATCCGTGAGCAGTAGACAGAGCCATATTGCACTCAATGAAGATATTCTGATTTACATCAGCCAGGGTTTCGGTCTGTTATACTACAGCTGAACTTAACACTATATATTACACAAAATTACATCAGATTAAATACAACCATGACTGAAAGTGAAGGTTCTCTAAAGTGAAGGAGGAGCAATACTGTTTTACCTGACTTTCCTTGTTTGAACACCTTCTCCACAGTTCTCTTTTAAGTCCACATTCGTCACCTTGCAGACACTCCAAGGCTCAGTAACCCATACATACTGGCTGCAGTCACTGTGGCAGGGAACTACTTCATACACCTGGAATCCACACTGAGTGTCAGTTTTGTTGCACGCAAGTAAGATAAACACGCAACAGTGATCATGCAAAAAAGGGTTAAAGCTCTTTTTGGTACGAACAACAAATGTAAACTTGCTGATTTAGAGGCTGTAGTAGTAATACAGCTAAAATACTTGATAGAAGACTACAGAAATAACAAGAAGTCAGAAGCTAAGACATCTAATGATAGATTCCCTGGTTTTCTCTGCCTCTAAGCCCATGCTATGCCATTTCCACCAATAACATCAACACAGCTAACAAAATCTGTAACTAAGCTAGCTCATGGGTATATCTTTTAGAAAAACACTGCTAAAACTCTGCTACAATTTTACTTCTATCTTTCATATCTCTCCTCAACTATTCCTTCCCAGTGTTATTAGTTGTGGGGGCTTTTGTATTTCTAAAGAGATTCAAGCTCAAGGTAAATTATACCAATATATACTTTCATTTTTCTTTGTGGATACTTAAAATCACTCTAATATATTTGTGTACCAGCATTAGTATTATGTTTAAATTTGAATACAGATTTGAAATAGTATCACATACAATAATTTATACAGTGTTCCATATATTTTCTCAAACATACATTACAAAAAAGGACGGACAATGTAAACATTGGCGCACAATCAGGAGGCACATGTTAAGGTTATCTCTCTATTTTATTTATGATTTATTAAACTCTTACCTGAGCCTGAAGAAAGCATTTTCATGAACACAAAAGAAAAAACAAAGATAAACAGAAAGAATGATTAGAGCAAAGCATAGGTATTTAAATGGCATTCATTTAGCTTTTATCACAAACAATATTCTATGACTTCTGCCAAGCAAAAGGCATCCAATTTTTCCTCTTGGATCTCCCTTGCTGCCATGAGGCATTTTTGCAAGAAGTTTGCCCTTGGAAGAAAATAAAGGTTTATAAATCACAACTGGTGGGAAGACTGTAAATTAGCCAGTCTCTTTCTCAGTCCCTAACACACGATAAAACTGTTTTTCCTTCTTGCCTATAATGAGCATCAACTCTTCACACAGTAGGGAATCCAGTTTCCCTTAGACAAGAGAAAATCCTCAATGGTTTTGGAAGATACTAGACTTCTCTATTAATTGAAATTATTCCAACAGCATTAAGTGCAATAGATTCAGGGGAATAAAAGGAACTGGTGGTTCTCATCCTTTCAAAGTTCCTAAGTCCTTAATTGAGCATCTTAATTATGCATAGATTACTTAAAGCCCATTGCCTCAAAATTATCTTATACCAGCTAACTTCACATATCATTCTGGGTATCAAGTCAGCACAACTAATATTTCTAGACAATCTAAGACATTGCCTTAAACAAGTCCTTGATTTCTTTTCAGCAACACTTCTTGGGTAGAAAAAGAGGGCTGATGGTTTGATAGTTTATCAGTTAACCTGCAACAAAATACCACCAGTCACAAAAAAAATAATGCCTTGAACAATGAATGCATAGAGAGTCTGATATATCACTAGGCAGCTGATCAGCTCATGCACAAGAAGACCAGCATAGGCAGCATATTTGTGCCTTCTTTGAACTGCATAAGCATTAACTTAGGCATAAAGATGGGTGGTGTAAATGCATGTTAAGGAAGGTACTGGACTTAGTGCACAATTTGTAGTCACGTGGGAAGTGGCACCTCAATTATTCTTGTCCAGGATTTCCAAAATGAGAATAGGGAAGCCTTAACTTAAGGAAACATCTCTGTATGTCTCACTTTGGTTGGCGTAAGAAGCAAACCCCACATATTCAACAGCCTTTCCAGTAACATAACGATTGGATATCTTGCCAGAAAGGCAAAGGAGAACTCTATATTGAATTGCATGTGTTTAATGGGGTTTTCCTGTCCCTACTGGCATTTTTGTAACTATGACTGCAGGCCAGGGCAGTTGGTGGTGTAAGGATCACATACCCACCTGGCTGGATAAGGGGGTAAATAATGCCTGGAGTCAATGAAGAGAAGGATGTCCTTATTTTCTCTAACAGTCTCAGACAAGCCTCTTCATTTGAAATCCTCTGAAGGCCATTGACATGCTTTTATAATAAATCTGACTCTATTGTTGTTGCAGTTATGAAGATTTTTAGCCTAGTGACGCGAGTACTGAGCAAGCTTCATTCAGCTGGAGTGTGGCTTGGGAGTCACCCTGGCATGCATGGCCGAGGAGGAAAGATGCTCAGTGAGACATCTAGCATTCACTGTATTCAGAGTCCCCCTCCAGAATACAGTCATACATGTTAGCCCTGAGAGATGCTGAACAACTTGCTCTTAAAAGTTGAAAAACCTCTTAAGCTCTTTATTTCCATATTTCACTAGCCTTACTATTACAAAGTTTTCCCAAGGCTTAACCCAAATCAGCTTGAAGCAGTCTAAGCCTACTGCTTTTTATCCTATCCATGATGGCCATGGAAAATGGATTATTTCCTCCTCTGCAACAGCTTTTTATGTACACACAAGCTAGCAGACTGCCAGCATCCTCCCTCCCATCGGCTAGACAACATGTTGTAGTCTTTCCTCAGAGGTCATAATTCCTAGATCTCAGCTTATAGCATAGACCCTCTGTACATCATCTTCCACATACTTGTGGGCCAAAGACCCAGTCTAACCATTATGCTTTGCATGTATGCAAATAAGTGTTTTATATATATATAAGTAATAAATACATAAATAAACCAAATTACGTGTAATAATTGAAATATGCATTCTGAAGAGTCAGTAGCTTTCCAGCTGAATGAATGGTGGGTCACATTTAGATTAAATAATTCACTTAAAATTAAAAATGCACATGTATCCCCTGCATGTTTCTGAACTGACAGTGAATGTATTTAAAATTGAATGATACAGCCTCTATATTCTTTGACATTCCTATCTCATCTGTAGAGCACCCTTCTCATGAAATTACTATATTTCAATTTTATTTTTACAATAATTACATTTTGAATCTTCTATTATTATTTGGCAAGTACCATGTAACATCGCAAATCAAATTCAAGTTAAAGTACCGGTAGAGGGCAATAGTGTTGCATACAAGTGGCTAACAGCCCTCTAGCAAAAGCACCTTTGATGCAGAAAAATACAAGCCTATTATGTACTACATGAATATTAAAGACGGAAAAAGACTTCTGTATAGACTATAATTTGCTCCTATTGAAACACATTCCTCATAATTTAAAGCATATTTACATGCTGACTCAAATCCAGCAACCCATATTCTAGTTTGTATTTTGTTAAAGTAGCTCACAAACTTAGTTTATTAGCTGCAGTTTAACACTTATTATTTTCTAAATTAGAACTAATTGCGTTCCCTAAAGTAGAAAATTAGATCAACAAGCCATTTCACTCTGTGCTAGCAAAATGTCAATAGGATATTATCAAGTACATGCATTTTTATTCAAATGTAAATTGACAGCACATTTTTTTTCAGTCTTTGAATATTTACAGAGAAGACTGTGTGGCTGTTTAATATGCCTCTGCAGACTAAATTAAATTCAACAGTAATATGAATATAAGTCAACTCTGAAGAACATAAGTTAATTGACAAGGAAGGTTTTTTCTTTCTAAAACTCTCCAAGCAAACATGAGCAAACAAGCTTCAGGGGTTTGACTTGGACTAGTGCTAAACTTGATCCCCAAGACTAAATGCTCATTAGTGGTCACAGCACTCCCAGTGTGCTCTTGGATCACATTTTCTGGCTTAGTTTCATTTGAAGAAGATCCAGACTGTGCAGCCAGACTGCTCTGTACCGGAAAATCAAGTGTCGTTAGTGGGACAACTGGGAGATTGACTTCAGAAGTGCATTCCTGACTGGAACCGCAACATCAGGGCAAGTGTACCCAGAAGGTTAAGCTTCTGCTTGAATAAAACCCACTAAGAGACACTGACATGATACTATGTGAGCGTTTGAGAAGTTTTAATTTGCTTTCTGATCCAGGATGGTCAGGATATGACACTAAGAATCTTACCAGTTTTAGCATCAGTAATGAGACATTTTACCTATTATAAGAGAAGGTCTTCAGCCACGTGGTCTTCACAATCTGCATGTAAGAATGTTTTATTGTCTCCAACCTGCAGTTCAGATAATGTGCTAAATTCTTGCAGATGAGGAAGTAATGAAGGCAGATCCCTTTGTTGACTGAGGAAATCTAAGCCAACACATAGTCCTCCTTCTACCAGCATCTGCCCTTTATGGTGCATAGTTATTCCACATGAAAAAAATAAGACAGCTAAAAGGGTTATCTGAGGTATGGAAAAAGCTATATCTATAATATGAATATAAATCAAATTACCTGATTGACGTGATCTAGCTTTGGACAGGGTCTTCCACCATTGTAGGGTTTTTCACGGAGCCATTTAGAGCGAACCTTTACCCCACTCCCACAGGATTTACTACAGCGAGACCAGTTGGACCACTCACTGAGCTTGCAGTCTGAGGGACATGGAATAATACAGGCTTCCTCAATATAACCTGTGTGAATGGAAAAGAAAGTGAAATCTCTTCAGCATGTCACTCTGCCACTTCCCCCTGAAGCCGTCATCTACTTCATTTAGATTGTCCAAAGTTTGACTTGACAGGACTGTGTGAATAGAGAGATTCTTCATCATTAGGGCTAAACTAAATTCTGCAGAAAATTGACACATATAGCTGGAGACTGTGTCAGAGTAGCAGCTGAGCATCCTCACTGCTATCTGATTAGGATTCACACTCCCCAGATTTCAGCATTCAAACTTTCTGACAGTTACAGAGTAACTGACACTGTCTCTTGGTTGTATCATTCTTACACTGTAAAAACAATTATTTTTTTTTTTTAAGGAAAAAAGGTTTAATTAAAAGTTCCTCCATAATTGTATCAAGTAATTCAATTGCAGTTATACATCAAAAATCCAACTGAATCAAAAGATACACATCTTACCAGCCTGGAGCAAGGGAACTTATCACCTTGTGACCTTTCTATGGCTAGAAAGAGAGAGTGGCCTGGCACATTAATGATCTGCCGATTAACAACCATCTGCCCCTAGTAGCCCACTGAATAATTGCACTGAATGGAAAAACAGATGTTTGGTTTGGGTAAGTCATCAGTCCTGAGACACTGGAAAGGGGCATGACATGGTCTGCAGGGAGTAACATTAGGCCTCAATTCACTAAACAGGTGAAAATGTCTTTCTTTTAAAAGCAACGTATGCCATACCTCTACAATAAGTGTCATTTATGGCAATATTTACAGCAGAAGCTATAAAACCTCAAATAAAAAGCTGGCCTTTACTGCATTTTTACTACAACTATACTCTAAACCTATATGAACTCTCCTCTCCCCATTCCTGTGTCAGATCTGCAATGTATTTACTGCTGGCATGTGCAATGGTCAATGCATTCAAAAGTGAATTAAAATATTTGATGAACACAGTTGCAAAATTAACACATACTTGGGTAAGATCATTCTCAAATGATTGGCACAGTTTGCTAGGCATGGTTTCAAATGTTTCTCACGTATCTCGATTTTTTTTCCGTTTGAAAGTAATCACTGTCATTTTCATCAGAGCTGATGTTAGCAGCTTTATGTTTTTAACCTATACTTCTAAGTAAAGCTATTCTGTCTCTTCTAAAACCAAACAATCACAAGTTGTGTACAGAATCAAAACACTTAAGAGATTTAAATTCTATATACCTATTACTAGTTGCTTTCATTAATTTGTTTTAGATATGAAGAACAGAAGGGTTTGGGGTTTTTTAAACATACAGTAACATTCAGAATATTTTATGGTCAAATTCAGGTGATGATTTTATCGTATATAGCTTTCCTCTGTTTGGAAGTGTTAAATAGTTAAATGAATATACAGAGCACGTCCTGAATTTGAGCACTGCAAAACTACTGTTCTCCAAATGTATCTTCCTTAAAATGGCCAGAACATTATTAGCTTGAATTACAAGCATATTTATTAAATGTCTTTTGCCATTTGACTGATCAGCTCATTGATATTGTATGAAATGTACACTGTGTTAGACACAATATATTTTTGAAGATCATATCATGCATATCAGAGGTGGTGACATAGCTTTCCCTGCAGGAGTAAATGCAAAATTGATTACATTTCACCTTACCTGACATCTCTGAGTAAGTCTCAGAAATCAGATGCACCCTATCTCAGAGCCTCATCCTATACTGAACTTTGATTGCATAAATATCAAACTCTTGATCTTCACCAGAAATGATCTGTTAACGAGCCCTCTTAGGTGCTGTACAGAACCATATATCCAGAGAATCAACAAACTACTGAATGAAAATGAAGAATAACAAAAAAGTTAAAAGAAACAATTCTCTCCAAGCAATAAGTATTGAGTGATATTTATTGTAGGATAGAACTAAGTGAAGATTTTACTGCTCTGTGAATTTTCTTGACGTTCTGAAATGCTGCCTTTACTTTCAATATAAATTCTAAGGTTTTTTTTCTAGAGAAACTTTTCTACTGTAACACAGTTATGCCATTTAGTATTTCTTAAACTTCTGCCTCTATAATTAATGTCTGGAAGAAACAAATTCAAGTTGTTTTAAATATATTGTACATCTGGGTAACTTTAACCAGTACAGGCTGCTTCAGGAAGAACTTTATTTTAAGGACTTCCATAAACCTTGGAGCTACTTTAAATTTGTTTTAATTAATCTCAAGGGGCTCTTCCCAATCTGCTCCAGTCATAGAAAAAGATCTTCTCCGGGATATCATGACATTTTGGGACTTGGATAACTATAGCATGGGAATATATCATAGCCTACCAAAAGGAGCCTGTGTGGAACATACTAAACTAAAATGATTGACAAATTAGAAACTATTTTGCTGTATTTCCCTTCAGGTCATCTGAAAGAGGACAATAAGATTTTTTTGAGATAATGAGAATGTTAGCCAAAAGCTTAACAAGATCTTCAGAATTTTGTAGACAGATGCTGTATCAAATACATTATACTATAAGAAAGTCCCAGCTAACATTTTGATTACACTGAGATATAGTGCAACTGATTCCATAAAATATCAGATGAAACCATACCACTACAGCAACCTTTCTGCACACTATTTGTGAAACATCTACATTTAAGTCAGCCACTAAAACTCTTTGGTGTAGAATGCAATACAGCCAGAACAGCATTGTATTATAGGTACAGTACCTTAGTAAGAGTTATAATACAGAAAACTACAAGGTTGCTTCTTGTATGTTAATGCATTTTGGAGAGGATGCAGTGGGCCAGCTGACATTTACCACCCACTTTATAATGAAAAAATACTGAACTGCAAACTTATACCAGGTCCTTAATCCTACAAGCCTTATAGAACAGCTTCTGCTCACTATACAGCTCTTTCCTATGCCATCTCTAGGATATCTGGCCTATGATGCCCTCCTTTCCTCGCCCTCCTTCCTATTTCCTTGGAAAAGCTGGCATCAAGACCCAAACTCCATATGTGAAAATTAACCAGCTGAACAAGAAGAACGGAAACGACACATGAAGAAGAGAACAAGAATGGATTCAATCACTGAAGGCATAAAAAGAAGCTCTATAAGGTAGGAAGGCCTGGAGCTACTGGAAATGCTGAACATTTTTGAAGAGCAGAGAGAAAAATGCTATTATGCAAGATGCAAGACAAGCATAAAAAAATCCTAGCCACTGGTATACTAAGAGCACTGGATAAAAAAATAGGTCAAGGACATGAACAGAATAAAGGGATCCAGAAAGAAGTTTCACAGCTTCCAAGCCTTCTCCAAACAAAATGAAAAGAAAATAAATGAGTGTAGTTACTTTTCATGGCAGTGTCAGAAGTCAAAACAACAGAGGAGACACAAGATGAAAGAGAGACTGAGGGGGAATAGAGGAAAGGGTAAGAAAAGGCAGGTGGAGGGAAGAAGAAAATAAATAACTCAGAACATAGAGTTAAGAGAATTGTAAAGATGTACTGCATGAGGATAGAAAAATAAAGAAGAGAAAAGATACTAACATCCTGCCAAAAGTAATAGGTTGGTGAAGCACAAACAGAATGCAATGCCCTAAAGAGCCTACACTGGTATCTCCTGACCAGACAGTAAAATGCATGAAGAATGTTCCCACAAATAAAAACAGAGGACAAAGGGAAGAAAAAAAAAGACTGTGGCCTCTGATTTGCGTTCTGTAGGTAATTAGTGTGTAGAATGAAAATGACCCTGTCACATTTGACATCAAAAAGTTTTTTGGCATATTCAACCCTTGGCATCTTCTTTGCCTTTCAGGTGTCTCACTATTTTACTTAACAGATTATTTAGCATTTAGCTGTGCCACTGGACTCTCTTAGAGCTCAGGCAGAAGCAGACTTCAAATGGCTTGCAGATATTTCTCTACCCAAGAGAGAAGACTGAATTTAAAAAAAAATAAATTACTTGTTCCACTCCATTTACTACCCATCTAATGGTACTTTTCAGAAAAAGCTTCTTCAGAGCATGTCATCACCTCAGATGTCTTTCTGTGTGTATGATGTCAACATATCTTTTACAGTGATTAAGGATGATAATCTCCAGAAGTTCATAGTAATCGCCACTCAAATCCAAGAAAGCAGATGTTCAGGAACATTGAAAAGTTTACACTCTTTTTTTTTGGTTGTGTTTGTTAAATTTCAGTTGCTTATATTTATAAACTTTGTTCATGCTGTAAAAATTTTAGCAAGTGGGAAGAGAGCATATTGTGATATAGAAAAAAATACATAGAAAACATAGCAACACAGAAACCAGAAATATTACATGCAAATGGGACTGGTGATGCAGATAAACAGTTTCTGACATGAAAAGGATATGAATGAGCCATTTTTCAAATTCCAGTCTTGTTTCCACTCTGATCTAATCATCCTTGAAAGGGTGCCCCTTGTGTTAACATAAAATCTTATTAAAGAAACAGTCCTCTAATATGTGGGCATGTGAGTATCTGTGTGGTGGAATATCACATCATTATATCACACAGACAGGTTGTGTAATATAACTGCAGCAAATGTCATGCTAGAACCTTGAGGTTTAAAGAACAAGCAAGAAATTACCAAGGTAGTAATACAATAGATGCAGAGAAGGGAAGAACGAAAGCAGTGAAGTGGCTATGAAGACCACCTGAGGAAAGGGTGTGAAGGTGAGGGAGGGATGGTGAAATAGAAGACCAACACTGTAAAGGCTGCAGATATGTTCTCTGGACATCAGCAGTTCATGTTTTGCCTGCTGTTTCTCCTCCCGACTGACGTCTTTCATTGCATGATTGCTGCAGCTCTTCCTTCTCCCCACAACATGTGAGGAATGTTGGAGAGATAAGATGTTGGGATACTGTGGTACAGAGCATTGGCCCTGCATGGTCCAGAAGGGTACTGGAAAAAGATGCCCATCTCAAGGCCTATTCCTTTTCCCCATGCAGCAGTTTCTCAATTATTTCAGCTCTTGTCAGCTGAACTTCACAAGGCTGTGAAATGGGCAGTTGTCTACTATGAGTGAGAACATGGCTATTCTATCATTAAAGATTTATTACTGAACCACAATTTAACAAATGGCTTTGAACCACTAGGACTATGAACTCAACTCATTAGTAAAATGGAAAGGTTTACTGTTCCGTTGCTAATTGGCTATAAAATCTGGACTCCTAGAACAAAGTCATTAATAGATGTGATGGATAATTTATAATGGAGAACTTTAATAGACTTCACACTTTGTCTAACGACAAAGCAGGTTAAGTAGGTAGATATAAGATTTTTCCCCAGAGAATGCACCTGTAACATGTTAAGAACAGACAGACTACTTGATTTGAAGGGTGCAGACATAAAGAACATCTTAGAAAGTGTTTACATGAACTATTTTGTCCTTAGGACTGACAGAGTTATGCTCCTGCTTTCATGACTAAAATGTCATGCTATGTATCCAAGAAAAAAACTGCAATGTCAGAATGGTTTATGTTCTTCAACACAGATTTTTTTCAAGGAAATATAAAGTTCTTGGATCTCATCTTCCAGGACAAAGAAATATACAATTATTTGCATTTCACTTGTAACATAATATATATATTTCTTGAGACTATTCATATTACTGCCTTGCCATGGAAAGATAAATTGAACTCCATAAGACTTTTTTCTTTTATTTTCAGGATTACCTTTCAAAACTTCAAAACCTTAGAGAAATTGTTAATGCTTAACTATCTTCTGCTTCAGCAGTTCTCTCTGGTGTACTAACTACAGGACTTCAGGTTGATGGATGACTGCTTGATGACTGATGTCCTGTTGATGGGGCAGATATAGTGGCACTATAATGCAGAGGCCTAAGATAGTGTTTCCAGTGCAAGGCTATAGGTAGCATATTTCTAGAGAACACAAAACAGGAAAAATATGGCATCTTGTATATATTTTAAAAAAACATAAATCTTAGAAAAGATACAATCTATGAAACAGCAAAGTACCCTAATAGCAATTTGATAACCTAAGCCTACTACCATACTAGATTAGAATCTCCGATGGGAAATGTATTTATTTTAGAATAAACACTCAACAGAAAGTCTCAATTAGATTTTAACTCTCTGCTATTTTTTGTTGGTGAATTTGCATTGCTTCAAGTTAGAATACTGAAAGTAAAAAAAAAAAAATCTATAAAAATCCTAATACGAGTGGATATAGCAAGTTCTAACTGACATCTTGGACCCTGTAGACTCTGTTATAACATACGAGATTTTACTATCACACACATAAGCAATTAAATACAAAATTCCTCGATTCACATTGGACTCCTAGCAGCTGTTGTAAAAGTATTCACTGATACACAGATATTCCTCTCTAATCCCCTGCATAAGCCTTGTAGCCACGGAGGGCTTTGTAGAGTCAGCACAAATCAATGCATCTCATTTAATTAATGCTAAAGGGGGAAATAATCTCACACTAATAAGGCAGCAGACAAACTATCCTGGACTGGTTGACTGTGCCTAAGGTCTTAACAGTCAACTGACATGAATTAAGAACGGTAATACGACCTATATAAAAATGCTGCATCTGTCTGCCATGCTACTATGTTTGCCTTCACTATGCACACACAAACCCAACCACGGCTCAGCTTATGTAGGTCATGATTTATAATTGATATATGATGGAGGAAAACTGAATATTGAAGAGTAAATAGTGTAGTTCATAAGCATGACAGTGGCCTGCTTTTGAGTTTTTGTCATGAAAATACCAACGTACAGTTTAAAGGGACCATCAAGAGATTCTCTTTCAATTTTTTTTCACAAATACACTGAAACAGATTGTTGGCAGACACATGCCATTATCCACAGAGCTCTCGTATGCTAGTGATGACAGGGATAAAGCTATGAACAACAACTGCTGCTTTTCTAATGGAAAAGAAAACCTCTCACGCTTGACTATCAAGCAAACAATACATTTTCTTATTTCTCCATTAAAATTACCTATGTAGTCTGAAACAAAGCAGGAGCCAGAGAAAGGGCAATTTATGGGTATTCTACTAAGGAAAACAGGTAAACAACAGCTCAGTTATTGCTTTTAGCTGACATTACCACATCTACTGACAACTGTCAGCAGCTCTTTGCTCCTGCCCACAGTCAACAGAACGGGTATCGCTGAAAAATACCAGTGGCAGGATATTTCAAATGGCTGCTGAATGGTGCTAACTCTTTCATTAATAAATTTAGATCAATTTTGAAAGAAAATAAGAAAAAAACCACCTTGTTCCCCTGCAGCTGAAACTTAGGTCTATTTTCAGCTGTTAGTTTGGGATTTCTTTTGAAGCACCTGTGAAGCTTAAGAAAGCTAAGGACCCTCTTCAGAAAGGCTCTGCCCTTTGCTTCTCCAGTGTTCTCACCTAGATGTAACAAATTTCTTTTAACCATATTTTGCCTTTCCTTTTTGTTAGTGGCACTCCTGCCTTTTTAAGAAACTTGTTCATACTTGGGACTTTAAAACTACACTCATAATTTCAAAGATTATCACAAGAATCCTTTATGGGTCTACTAATTTCAGGCCTTCCTTGTGTCACAACCTTCCTTCAGCTCCTCAGTGTCTGTGAAACAGTTAAATCTTCTCAAATCTTTTGAAAATGAGATGTGTCAAGCAGTAAAAAGAGCCCTGAAGTATTTATTCTTCTGCTCCTGTTTACCTTTTCTTTTCTGACTCAGTCAACTGAATTGTGATTCTAAGCACACAACATTTCACAAAACAGTTTATGAATTTTTTGGTACTGCAGAGTAGGTCTGTCTGTCATCTTATTCTTCCCACTCAAAACAGCATGACTTGAAACACTGAACCATTCACAGCCTCATAAATTTACACAACAGTATTTACATAAAATTTTTTACAGTCTCACAATTTTACTTTCTTGTGCATTTTAGTGTATCACACAACACATCCCACAATATATTAATAACATCAGTGTGGGTGTAGTTTGCCCCTCCTGTCAGATTTAGAGGATGTTGTAACAGGTTGAGAAGTACAATTACCCCCATTTCTCACCTCATGATTTCATAGTGTCAGCAGATAATAAAAGTTCAGGTAAAAGTTGGACACCACACAGGAAACATCTTTCCTTAAATAATGGTCTTAATTTGTCTCCTAGTCCAAGCTAATTTGCCAAATCATATCCCGTAAAAAAATGTGTTTACATACTATACTATTTGTAAAAGAAATAACAGACTCACCAGAATTAACAGTAAAACAGATTTCTGAATAAAGCACGTAACATAGCAGACAAACCTGACTCTTCTTTGGATCAGTTGCAAAAAATCAGTGAAAAATTCAGTATTACCATTTCCATAGGGAAATAAGCAACGCTGTTAGTATTTACAAAAATAACCAAGAAGGCTTGAATTATGAGTCCTGTCAAGTTTAGGTAGAAAAACTAAAAGCAGATTGATGGGAAGCTACAAGGCACTTTTATTTGCTAGCAGGTGGGGTAACTATTGTGATACCACAGAAGTACCTTGTTGGTTTGGCATAACATAGCTTTTATGTTTGTTCTTAAAATAAAAAAACAACAGCACACTGAAATCTAGAGATGATGCCAAACTGAAGAACTGTCATACACCAAGGGCATGAAAATAGCAATAAAAACATCATAAATAGTAGCAAGATATAAAATAAGATTTAACTGGCAAAACAGCAGTTTATACATGTTGAGAAAAATAAAACAAATCATCAGAATATAATCTGTGAATACAAAGAAGATAGAAAAGGCAGCAGACATATACTGAAATTAGATCGAAACATCTATATCATTTGTTCTAGTACCCTTGTATCTGTAAAGTATGCTAAATCTGGCAAAATGCTGAAGACAGAAAATAAATTAGGTAAGCCTTGGAAATAATCTGTAATATGTGTATGTACACCCATCAAACAGATTTTTTTTCTAGAAATCCTACTGGAAAGGAAACCATCATTTTAGTGACGTATTCCTTACCATCAAAGTCAGGTTACATACCTCATTCCCTGTACACCTAAAATTCCCGTCAAACAATTTTAGGAAGTGCAAGGAACACAGGATGTCAACAGCAATTCCAAGCTTCATCTGCCCATGCACTACACAATGGACCAAGATAAAGGTACTCTCTCCCCCAAGTAGAACTGATGAGAAAACATACACAGATGTCTTGTGCTTCACTATCAAAACCAGGTAATGAAATGGGGGGCAGGGAGGAGTATGTGTGTGGAATCAAAGAACCAGACACCTTAATAAACTGATCTAGAAAGAAAGAATTCAGAACAAAACAACACCCAACACCAAAAGGTTCAGGCTTCCCAACGTAAAATAAATATAGTAATGACTCACAAACATTTCCAAAGAGAGCTAAAAGACACTTCAAATCTCTGGTCAGAAAAATGGGATGAAACTGCAGAAAGAAAAAAACAAACCAAAGCAATGCTATATTGCATTTTGGGAACATTGTCTCTGGAGTCTGCTAGTGCCAATAGCATGTAAATGGTAGTCCTGCCTATAGTAGGTATAACAACAATATACTGTTAGTATCTTTTCCCCTGGTTTATTATTCATTGTGGTCACTGTCAGCGTAGGCGACATTCATTTATAAACCCCCTTAGATTAGAAATTGCTATCATGAAGAGTTATAACAGGGTCACCTAAGATGGTTGAGAATATCCTTTTTTTCCCATTTTTTTATTGCTCTTTTAAATTTCTCTGATTCTTGCAATGGAATTGCACCTCAATATGCACTGCCAGGGCTTGAAAGCAGCTACATCCATGCTCATTCTACACAAAGAAAGAGTTCCTACCTGTTTTTGCAAGCTACTGCAAGCAGTACATTACCTACCACATACAACACCTACATTCGCTCTTGGACAGACAGCTTCTTGACTCATATGACTTCCCTTGGCTGTTGACACAAAACCTCACAGTCCCCATTCTTCAAGTCTACGCTAACTGACAGTAGGCCATCAGTCCCTCTAGTTTCCCATGGACTTAAGTTCTATAATTTTCCACTTTTCAAAGCTCACTCTGGACTTAGTGCTGAAAGAATGCTAATTTCTAACATAGTATCACATATAGTTAAAGTTTAAAAAAATCAACAAAGAAATAGGAAAAAAAATCAGTTCTCTATTTTATAACCATGTCTTCTGAACAATTCATATTGTTCCATGACTTTGTTTTCAGTGTTCCTTACCACCTTTTTGAGGAGTTTTCCAATTCCCTCAGGACAACTACCCAGCCCAGGCAGATCTGTGCTCACACAACTGCTGGTCATTAGAGGTATCCACACCTTTTCATACTACAAAGATGGCAAGTGGTCCTGGTCAGGCTAAGCAAGTAGCATGTCCACTTCAGACTAAACAAAAGAACAAAACTAAATCTTTGCAGAACTCAACCCAGAGCAAAGAGCTGAGAACAGAATTAAAGTACATTCTCAGAGTAGAAAGAGAGATTTCCTGTCCCATGAGAGTTGAGGATTTAGACTTTGTCATTCAGACGTAATTATACAAAGTTGTCTTTCAGTATGAGTTAACTACAGCAAAAGAGGATTCTGAATAAGAATAAACATGGGAGAAAATTCTTCACAAAATGATCTTCCAGCTTTGCTTTTAGGTATTAACCTGAATGCTTATTTTTTCCATTGAATCACAAAGATATGCTACAGCTTGGCTTGATACATTCAGTTTCTGATTTATCATAGCTCTAAACAGGAATTAATAGTGCTAATTAAAACCCCCTTAAGTCATTTAATTTCTTTGATTAGCTATTTTAGCTTTAAGTAAATAAATAAAATTTCTGGTATCTTAATTTAACATTAGAAAGTAGAATACATATACAAATTAAACTTACAGCGACCTTTTAATGGCACTGAGACTAACATCCAGCTTTTTGAACCTCTCCTGGTTTTGGCTGGAATAGAGTTATATTTTCTTCCTAGAAGCTGGAATAGTGTTATGTCTTGTCAGTGATGTAAATTAGCACATTTCTGGCTCACTGAAAATCAGAAAGTGCCAGTTTTGATCCTAACACTATAGATGCATCCACTTCAGGAAGGAACACTGTTTCCTCCAGGAGCAATGTGAATACAAAGAATATAAAGTCTTTAAACATCCTAGTTTTACAAGTGTTGTGTGCTGTCAAACTCAGGTCAACACATGCCTGTTAAAGTGCTGAAGAGGAAATGGTAGAGATAAGGCTATTTAAGGAGATTAAAGCTATCTAAAGAATCTGTGGAAATAATTTCAGCCTTTTTAAAATAGTCTTGTGCTGTCCCTGTTTATTTTTTGAGGATCTGACCCTTCTAAATGGCTGTATTCTCCAATTTGCAGGTACACTTATCAGGAAAAACAAGGTTTTACTTTTATCTATTAAGTTAGTAATTTACTACAATCTAACTTTTAAATATTGCACTATAGCAATCAGTAAAATTAAGTTTACTATTTTGTAAGTCAGCAAAAATATGCACTGGGTTTGAAGGTATCTTGGAATAAAATGCAGCCTAAGCAATAAATATTATTCTGATAATTCTACCTGTACACATACTATGTTAAATGAAACAGAGCAGATAAGTAAACAGATGAAAGAAAAGAGATTTCTAAATACCGTGACTGTTGCATCGTGATGTTTCCACAAGTCGATTGTTTTGGTCATAGCATGCCATGGCCTGGTAACGGTAGCCTTGTCCACATTCCTTAACATCTCCTTGTACCTTCATTCCCAGCAATACTTCCATCTTACCCTCTGGTAAAATACAGTCTGACCAATTTCCCACAGGCTGAGCACTATACTTGTCACATGGACAAAACTGATTCTCAATCAGAGGATACAACTGGGAATTTTTGCATTTATCCCTTTTCTTACTTTTTCCTAGAAAGAAGAAATAATTATTTTAGAAAGTTTGTATCAGTTTACGTGTCCTCCAAAATAACAAGTGCTTGCAATCAAACACATATGCTTAAAACTAGTTATATTAATGTTTATTCATTTAGGTAAATTACTCAAATTTCTAAAGTAGTGGATGCCTACATATTGCACAAAGGCAACATCTTTTAAAATAAAGCCATATACTTATATTTACTTTGGATAAAAGTGCTTGGGGAGTACAGTTTGGAAAAGTTAGCAATTAAGCAAATACACCCTTTTTCTCCCATTTAATCAGCAGTGTGCTGTCCAGTAAAAAAAATTGTCTCTGGGTAAAACTTTCTCAAGTTGAAGGAAATTGCAGAAGGAAATTGCAGAAGGAAGTAACATGAATCTTTGCTACAGTTGTACCTTCTTTCAAAATTTCAGAATCCTTTAATTTCATCACCTGTTATTGTACATTTGTTAATAATTACCGTTCTTCCTCTCTAATAGAATAAGATCCTTCTGTAAATTTGTTCTTTTCAAACCTCTTCTTGTTTTCCTTCCCCAGTTGGAGCATAGCCATCCACTCATCTTTCACTTCCCATTAAATCTATTTTTAATCTCCTCTTTGGTAAAGTTTGTTTGGTTTTCCTTTCCATACTAATCAGTTCATATATATTAATGTCAAAGTCTTTGCAAAAGTATTTTAAAAATGCTTATTACTTAGATACTATTGGAAATGAATGCTCTGTAGTATTTTCCTTGCTATTCAAAAGAAAGCACTGGACACAATTTTGAAGCACCTTTAGTGTTTATATTTACTACTGCCTTCATTTAGAATAGAAAAAAGGTATCTAAAAGTTCTTCTTTCTTTTGACAACACAACCTCATACTAAAAATACACTTCTCCTCATTTTCACCATAAATAATTATGAATTCACGCCAAGTCCGCTTTAGATGTAAGCCTGGGTAGCACATTGCCACAGGTAATATATCACAGCACATATCACAGTCTTAGCAAGTTTGAAGAAGTAACTTAGGACAGGGAAGTATCTCAGTGTTAACAGTGTGGTAAGAGAATCTGTTCTTTCTTGCTTTGTTTTTAAAATAAAACCCTGTTAGTCAAATGGGGGTTTTTTTGCCTTGTGGAAGTAAACCTGGCATAAAGTTCACTGGAGTTATGACAGTCACGGTGAGCCCTCTTGAAGATCACGGATTATTCATTGTCCATAGGTCTTCTGATTTACAGGCTATGGAGCAGGCGATTGGGTTTGGATCCTATCACATTTTTTCTGAGGCGGTTAATGGGCACCCACCTTAGCTAGCTTTCCTCCACCACAGACAACACAGACTAATTAGCAAATAGTGCTGTGACAGGGGCTGAGACTCACTCTTGAGGTTTCAGTTATAATTTAGAAGCAGAACAGGATTTTCCTCTTCATTTCATGCAGAAGAAATAATAATAATAAGAAGAAGAAGAAGAAGAAGAAGAAGAATTTGAATAAAAAATGTTTTAAAGTGGGTGTCCACCACGTGGAACAAGGAAAACTTTGTAGCATGGAGTTGGACATCATAGGAAAACCTTTTTATTCTGTTAACTAAACCTCAAGAGTTTTCAAGGGACAGAAATTAAAAGCATTCTTAGTTGTGTCAATAAATAAGGCAGAAAATTAAGCAACATGTTGTCTTATGTGGTGATCAGAGCTGATGGATGAAGGCAATGGAAGAATAGAGAGCACAAAGAACTCTGAAAGCAAACATTCAGCCAGGGAAAAGACTGGCTTAATCATAAACCTGACATTCAAGACTGCAGCGAAGTTCAAAAGAGGTAAACCAAAGCTTAAGGCTGAAAATTATGATCTATGGCAAGAGGTGGAAAAGCACTCAGCTGCCATAGTAATTCTAAATGCACCAAAACACCATCCAAGAGGGAAGTCCTGGTGTAGGCAAGACCAGAAGTAGGAAGAGGAATGCAAGTGGGTTAATACCTGATACTGTTAAGGAGAGATGACTGTTGATTGGTCTGTCATCAATTAAAAAAAAAAAATCTACTTTCACTAGATTTTCTATTAAAAGGTTTTCTATTGAAAGCTGCAGGGGAATTTCAACAAAACTTTTGTTCTCAATTACAGTTCAGTGTAAAAAAAAAAAAAAACCCAAAGAAAACAGACCCAATTCAGTCTGGTTAGACAATGCTAGCAAGATACGGCTTGTTCACAGAATTGTGCTGCTGAGGAATCAAAACAAATTGCAGACCTACTCCCTAAACTCTTAGCTGAGAAAACACACATAAATCAAGAAAATATAAATAATTATTTGGGTCTGTGGCCACTCTGGTTTTCATTATCAGTTTTCCAAATCAAGTTTCTAGTGTCTTAGTAGAAGTAAACTTGTTTAACCTTATTTGGGACAGAAAGTGATTTGAGAGTGATGTGAAGAGATTTCCTACTCCAGGATTCCTCCGAGTTTCTTACACTACATCATGTTGAAGACCCCAAGGTCTTTGGCTTTTTACACCATTAAGAAAATCAGTTAGTGTTTCTGAGTTACATGTTTTCAAAATTCACTAAATTGTCCAACATTTGTCTGAAAACTATCAGTAAAATAAAGTTTAAGCAAAAAAAATAAAAATAAGCTTTTGAATTTTTTTTTCATATTTTAAGCTGTAACTCAAGAGAAATTACCTGAGAGTGTAACCTCAAAGTCTGTCTCATATTTGTTAAATGTTTAGCACAAATAGATAATCTCAAGGACATTATTCTGTACAAATGATAAACCATAAACTAGCAACTTCCTTGACCTCTTTGTGCACAGAAACAAGGTGCAGAATCAGGGTCTGGAATAAACACGTTATGAAAACCTTTTAAATAGCAAACAATTGTGCACCCTTTGGTGAAAATACAACATAGGGCTCAACAAAAATGCAGGTAAAGATTTTTTTTATTTCCTCAGACTGGATCAGACTGTTGATTAATTCTGCTGCTTTACATTTTTCACCTACCTGGAACTAGAGACAATGCTGACTTGCCTGTCAGGAAAAGAAATGGTCTGCTTTGCAGTTTACTATGTGTGCTCCATTTAGAAAAAGCCCTGGCCTCCTATGTTCTCCCACCTTCTCTCTAGTCACTTCCTCATGATCAAGAGTGTTAGACATATGGCAGGAGATTGTTCTCCTGAGGGGTTATTTTTTTGTTCCACCAATAGTATATAGAGCATGACAATGACATTGTGTCAACTTTCTGCCACAGTGACAAATGTTGCTTCCTTGTTATAAGAGAACCTCAGAACAAGACCGGTTTTAACCAAAACAGTAGCAATAATTAATAAAAGATGCATTATTTTTCTGGTTACTCTTACCGACTAGAGTGCGTTTTCTTGTCCTGACTCCTCCACAGTCCCCATTACAGGAAGAAAACTTTGACCAGTTCGTAAACTGACAGTCATCTTGGCAAGGAATTTGGCATGTCTGTGTTAAGGATGGTAATGGGCCAGAGTATTTAAGGCACTCACTGATTTCAGCCTGTCCTCCGTCTTGTCTGCGACAAGTAATTGCTGGAAGCAAAAAGGGATGGAGTTTCATTCAGCATTTTTTTCATCAGTGTCCCTATTCAATTTAGTAAGTCTACAATATTCTACCATAAAATCACGTTGAAAGCCCAGAATAGCGATACAACAACTTAATATTTACAATCAGTTATACCTTGAAAGACTACATTCAACATTTCTGACTTTTTTGAAATTGTGTTTAAATTACTATTTATCAGGATTTATCAGGAAAGAAAAATAATTGTACATACAACTGTAAATATTATAAAGGTTGCACCTGTTATACCACTTTTCACATTATCATTTTTCCCACAGATACAGCCTATAACTCAAGAAATTAAAAAACTTGCAATACCATTTTAAGAAGCTGAACAGTGTATAAGCTATGAAGTTTTATCAGCAACATGTATTTTAGAAAAAGGGATAGACAAAATTTAGAAACATATTTGAGTTCTGGATACTACTTAACCACTCACAACACTATTGCTACCTAATGTTCTTCAGCAATTTTTAATCTTGAAAAACGTTTGAAGGACAAAGCATGTTTGCTAGGGGTGGAGTATCAGCCAATAGGGGTGTAACTTTATAACAGGATTGCCATTTCCTGAATAAAAGCTTTTCTTACAAGACAAAAAAAATGTTTTTAAGAAAACTTCAGGTGGCACAAAAGGAAGCAGTTAGAACATAAGGATTTACAAAGAACAGGGCTGTTTCATTAATATTGTCTTTAACAATGCTCTATTATTGTTTCTCATGGACTTCTTTTTTAACATGGTTGCTTATCTATTATTCTAACCTAAGCCTCAGTAAATCTAACTTTATCTCCTTGTCCAGAACAACACAAAACTTAATACACAATAACAAGATTGGAAACTTCTAGTTGTTTGTTTACACAATAGAATTATATTTATGCTTCTTGGCATCTGACAGCACACAGTAGATACAGTATCTCATAATGACTGTGAAGGTAATTTGGGTCACCAATTGTTGCAGTAACATTTCATCCGAACACAATATATCATTCTGTACACATGAGGGAATATCATGTTTTGTATTATACTCCACTCCATAGTTTAAGCATAACACTTCAATTGTGCTGACAATAATTGTTTTATTGGTATGTGAATTGAAAAAAAAAATTACTAACCAAACTATTATGGCATAATCAAGTTCAACTGTTGGAGAAAATGGGGTTTGAATGCAAAGTTTCAAAATTGTGACGGGTTGACCATAGCTGGATGCCAGGTGCCCACCAAGTCGTTCTATCACTCCCCACCCTCTTCGCTAGACAGGGGAGAGGAGAAAAAAAATATATAACAAAGGGCTTGTGGGTCAAGATAAGGACAGGAGAGATCATTCACTGATCACCGTCACGGGCAAAACAGACT
>JANZLQ010000078.1:15063546-15085222 GCA_026212715.1 Elanus axillaris | reverse complement strand
GGTCTTCCCCACGGGCTGCAGGGGAATCTCTGCTCCAGCGCCTGGAGCATCTCCTCCCCCTCCTTCTTCACTGACCTTGATGTCTGCAGGGTTGTTGCTCTGACATACTCTTAACTCCTCTGTCCAGCTGCATTGCACAAGTTTTTCTACCATTCTTAAGTCTGTCATTCCAGAGGCACTATCGCCGTCGCTGATGTGCTTGGCCTTGGCCAGCGGCAGGTGCCTCTTGGAGCCAGCTGGCACTGGCTCTGTCGGACATGGGGGAAGCTTCCAGCAGCTTCTCACAGAAGCCACCCGTGTAGCCCCCCCCCACTACCAAAACCTTGCCATGCAAGCCCAATACACTAACTAAAACATGAACTGTAACAGACTATTTTGTTCAGAATAAACTGCTAATGAATGCATAGTCAGATATGCCTTTTCCCTGATGTACATTCTTATTCTTTCTTATTTAAAACATTTGCTGATATGTTATGTGTCACAGTGTTTGTGTGTAGGCAATCAGATCAGAAATAGGACAAACTAATAGCATTGGTAACATCCCCTTGCAATAAAAAGAGGAGAACTGTTCCCACATACAAGAATGCAATTACTTGCTCTACTGAGTATCGACACAAAATGAAAGGACAATCCACAAGAAACCAAAGGGCTGAGATTACTTCTAGAAGATTATTGTTTCACTTAGTCATCAAAAGTAAATTACCACAAACAGATAAATGAATGTATGATTTCTGCATTTAAGAGCATCAGAAATTTCACAGGGAACTCTTCTTCAATTGAAAAGGAAATTCTGCTATGTCTACAATTTTCATAGTCTGGTAAACATTTGTATAGAAATCACCAACAAACAGTTAAATATAATGTTCAAAATATCTGTATTCCAGTAACACATGATAAATACACTATCAGAATGTTACACCAAATGGATTTCATATTTCAATGTTTAGCATTTCCTGATTGGGGGGGGGTTAAAAGGAGTTGCACAGTAGTAGCTCAGTCTTTTCTCTATCTACAATGCAAAATAATCTTTACATAAATAATTTGTAGTACAGAATTTTTAATAACATATTATCAAGCAAATTTTTCCATAGCCTATAGAAACTTTATTTATGAGAAGTCAAGTAGGAAGGAGGGAGCCAAGAATTAGCAGGGAGAGGGGACAAAATTTCTTCCAGTCTTCCTTCAGAAACTGGTGAAATCTTTCTAATACTGTCCAGGGCAGAGCTCAGTCAGGCAGATGTCTGCTTTCAGGTCAGCCTCCCTTCAGTGAGCACCTTGCACGAAATCAACTCTTGTGCAGGGGACCAAACAAAATAAAGTGCATCACTGAAAATTCACACATGGATATTTTCAGGAGGGAATTTAAAGTGTAAGAGGGGAAAGGGAATATGCTAATACCCTGTGTAGGAGATAACCTATATAAAACGAATAAAAGAATATCCATGTTCAAAATGCTATTTTCTGTGGTGTGAAGTACATAAAACTTCAACCAATAATCTCTGTAACTGCAGAAGTATGTTTTCCAAAGTGAAAGTTACTTTTGTGCAAAAATTCAACTTTTACTTCCAAATCATATTCATTTTAAAGGCATTGAAAAAACCAGAAAATATTTTACTTTTCTCAATCTAAAGAAAAGCTGTATTAGTTTATTTAGCTCCTAAAGAATATCACTTTACATTACTGAGCAAAAAAGTAAAAGATATATTCAACACATCGCCAGGTATTAAGACACTGAGACTTGATACATAATATACCTGTGTTTGTAACTTACATTTTTAGGTTAATTTATATAATCTACTTCAATGGGGAAAATATTGTGCCAAAAAAACCTCTGTCTTTAATGCATGTAACTTTCACCACTGCAACAGGCTAGACAATATTTAGATTCATATTTAGATACTTGGACTGAGGCACAAATAATCTTTGGTTACCCAACTTAACTTCCTCTGTGAATTCTACAATAAATTTTATACATTGGATAGACTAAATAAAAGGAGGAGCAAACAAAAATCTTCCCTTTCTAAGATTTGATCTCAGAAACGTTTACAGAATTCTACCAAACCCACCTGATTTCTTCAGGCTTATCTGTTCCCTGGGTTCTTAATAATTGCTTATCCTACCCACATTACACTAGAGAGCTACTTCCATTATATCTGCTTGTAGGAACAAGACTACTGCTTAAATTCATCATCCTTCACAAGATCAAACTCTGTGTAGTACCAGAGGGAAATTCTGCCAGTCTATTTTACCAGATTTGAAAATTACATGCCCAGTAATTCCAAAATCATGTATTACTCGGTATGTGTGTGTACTGCACATGACTGGAGTTACAGTTAAAAAAAAAGAAAACCTCATGACACATGAGAATAATAAAAACCAATTTGCATGCACTAGAGTAAGCTATCTTTCTTTATTAACTGACTTTGAGGCAAAGAGATTTGGGTACTACTCTGCAAGTACAGAAGACAACAATTTGTACTATCTGAACTCCTACCGTCAAAGACAGAAATCTTATTTTCTCAGTGTGTAATCTGAATGTATCCTTCAGAGCTGCTAGAAATAGATCACATTAGTGATAGACCTTTGAAAGAATTACCACAGTCAGAAGTCTTTTATATTAGCAGGCAATGCCTTCAGGTTTCATATTGTGGTAAGCCATAAATTGATGTCCTGCAACGCTTTCTGAATAAGTGGTAGGTGTTACTAGCTTAAGATTTACTCTATGACTTTTTTAAGTATACTATAACTTCCTCTAATACTGCAAGGAAGTTAATGACCTGAACATTTCACTTCTGCTGTTAGCAGTGTCCTTGCTCAAGAATTCCACAATCTGCTGAGCCAATATTGTTTTAACAGATAGGAGTTTGTACTCAGAAAAGGCAAAAGAAAGAAAAAAACTTCCTGGAAATCATGGTTGACTAGTAATTCAAAGGAATTCCATTACTGTAACACAGTAAGCAAGAACTACAATTATTTTCATACTGAATTTGTTTAATGCACCTAAAAAGCTTCTCCTGACTATACTTAACAGTCACACATACACAATTCTGTTAAAACCACAAAATTGTCTATGAGTTCAGGTGACAGTAAGGCTGGATTTTGATGCAATAATTATTTGCTGTTGAGTGGAAATGGTGGAAAAATGTCTGGGTCATTAGACTCAAAGTGTCAGCGGTTTTGAAGTCCAACCAGCAGCTGGTTAAGAGCGCTGCAACTCAGTGGTTAATTCCAGGACTGATTCTGTTTAGCATCTTTAACAACCTGTACGGTAAGCATCCTCAGCAAGTTTGGGGACAAAACCAGTTTGAGAGAAACAGTCAATATCTACCTGGAGGGCAGGGGTACCATTCAGAGGACTTTGGCAGCCTGGAGAAATAGGCTGGCACTGAACTTTAACAGCATAAATGCAAAGTCCTGCATCCCTCATGCTCCCTTTGCTCTCTACAACTACCTAATTTGAGAGTATACAGAACAGAGAGCCAGACTGTCTCAGAGATATACAGTAAAAGGATAAGGGGCCACAGACACAAATTACAGCAAGGGAAATTTCAGCTTAGATATATAGGGTAAAATTATGCAGTGCTAAACTGGACAATCAGTGGAGCAAGTGTCCAGAGAGGCTGTAGAATCTCCATCCTGGGAGATACTCCATCTTGAGATATGGCCCTGAGCAACCTGCTCTGGTCCGGGTTGGATCTAACTTTGAAACTGGCCCTGCTCTGGGTGGAGGGTTGGACCAAGGGACCTACACAGAGCGTCCTTCCAGCTCAAAATTATTGTAGGGTTCTCTGATCCTAAATTTTCAAACACAGAGAGCAAAAGTCTTGTATTTGATCTAATGGATATACCCATAAACATGTCTTCAGTCTTCACATCCTTGCCACATGAAAAATGTCACATTTTCACAGGTGAAGTTACACAACCTTTTCCACACAAAGAATTATGCTAAGTCACCCATCCCTTTCTTTTTTTCTTCTTTTTGAAAATCTACTTTCAACAAACATGTCTGCAAACTTGCTTCAGGTAAGGATGGTGAAATAAACTGAACAAACAATACCATAACATTAGTGACTAATGTGGTATCTATACTTAAAAATAAATAAACATTGATATTTTATGAATAAAACATTTGACAAATACCTATTAGGAGGCACCCTATCATACTAGCATTCAGCTTTTTCCTTTGCTGATGCACATAAAGATAGATAAAATTAATGTTAGGCTATGACGACTAAAATTTCAGGCATTTTCCACAGCAGTGCAACTATAGATTTCTGAGGAATAAAGGACAGAAACAAAGGGTCTAACCTCTTGCTTGTAGCCCAGGTCCACAAGTCTCATGCGCTCCTGGACTGTCTTGGCGCACGTACCATGGTACTAGCTGGCACCTGCGCCACTTGTGGGTCTTCCACCTGAAATGAAGGGGAAAGCAATCAACTTCAAATACTCCATCTAAACTTGTAGCCATCAAAACTGAGACAGCACAAGTGCTAGACAGCATTAGAAACCACTGTAAGCTGTTGTTTATTATTACTAACTGGTCACAGATGACTCACAACAAACAGTAACAATACTGTAAACTTTCCCCTCTTTCCTGTTAACTTTTTTGGTCCTTTTAGGATTAGGCCATTAGGAACACAGGGAAGGAAGGAGGCAAAGGAGGGAAGAGAAAGCAAACCATATATATTTTCAAGGATTTCAAAATACAAAGGTACATTAACACTACCTAACAAATACACAGTGAATACAAACAAGAAAATGAGGATTATACTTTAATACAAAACATTAACACACTTATACAAGTTGGGAGAAAGAAATTTCAAAAAAAGAATACCATACAAAATAATAAAATTATATTACTTGAATACCCATTTAACAGAAGAACTCCTTTGCTATGGATTTATACCTGAGCATAGTCAGAGTATTTTATCAGTCAACAAAATGACATAAAATTTGAAAAGTGGATTTAGCAAAGTGACACTAACATCTCATAAAAACATCATGGACCCATTAAATAAGGATGAGTTTTAAATACTAGTATGCCCTAATAAACCTCCCCTCTTTCTCACTTTTCTTTCCTTCCTTTTAGTTCTCCTCCAATCTCAATGAAGCAAAGATACGTTGAAGTTTCCCAAATGCACTCCAGAGATAAGACTCCAGGGTTCTGGTTCATGCAGTATTGGGAGTGTCTTTTGGCAGTAAATACTGTCACATGTAGGTGTTAGTGCATTTCTTTCTCTTTTCCTTCTTTTATCTTCCCCAGGTCTTTTCTTCCCCCCCTCCCTTAGGCATACCTTGCAACACAATGACAAATGCGGTAATTCTGCCCTTCTCGAAGCACAAACAAGACTTGGAGTTACAAAGATGAGATTGGATAAGCAAAGTCTTAGGGGTTTTGTTTTGTTTTCTCAGATTTCAAATTATATGATTACAAAGGTAAAGTTTTCACAAGAAACAAATTTTTTTGCTAAGCTTCATCTTCCAAATACTATCCCAAAAGGAGAAATCAGAAGCACACAGGAACCCCAGCTACAGCAAAGTATTAGGACAGAGGGTTTAAATGACTGTGAGAGTGCCTCAGGCAATCCCAAAGCACCTGGGGTCTTGGGTAGCTGAATGGCAGCACAACACAAATGTGGAGACAAGCAAGAGATCCCCTGTGAACCCAGACTGTATCAAAATAAACACAGACAAAAACAACTTGCAAAAACACTTTGATAACAAATATTGTGCTCCTTAAATTATTCTAGCATTAATATAAACTGCTATGAAACTTTTACAAAGTTCCCTTCTTGTGCTGCAGAATACCCTAAACCTTAAATATAACAAATCCAGGCAAGTCTGGTTATTGTCACATCTCTGAAATAATCCACAGTTGTCTGAATTACTCAGAGTGTGTGTGGGGTGAAATTCTACGTCCACAGCTCAAACCATCAGCTGCTTTCATGTTTAAAATTATCTCAATGGTTTTGCACCTCAAGATTCATTGCAAATTGCCTCTGCAGGCCAGTATTGGAACACTGAGCCTTAGTGTTCCTGAGTGTCTTAGTCCACCCGTTCTAGCATGTGTATAGGTCAGAAAGTTGGTAAAGGAAATGTACAGAAAATGTGTTTAGTATCAGTTCGTATGACAAAATGTAAATTACCTTATCTACCACTCCCCAATAACTCTTCTTTCTTCTGCTCAGCACATTATCATGCACTAGTTCTGGTAAAATTTGATACTGAAGATACTAAAGAGATGATGAGCAGCCAGCACTTTAAAAGATAAAACTCCAACTCTGGTACTGACTAAAAAAAGTTCTTGAGCTATATTTCTCTGATGTTTGGAGTACTGATTTTGGTAGCTTCCCAATGTTGTTTTACATCCTTTCATATCTTTCAGTTATGTACAGTGTGATCTCCTAATGAATTTGCATTGATAATTCTTACCAGATGACGAAAGCAACACATTTCTTTAATCTCAATTTGGTTTTGCTAAAATAAGCCTAAATTCCATTTTTACCTCTGCAACAGAGAATAGTTTCATGGGAATTAGCAGGTGGAGAAACAGAACATTGGCTTCCAATAAATATGTTTCATATTTATTATCCAAAACCAAAAAATATCTTTTTTTTATTTTATTTTGTCAAGTAAATCCAACCAACATCATCAGAATGTTCTAAACTTTGTCTGCATCAACAGCCAGATCTTGTCATATACCTAGACCTTCCCACAGCACTCGGATGAATACTATGAAACTGCCCAAAAATTGTCTTAAGAAGTTATGGTGGAGATCCCCACCTGCTGGAACAGCCCTCAGCACTCTCTGGTGAAGATTAGGTCAACACAGAAAATTTTGTATATTAGGGGATACAATCAACTGTGGACTGTCTTAGGGCTGACAGGGGTGGAAGCTACAGTGCATGGCACAGTGTGGCAGCAGAATTCAGCTCTCCTAAACAGATGAGGCTGCATTTCAGTGCTTTGGATAATTTGGATAGAAAGGAAGATTTTTTTTAATCATATAGAATGTCAAAATTGTTGCTAGGAAAGATTTATTCTGGAAAGTAATTCTTAGTTGTTGCAATGTTCCCACAAAGAAACTGGAAGAAAACAACCAGTGATTCACTGTGGGCCCAGCTGAGTCTACATATTTGTTCTGAAACCTTGATTTAGCTATACATCCTATTTTTCTACATAGTACCTATTAGAAAAACACCTGCTGTTAAGAAGTTGAATTCAGCTAGATTTAGAGGCAGTACAAGTTGAAAAATCATGTCTGAGCTGTCTCTGGTTGATTAACACTACCTGTAGCTATAGCAGATGGGAGAAGCTTCACATTCTTTTTCCTCAAACAAAGAGTCCGGGCATTCTCGACCCCCATTGGCGGGGAGCTGGATGATGACTCGGTGACGGGACTGCTTCTTTACTGTGACACCCCCTGCAAAGAGTAGAAGAGCTTGTTTCTCCTGCTGCTACATAGGGAGGACAGTAATTTGGGTGTGCTGGTTTTGCCTGGAAGAGAGTTAATTTTTTTCATAGTAGCTCACATGGTGCTGTGTTTTGGATCCGAGATAAAAACGATGTTGATAACACAGGGATGTTTTAGCTATTGCTGAGCAGTGCTCACACAGCATCAAGGCCTTTTCTGCTCCTCACCCCACCCCACCAGCGAGGAGGCTGGGGGGGCACAAGAAACTGGGAGGAGACACAGCTGGGACAGCTCACCCCAACTGACCACAGGGATATTCCAGACCATAAATCCTCACACTCAGCAATAAAGGCCAGTGTAAGAAGAAGAGGAAGGGAAGACATTTGGAGTGACGGTGTTTGTCTTACCAAGTAACCATTGGGCATGATGGAGCCCTGCTCTCCTGGAGACGGCTGAACACCTGCCTGCTGATGGGAAGTAGTGAATGATTTCCTTGGTTTGCTTTGTGCATGTGGCTTTTGCTTTACCTATTAAACTGTCTTTATCTCAGCCCAAGAGTTTTCGCACTTTTATCCTTCTGATTCTCTCCCCCATCCTACTGTGAGGGAGGTGAGTGAGCAGCTGCCTGGTGCTTAGCTGCCATCTGGGGTTAAACCACGACACAGGGGAGAAGTAACACTTAAAATAACGTGTATTTGAACTGATCACTATACTATTGACATGCTGTTTTGTCCATAAGCAGAAAATTAAGCCTAACAGATAAACCACTTTAATCTCAGCTAAAGGCCAGGAAGCAGAACTAAACAGAAAGCAATAGTAACAATACTGAACAAATGAATATACAGCTGAAATGAATACACAGTTGAAGTGAACAAAAATTATACCAGCTCAGTTTGTTGCTACACTTTCAAAGTATAAGCTTGCCCTAATAATTTGCATGTAAAACCAAAAACAGAAATTCCACTCTGGCATTTATTTACAGTTTACAGGTTTATTATATTATAATTATTCACTATTAAAGATGAACAGTAAATCATTCCTGTAGGAATTCTGATTTCTGTCATCTTCAGATATCAGTTCTTCAGGCAGAAAATTAAGAGAAAAGTCACAAATCTATATTAGTTCCACAGCAATACCTAATACACAAATATTATTAGGTAAAAATCTTGGAATTTTTTTTTCTTTTCCTTTTTTTTTTTTTTCTCCCTACATAGCTGTAGCACAGACATTTGGCTGGCTGGGTTGATATTAGCTTAGGGTGGGTTATTACAGCAGCTGCGGCTTGTCTGAACACAGAAGCTTGCTGGATCATGGCCAAGCAATTGTAATTAGGAGCAAGCGGTAGGAGAATCCCGGCAGCGGCTCTCCACCACCTGGCCACTTTTCAACACAGAGGAAACCCTGCACTCCTGAGTCAATCGGCTCCAGGAGATGCCAGGAGCTGGCACATGAGGCAAGACAGACATGCAGCCCAGCAAAGCTGCTGACCGACTTGCTGACACAAATGGGTAAACCCCATGAAATTGTTTATGTAGTATAAAAGAGTTCGACTCACTGAATAGAGAAAATGCCTGTATTGGTTCACAAATTACTGTTTTACAGAGGCCTACATGCTAGTTTGTAGTAAATATTCATGAAGATATGCTCATTGCATCAAGAATTTTCTTAAAACTCACAGAAATAAGAACAGAAAAGGATAGCATTTTAGTTTAATATGATCTGCCCCAACAAAAATATTTCTGAAAGAATAATTAATACTGCTGTAAAATAGCACAGTATTTAAAAATGAATAACTATTTCATAGATTCAGATTCAATAGTCTTAATTCTCTGGTCTTTTTCAAAGGTTATGAATTTAATCTTCCTAACCCTTTTTTATTTGTTAGAATGCACTAAGCACTAATAGGAATTGCTGCAAAAATGCTTTTATGCTTGTGTCCTTTATAAAGCATAAAGAATTGGCCATGACATTCAAAGTGTGTAAATTTGATGTAACAATATCTTACATTCTGATAATATGGTAGCTCTGAGTAATCACCAGGTCCCACACAAGGATTAGCACCCTGTGGAACATGGAGTATTACAGAGTCTGTCTGTAATAGTACATATTAGAAAAGCACCTCTTGTTAAGCTTAAAAGAGATAAGGCATAAAAATGTGGGCAATATTAAGCCAGTCATCACTTTAACTTCATGTATGATTTCAATGTAATAAAAATTCAGGAGAGACCTGCACTGTTTTTAAGAGCTTTGCCAAGTGTATTAAAATATTACTGGAATCAAGTTTAAGTTAGACCATTAACATCAACTTAAAGTCTGCTGATTTTTATTAAGTTTCCTTCAACTTTCCTTGGAGTAGAAAACCCAGCCAAAATTACATACATATGCATATCTATCTACCTCCCCACCTCCCTCCCTCCTGGTATATAAAGCCTTGGTTCTTCTGATGAGCAAACAGCACATGTATTTTCAAAGACCAAAACTGACCATTTTATAATCTGACAATTCAAGTGCTACAATTGTACAAGTATCTGTTTTGGTGCTACACTAAGAGATATGTGTCTATTCCATAACTAGTTACCTCTTTATCAGCAGAAGATGCAAATGGGAGTTTGTAATATAAAAGTAGGCAAAATGGGAAAAAAATCCAAACAGATGCATATAGAAAATGTATAGAAATAACTATTCTTTTCAGCCAAAAATGCTATGTTTTCCCTGCTGTTGCTCTACCAGCTATTACATGTCCTCTGTCAGAAGGAGATGTGTATAAGCATTCTGCCAAAATTGACTGCTAGTCTAACAACTTTTTTTCCTAAAACTCTGTCTACTCACACACAATGGATAAATTACCTTCTTGACATGAAGAAGGACACAATGTCCAGTCACTGAATGGAGTCACAATACAGTCCTTCCTACAGGGAAGCAGACAAGGCCTCACCGTTTCTGGTCGGAGGCTCTCAGGACATCTAAAAAAAAAAAAAAGAAGAAAAAGCATTATCAAATAGACCATCATTCTGCAGCGAAGTGGTGAATCACAAGAGGTACTGAATGCCTGCAGGCACATGAGCGGAGTGGTAGTTGCTCAGAATTCACCAGGATGGAACACAGAAATAAAAACTATTAGCATTTAAATATATTTGGTGAAAGCAAGCCAAAACTGGTGTATTCTGCACCTGGGATTTAACTCGAAAAAATCGTCATTCCTCACTCACCATTCCAGACTCTGCCTTTTGAGTGTTATTTTCAAGCTTCCAAATGATTATGAAGAAAAGCCATCTAGTTTAGCTTAGCAAAATACATTTTTTAGCTCTTCATAAATTTACCAGAACCATAAACTCTGGAAGGAGGCATATCTAAACAAGATAACACTGCTAACCCACGAACAAATAGGTATAAGCTGGTCATGACTATGACAGAAACCAGAAAAGGGTTTCAAACTGCTAGATCAATGAGACTGTGAAAGAGTGTCACAAGGGACAGAAAACCTCACTTATTTTAGGAAGAGGCTTGATGAGCATATAAAAGGGATTATTGGACTGCCACATATGGAACTCATTAACCCAGGTCATTTTCCCCATTCTGTGTTCCTATTTTTTTCACTAAAGACAAACAACTCTCTATGCTGCAATCTTTGTTTTCAGGACGATGCAATAACTCTTGCAGAAGTACTGCAAATCTTTAAAAAGATTTCAAAATTACTATTGCCCTAAAAGCATACAGACTGAGGACTGTCAGAGGAATATGTAAAAAGGTAAGAAAAATACCACTTCCACATTTTGATGCTTTTGGCTCATTACAGAAAAATGTTACTATGACCAGCTTTTCCTATTGTGGCTACTGGGCATCTGGGACCAGAGACATGACAGACCAGTTTTATATTTGGATTGGACCAGCTGGGGAAGCTTGGTTTGCATGAGGCATCTTTCTTGCCAGGCTGAAAGGAGCACAAATAAGTCTAACAATGAACTACTGAGAAAACGTCGTCGTCCATGGTCGGTGAAGAACTATGCCTGTGCAGTGTGGGAGGAAAAGGAATGGGAAAAGAGAAGAAAAGTTGAGCTGCAGCTTTACAGGAACATATTCTTAAGCAATAACACTTGCTAGTTGATGATTTCCATGGGCTACCTCTGCCTTTTTGTGTCAATTCACATAAACTTCTAAGAGTATGATCCATTACTGTGAACCAGCACCAACTTCTTGGTGCCCTGTTATAATGACAGCTCCATCCTTTCTCTTTTCTCCCCTAAAATACCAATGTGAAAGACCAGGAGGAAGTGTTACAGCTATAGCAACATAAATCTCCATCACCTCTCCATAAGCTCTCTCTACATTTTTTAAGTCAAACTGTGCCTTGTTTCTATGTGATTCATAAAACCAGATTATATATGCATAGGGGTATTATATATGGTCAGGTACACTTTAAAAAAGCATCTGCCACCAATCACATACATTGACTATGTTTTCAGAAATTTCCTCCAAGGTTAAAATTAAAAACACTTCTGAAAAGTATTGAACATTGGCTTACTAATGACTTTTTCCTTAAAGAACAACAGAAATTATAAGCATACAAAAAAAGTCTAAATTATGCATATTCATTGTTTCACTGAGAACTTCATCTTTCAGAAGCACTGAACATTACAATTCCTCATCAGATGCTTGGGCAAGGCAATTAGTTCAATTAGAACACCATTTCTATCTTTTATATTGTTTGTATTTAGTATATGTGGCTTAAAGCATTGATTTTTTTTCAGTCCTTACTCAAGGTCAAATTAAACAGAAAAGATACAAGCTGAAGTCTGTAACTTGTGAGGTAGATAAGGCCAATAATATTGATTGTATCGTACAACAGTAATCCTTTTTATTAAGGGGAGTTTAAAACAAGGTTCCTATTTATATTTTTATGTTAAATGTCTGGGTCTTTAAAAGTGATTTGGTGATTTTAATGTGACAATTTGAAGGATCAACCAAGACTTTTTTTCTCATTCCACAGGATTCATTTATGATACAATAAAACAATCCCCCTCCCAAAAATCTAAGGTCAAAACAAAGGCAGAGACATTAACAGTAGATTTAAAAAGGAAGATAAATCATTAGAGGGTTTTTTAAAATGTAAAATGAGTAGCAAATAAAAGATATAATGGTATTGTGACTGAATAGAACAGCAACTTAATGCAGATACACAACAATTTAGATTACTGAATGTGTCGGTATTATTCTCCATATTTCCATTTAAAGTAAATGGGGAATAAGTCTACTGCTGAATAAAGCAACAAATGGCAGGCACTATGCAAACATTTAGTGCGAGAATAGCTCCCTCATGAACTTTCTAAACGACCTCTGCTATCAGTTCTTCCAGCTTTGAATCTGTCTTGAGTTAGGATATATTTACAGACTGCCAAACTGTATGAAGATATTATCAAATGCATCTTACTAGCAGCTAATATGTATATAACCCTGGTCATGTATTAAACTATAAAATTAAATAATTGGGCCAAAGGGATCTCTTAAAAAAACCATGTATATGGGGAAAAAGCCCACAAAGTTTGTCAAATTATGTTTAAACTAATGTTTCAGATTAATGTCCTGTCAAAGCTGCACTATGCTTCATCTCCTTGGTCTGGTTCTGAGCAGATGCACTTACATAGGTTGTATTGTATTTAGATCCAAACCATTATTCTAGCATGAAACTGCACTAATCCGTATAGTGCACTGCTTGCTTGGAGGTACCACAAGGGTCTTGGAAATGGTGTTGCACTACACACCACACACATATGCCAAGACTTTTATCTCGATTCAACCTGTTGATGGCAAGGAGCCAACTAGATTTAGTAGCTAGTCAGCTGTCAGCAGAATTGCCACTGTAAATATCACCCATAAAAATCAATAGTGAGAAAGGTATTATATAGTCCTCCTGTAGCTTCAGTTTTATATTTTTAAAAGATTAATTATTCCCTCATGAGAACAGAAAGAAAGTGATCTTTTTGGCTTTGCATGCAGTCATTGGTGATTTAAAGCAGCAAAATCCAAAGATAATTACAGCATGAAGATATTTTTTACGATCTTTACTTTTTGGGGCCCACTTGTCCCACGTTGACTCTCACACAGATGACCTTTCTTGTCTGCATCCCCACGGAACAGGTGGCCTCTCCGTTCCAGCTGGCAGAGGAGTTGAAAGCAGAGACAGATGTATCCTCTATGCACTGTCCCCACGGGCCGGTCTGCCAATGATACACAGTGCAAGAGTGTTCGTTACAGCTGCGGGTTTCCTGTAGTGCACTACTATTTGGGCACTGTATTCCTCCTGGAACAATAAAACAGGGCAAAAGTTCATGCAGTGGAAGGATATAAAGCATTTTATTAAAAAACCCCAAACAAACACTTTGAAATCTTATTAGTTACATATTACCACTTTGATTACATGAAAGAAATACTGTTCCTTTTTCCTCCTCTTCTTATGTCCAATATTGACTTTAACGCACTTCAGTCAACAGACTATACAGAACAGACTGTACATGGACAATAAATGTAAATGTGTACAATAAGGATGCCAAAATAATCATAAGTTCTATAACACACCAATGTGCTTGTCGTAATCTACAGCCTTTTTATATGGGGGTTCTCTAAAAGAGACAAGAGATCACATAAGGAGGTATGAAGGCTCTAGGCAGAAGAAACAGTTAAATATTCTAGTTATGCATGTGTAGAGACCACTGTTTATGTCTAATTCATGGATCAATTAAAAAGATTTTTGGAGCTCTTGTCCTAGCTCCCAGTGGATATTTATCCATGTTACGTAATTACCAAAGAGGATGGCACAGCTGGCAATTTCAGGTCCAGACTGAGATAACAAACACTATTGCAGGTTAAGATTAAAATGCATTCATGTGTCAATAATTGTGGAAAAAAGCTCAGATAATGCTCTTTGTTGTGTCTGGTTTCAGATAGCATGTTCAGTTTCTTATATTCAAGCACTTCAAAGCTAATCTGGCCTCCCAGTCTTCCACAAGTAAAGGAGGTCTTTCCTACCAGACTTGATGATAGGCTACTAGATGTCTAGCCCTGTGAGTAAACAGCATGTCTGCTAGATCTCTGGTGTTACTAGACATACAGAATCTAGGTTTAAGAATTAATTTAAGCATTAAATAATAATTAAACAATACAGCCCATATCTCCAAGTGATGGAAATCCAGGGAAAATCTAAGTAATATTTTAGTTTTTCCCAAAAGACAAGAACAGTATGAAAGACAACTGAAAAGGGAGCTTTTTATTAGTTACTGCAGATGAGCTATACAACTCTTTTCTAAAAGAAAAATGCATGCTCACACCAAGCTCTTGTCAGAGAGCATATTAGCCTTTATATCCCAACCCTGAACTTCAGGTTGACCGCCTGCCCTACAGACATGCAGGAGGGAAGGGGTTTTAAGCACTCCTTGTTGAAAGAAATTAAACAAACAACTAAATGTAATCAAAGAAACAATGGGTACTTCAACTACTCCAACACAGGTCCAGTGTCACACGCATGAAAATACTTTATATCCCAAGTTGCTTTTGTGGGGTGTCTGGATCTGCGGCAAATGTGAGGAAAGGGCCATTCTAATGAAACCACAGGACAAAATCCAAATTTGTAAATTATTTCCATAGAGCTATTTATAACTTCGGACTTTGAGCTAAAAATAATGATGCAACCAAGCAACAGTAGACATCATATTAACTGAGATGTCATGCCAAAGACTAGCTAAACATAAGTTTTGCGAAGGGGGATTAGAAAACCTAAAAATGTGTGAACGTAATTAAACAATGACTGGAATTAAATTGTTTTTTGGCTCAGAAAGGATGTAACTCAAGTCTACCGAATTGCTTAAAATATATGTCAATATGCAAAGCATCAAGACATAATGTCCTATGCATGTTCCTAAAAAAGGAAGCAAAAAACCAAGTGGTAAAACAAAATTATGGTTAAGTAATAAGTTTCAAAAAGTTATTCAAGTAGCTTCCTTCAGGAAATAAAAAATCTTCCAGCTAACACCATCAGACAGGAACATAAGTAAGGAAATTAGGAAAGTGAGTGTATTTTAAAGAGAAAAAAATTCCAAAGATAGTAAATTCACAAATTATTTGGCATGGGAGATAAAACTGAACCACATGAGGAATTTAAATATGTTCCCCCAGTATAAGGCTTAAAAAAGGGGGCAATTAAGAAGAGATAAGGAAAGTTGCTAAATTAATTACTTCCATCTGATATTAGCTCAAGAAGAAACACAAGGGAAATATTTAAGCAAATTCATAAATTAAAGGGCAGGGTGGGGGAGTGGAGGTGGGAAAGAAACGTTTCCTTAGGAATGGATGCCATAGCCACAAGTTCCTAAGGCATTTGAGAATAAAGTGACAACTTAAATTCAGTTTTGACAGCTATGCAAGAATGTATATTCAGGGAAAAAATGAGAGTGACATTGACTTGTAAATGAAAAACATTGGCACATGAATGTCTGCAGCTTAGTGGGAATCCAGTTCTGTTCAGATTAAACCAGTAGTTAAAAAACTATGTAAAGAATGAACAAAAGGTGCAAATGATGTTACTGAAATATAAAACAACTATCACTAGTACCAAATGTTTGTAAGAATAATAAAAAATATACTATTTATTTACAAATCAGTGTGCCATTCCCTCCAGGAAGACAATATTCCCTTGTGCTCCCTCAAATTAAGATAGGTACAGGAAAAGAAGAAGGGGTTGGAAAACTAGCAGTTAGAGATGCCATTTACAACATCTGTGTAGGGGTAACAAAATCAGGGCTGCTCAACTTCAAGAGCATTTCACCAAACGAGGACAGGTTTGACAGAAACATAAAAATTAATGAGTATCACAGAAAAAAAAAATTTAATTTTATCAAAATACATGAAAAAAGCATGTACAGCACTAAATACATTTTAAATAATACATGTTTAGATGACTGTAAATAACTGCTTGGCAGTACTAAAAATAATCATTTCAAGGTACAAAAAACAGTTGGATCTGAAGCATCGCTTTTTGGGTTTGAATACATAAGCAAAACTCACTTGGAAATGAAAGGCTACTTTACAGAGGGACTTGCATATTACTCATAAAATAGCAGAGATATGAGGGTGGTTTCCTTGACCGCTTTAACAGAATTGTCATACGCTTAGACTGCTTTTCTGCCTGATTTGGAGCTGGTAGTGGGTAAGACATTTCAGTCTAGGATATTCAAGGATTGGATTTTATAAGTCTTTTTTGTGACACTGTCTTGATAACTTTCAAACTTCAAAACACTTAACATTTTTTAAAGCATTTAGGATTATTTTGATACCACTTATTTTAAAAATGGATGTAATTTTATACATGCATTTCAAAGCAGCTGGAATAATCTTAAAGTTTGAGAAAACAGACGTGACTGAAGTGCCTCTTGTAATCTATAGAGTGAGGTGTTACTGATTTCTTCTTTGCCATTGGAATGAGGTAGGCACTCCTTGAGGCAGCAGCACTTCCCGAAGACAGACATGGTCAGTACATGCAAACTGCTAATGTAAGAACAAAGACTGCCCCGTTGGTGCCGATATCCTGCTCCAGTTTTGCAAACTTTCATGCTTCCTCACCTGGTGCACATCAGTTATACAAACCAAGCAGACCTGCCCTATAATACGTGACAGGACAGGAGTTAGGGTGCACCGATGGGAGATGAGAGGTCTGTCAAGTCCTTTCTTGGACAGGATTTGGATCCCAGACCCCACGCTACAAGCAGGAATCTGACCTGAGGGGTTCCTGAGCAAAAGGGGAACCATGGCAATGTCCTCTCCCCCAGCTCACCTTCACACACAGGTGCCAGGTCACTTTACAAGTCTAGCCTGACAATTCAGGTTCCTCAGTTCCAGAACTAAGTGGGTTTTTTTATTCCTGTTTCAGCTGAAATCAGTGAAAACTCAGGAAAATCCATGTCTTCTCTAAAACTGATCCTTTGGTGAATAAGCAATTTCCTGGGAAAACAATTACTCAATTCTATGCTTTCAGATTTAATTACCAAGCACTGTTATTTCAAGCGAGAATAATATAAAAATTAAAACCAAACAAACTCAAGTGTAAGAAGAGTAAATACATTAAAAAGCACTAAGTATAATTCCTCTTTTGCAACTATGAAGTCAAACTGCACTGGAATTTTAACAGGAATAAAATTTTAAAGCATATCAACCATAATTTGCCTAAAGTTGAGAAGAAACTCCTTCGATCCAACTACTCCTTACAAGTTCAGTAAATTGATTTCGCAGATATGAGAATTATGAGCTATTGGCCCCAGTCAAACAGAATACCTGATGAGATGGACAACTGATATTCTCTGCTATCTAACTCAGTGATGTTTAATAGTCTATGATATATGAGGTCACACTAAATAGTCCCTCTGGCATTATGCTTTGCTAATCTATGAACATACAATAGCCACAGTAAGACATTGCCATGCATATGCATCCCCACCCTAAGAAAATATTTCAAACAAAATCTTCTTTCACTCCCAGTTTAATAAATTAAGCTTTTAAATCAGAATATTTTCTTCTTTGTGTTTGACTTGAGGGCTGGGGGGGCGCATTCAAGCCTTACTTTTCCAAAATCAGTATCAGTCATTTACTACTGATAAAACTTGGAATGTATCCACAAAATTAGCATTATGCTATATGATATTGATTTGGCAGTGTCAATCAACAGCAGTATATAATCAATAAAAAATCAATCTTCATATCTGCTATTTACTAAAAAATTTAAGTCACTTAGTACTTTTTAGTTTCAGGTCATGGCCTATGTATAGTAGTCTTAGTGCGTATTACTAATTAGATAAGATTTATTATAAGCAGGAGATAAAAAAATAACAGAAATATTGAATGAAAATAAAACAAAGAGACAAACCCAACATTCAACAGAGATAGATAGGCTGAGCTGTATACTATGCCTTTACTAGACTTACACAGAACAACCACATGATGTATCAGGTAACATCATTATGTCCTTTGCTGTCATTTTATATTTTGAGACAGTGACTTTCCCGAGTTTCTTACTGTACCATGAAGATGTATTTGACAGTGACACAAATGAGCTACCACTACAGGCAGGCTCACAGACAGGAAAATTTATAAATCACTTCACCTTTCAAACCTTCAAGCTGAGGTCAATGATCTCAGAAAAGATATCAAAAAAGGTTATTGTGACACCAGTTTCCACATGGAGTCATCTCACAAACCACAGAAAGTCTTCATCTTGAGGAAAGACTCCTCTCTCTCTTTCCACTGAGTGCAAGTAAATAAGCCCGTCCCAGATGTGCATAACCACACTGTGCTTGAGGTTCTGCAGCATATGGTTTGACCACAGGGGAGAGGGGTGTTCTGAATGAGGAAATGCTGATGGAGGGTGTATATGGCCAAGGTCAGCTCCTGGCTTGAGCAGAACTCAGTGTGATGCTGGAGGGGCAATCACATCCCAGAGCTCATTAGAAAACTTTGTCACTACTGCAATTTACATATTACTTCAATTTTTGCTGTGAAGCTATTCTTGTTACCACGGAATTATTACAATGCTACTGAATTATTTCTACTCTAAGTCATCCAAAAAAATGGATTATACTGTGGCTGTGTCCTCCTGGCCAGTTATTCTAACTTGATGGTTTCCTCAAACCAATTCAACAGCACAGGTAGCTGGGAAGTAAGAATTAAAATATGGTTTTAAGTATGAAATAACATAGCTCTATCACAGACAGTCATCCGCCAGCATTAACAAGCAAAATGACAGAATATGGTATTTTTTATTTCAAAGAGAAGGGAAACTGAACAATCACAGACAATACTTCAATAAGATGCCATCTGAGATCCAGATAAAAGAACATATTTCGTATGTTCTTTCTTCATACTTATGGACTCTCAAAAATTTCAATGGGGTGTTCATATTTAAGTACCCCAATAAACAAGAATTAAGCGCTTCAGATTCTTTGATGGATTGCAGTATTCCTTCTGTATGTAATGCCTGAAATGCTTTGATCTTCCTAGGCTTGTAGATTGAATTCTCCATGACTGGCAAGAGGACGCGTGTGATCAAGGACTCAACAGTGATAAACCTGGACTCCTTCTGTCATCTTAGAAGCCAAGTTCAGCCTTATTCATAGATTGGCAACAGATTTACACATTCTTTCATTAATTAATATCCAATCTTTATATCATAAGAATTGTATATATTTATGTACCATATATTTGTCCTGTTGTGTTCTGAATAAAAACTCTCAAATATCATGGCTATATTATACAGGAATTACTATGAAATGGCTTACCTAACCTGGTCTGTCTCTCATACCTTTCAAGGAAAGGTTCAAAAATCCCAAAGGGAAAACCTGTGGGACCACCTGAACAGAACTGACAGCTATTTTCAGAACTCAGTTTTAACGCATAAATGGAATTATTGGTCTTACCTTTATGAGACTTGGAATTTTTAGTTATACATGATGTTTACAGAGCCTTAATCAACAGTAACGTACATTTTTTGTAACTCTGAATAGAACTGAGAACTGCATGCTTACTAAAAAAGGTTCATGTGGAGGTTCTTTTTTATATCAGCAGAATACAGACATTCAGATACAAGAATATATATTCTGTGCCCCCAGAACATAAAATGCCCTCCCAGCACCAACTACACAATCAATGTTTTATGTTTTGGGAACACAGCTGATCTGTCATGCAATTCTGGAGGTGAAAGTCATTCAGTTATTTGTCATGCAGCAAATAACTGAAAGGCATAAGAGACATAGGAGGGGAGAGATGACAATAACCTTAATTTCAGTGAAACATAAAAAATAAAAGCTAAACATACTTTTTGAATATAATACAAGCAAAGGTGAAAAGTACCTTCCAGCTAGAGTTGTAATGATATGCTAAGCCTTGGAAGGTTCTTTTATTTATTTATTTATTTATTTTTATTCTCTGGAGTTGTACAGAGTGCAAAGGAGCATGGTGTTGAAGACATCTGACCAAGATGTGAGTGAAGTGCTATAATATAAGCCAGGTAGACAGCTTGTGTCCTGGAAGAAAAGCATCGAATGACCTCATCTTGGAGTAGTGGTAAAGAGGCCACAGTTCGAGCAAAGCTGAAGCACTACAACATCTAGGTAATGAGTTAGCTTTCTCAGCAGTAGTTTAGGGATCTCTTCACTACTACCTGTGTGGTTTGAGACCCATCAGTCTTTGTCATCAGTCAGTGCTCATTCTGATCATTGCACAACAGACAGAAATAAAACTCAAACACGTAAAATCCAGGCTATGATTAACTGTTTTGCTACATCTGCAGCCTTGTAAATTATCCTAAGTTGTGTTAAGTATCAAAGTTGGAATAAAATGAGCACTTTATAAAAAGAAGCATAAGAAAGTGGAGTCATTTTCTGGAGTAATTTAGGTTTTCAGTTCTGTGGCATACTTGTCATGATGTTAAATTTGTGTCTCCAGTAAAACTGCATAAGCATATAGAAAATCTATTATCTTGACCTACATGGAAAAGCAAGAGGCACATATGTTTATTTGAATTATCATATGAAAATATGGCTCTGTGTTTCCCTCAAAATGAGTCCATTTGACACATTATAAACAAAGGGACAACATAAAACCAATCTTGTTTCTTATTTTAAGAGCATTTCTACTTTGTTACATAGATCCAGCAAAGTAATTTATTATTTGAATCACCCACTAAAATCAGTATAGTTCTGATTGCCTCTTACACTTCTAGCAAAGGTCCCTTTCAGAGAAAAGGCTGAAAGCGCCTGCTCTGCCAAATTTTTATTCATTGTTTTTTTTAACTATTACCCAAATTCTGTCAAATACACAGTAGACTTTTAGCAATGAAGTTAACTGTGTTTGCAAACAGAGAAGTGTTTTGATATACAAGAAGCTTGCCCCTTTCTTTTTCCACTTCTTAAAACAGATCCTGTTTTACTACCTCCATGCCTTACAGCTGCCACTTTTCAGCTAAATTTCATCTTAACTTGAAGTAATAAAATGCTCAACAGTTTTAAAGAACTAAAACATGCATGTAAACCTTGTATACTGAAGGCATTTAACTTTACTGCCAGTAATACACGTGAGTAAATGTTTTCCAAGAACTCTTTGGTGGCTATGTCTCCTTGCTCCCAGTGTTGCACAAGGCACTAACCAGTTGGACACTGGCACACCTGACGTGGCCATTTTGGAACCATGTTATGCATAGGATACATTTTCTCTATCACACCCGCCCCC
>JANZLQ010000078.1:15030171-15063519 GCA_026212715.1 Elanus axillaris | reverse complement strand
CAGGAAGCATGGAACATCATCAAAGAATATACATGAACCTATATCTAAAACCTTCTTCTTCTTCTGCTTTATATTCCACTTATGTCTTCTCTTTGCATTTGCTGCAGATGCTGCACAAGGACCATTTGCATGAATGGAAACTATTCACATGAGTGAGGATTTGCAGGGTAAAAGCAAAGTCTTACTATGAATAAAAATATTGATAGGGTAACATTAGTTACCAATTGGAGCTAAGAAGCTACAAAAGCCATTTGTTAGCATTTGAACCCATTAAAAATCTCATGTTTTCAGCTTTCATACTTATATCTTTCCAAATTGGACCTAAATTAGGGTTACTAAGAATCCTCTATAAATATCTTTCGTAAAGGCAGAGGTCTGCATAGGATAAATTGTTTGCCTCATTTATTTTTAATAGAAAATGAGAAAAGCTTATATTTGAAATCAAAACAGTAATATTATTCAGAATAATAAAAATAGCAACATTAACTGAAATAAGCAAAATAAAATCTTCTCTTTAAAACAGCTTTAGGTACCATGAGTAAATGTAGGATAAGCATTTAAATAATTTTTCTATATGTAAAAACCCACAACTCCATCTAATAATTTGTGTCCGTCGATCAAGAAATTACTTTGACATTACAAAGACAGTTGAGAATTCACAACCAAATAAGAGTCTGCAAGAGTATGCAACCTTACCTTCACCTGCATATGCCAGAATGGAGCGGGCACGCATCTGCTTCCCTTCTGTGGTTTTGCCGGAGCAGGTGTGTGAGCAGGAGGACCATGCAGACCACATGCTGAGCACACAGTCCTTTGGGCATGGAGCTTCGCAGACAACTGGGATTGGGTAGATAGCATCTCTACACAGCTGTCTGTCAACCTCTTCTCCTGGGAAAAAAAAGGCCAGTAGCAGTCTATCATTTGTTAAATTAACTTAAAATGAGCAATCTAGTCCAGATGGGCACACAAATAAACTAGATTCTGTTCTTCTATATAAACAAAGTAAATAGATTTTTTATTAAAATTACTTGTCTCCTCTGCCTTGATTTGAGAAGAACATGCTTAAACCTAGTTTAATTTGATATTCTGCTGAAGTGAATGCCAGCCTAGATGGTCTTTAGGCTTTCATTTTGTTAATACATATTTGATTCCCCAGAAAATCGTAATGTGAATAACAGAGTATATAATACCCCTATGGAAAACTGCATACATGGAAATGCATGTAGAGTAATCACCTAGTCTTCATCCACGTTTGTGGGAGAAGGGGAAAAGTATTCTAACTTCCAGCTTATCTGGTTTTATAACCCAGAATTCATCCTTTGAATTGCAGCTATGCATCAAAATACGCAGAATTGCAGTAAGCTGCAGTCAGAGTGTCTTGTTTGGTTAGAAAGATCTTCATTTGTTAGCCAACCAGTAACACATCACTTCTTGTGTCATGGAAGTATAAAAAGATCTATGCATTTGTATTCAGTCACATCAATGTACACATTTCATTATAATAAAAAGATCCAGGCTGGTATAAAATTTTTAATGAAATACTAGCTAGTGTTTAAGCAGCAGGGCTGCTTTTGTTTTCAGTAAGGAAATTGTAGGAGCACTGTGTCTGAGATCTGTCTGAACAGCACCCTAATCACAAAGGGTTAGTTTTGTAAGGTGACATATGATTTCCTGATCAAATCAGTTAATATCCATTAAGTGAGGAATGAATGAATGACCACATATTCTGAGGTCAGTAAGTCTCACTGACAGTGACAAAAGCATCAGGATAAATCTGCACTTTGGAGCAGATGATGGAAAAAATGAACTAAGGACGGAGAGTTTTGGATTCACTATTTTAGAATTATAACCTTGTTATGTTACAGACCAATTACAGAAAGTTCTTGGAACGAAAAGCACCAGGAACTGAGCAGTAGCCCAATATATAATGCCAGTTACAAGGAACTGTGAAAAAGTTGCATCTAAGAGCACACTGGACTTCTGAGACCCTGTTAATCACATCCAATCAAGGCAAGGAAAGAGCCAGTTCATTTGTAAACATGAAACCTTTTTTCTCTTTTTTTAATTTTCTGAAAAGCATAATATTTCAAAGTATCTGAATGCCTTTTGTGCTATGTGATCCTTGCTGTACTAGGGCATGAAACCTTCTGTTGAATTATGATTCATCTACTGAAACATTATTGAAGCATACATGATCTCAGTGGGACTGAACAAGAATGCCTATAGCATTGCACTTGCTACAATCCATTATGTCAACACTTTTGTTGCAATAGCTAGTGTCAACAAAATATTGTCTAACCAAGATTTGCAATGAATATAAGTCTTTGATACAGAAAAAAAATTTCTTTGAAGTAGTCATTAAATACTCTATAATTTAAAGACATCAGCCAGTGTTAATAACTACTACCTGGATTCTGAAAAGCTAATTCAGTGAGAACTGCATATACTGTAAATGAAGTCAAAGATCTATAAACAATGCTTTACCCAAGTCTCAAATTAGGCTTTTATTGCTTAATAGAATAATAATAAAATGAGTGAAACTCTAATCTAAACAGAAACTACATTTTTGTCACTCAAGGTTTACAAAGTCTTAAAACCTCTCAAATAAGAATCCCTGATAATTGACTTTCTGAAAAAAGGAGGTTCTTTAGTGCCAGTGACATATCATGAGTTTCAGAACTATTAAAACCCAAATTCTTTATAAAAGAGGAAAAGATGAGGGGCATCTATCCAATATTATATCCCTTTAACCAGTGTCAAAAATTTTACTCATACAGAATCTTTAGGCACAGTAGAATTTTTCCAAACATCAATCTTCCTTGGCTCTGTAAACCAGGGAAGTCGTGAAGCTCATGCTTTTAAAATAGCATGAAGTAGTTACAATCATCTGAATTAGAAAGATCTCAGAGATCAAGTCAGTGTCAATAGCTATATTTTCCCATATTAAAAATACAAATTTGAGTCCTGCCAAAGGCTTAGTAGATCTACTACATCAAGTTCTGCCCCTTCATTGGACTCAATCTTTGCATCTATTGCTCCTTCTCTTGTATCCTCACACCCTCACACCAACGCAGGAGGGATTCCTTCCTGGTTCATCAGAACAGCACGTGTCTGGGTTGAAGGACAAGACAGAAGAGCAGACTGCAAACTTTTTTTCCAAAAAATAGAAAAAAGCTACAAAAGGGGTGAACCTTAGTCTCAAACTTTTTCATCTCTAGGTAAGGCTCAAGGAGGTATACTGCCAGGACACTTTCACACTTTGCAAGAAATACTACCATCACAATATTACTATTACAAGTATGTCATAGTGTAAACATACAATACTATATCAAGCTTATTTATTGCCTGCCAACTGAGGTGGTGTTACTGTGAAACTCTAGCTAAATTTGGGGTCACAATGAGAAATTGTGTTAAATTAGTTTCAGTCTGAGTTTATATTTCAAGCAATAAAAAGCCTTCACTCTCTCCCAAAATCAAGGCCCTCTTTCATCCTTTGCCTGTACAGAGAAAATGTTCTAGAAATATGCATCTTCCATATTAACATTTAGTTTTTGTCACCTGTCCAATCCTTATCTGATGAATTCAACAGCACAGAAATGCAGTTGGAAGGAATGTTTTATAATGGGTACTTCTTATCTCCAGGGAAATATTTTATTTAGACTAAATTGTTTCTGACATTTCACTAATGATTTTATGAACAATTTGACCTTTGTTGCCTTCCTCTTTAAAGTGCAGAGTGTAGTCAACTACCAGGAACCACTCAACCATAGGCTGGGAACATGCCAATGTAAAGACTAAAGCTACTTAGAAAAAGTCCCATTTGAAAAAGTTTGCCATGTGTAGTCTAATATTTTATTTGAACTTTATAGGTATACATTTATGTTGCACAAGAGCTGAAGATAGAACTCCAAAAACACGACTGAGGCCCCTGCACTGAGTTACTTATAGTCTAAGCAATAGAGCAACAAAAAGTAAAAAGCAGAAAGATGAAAACAGAATATGACACTTCCATCAAGAAAACTCTTCACCATTTATCAGTTGATTTGTTTATTAAAATCTGGAATCTAGCAATAGTCCATATTCAGAAACAGTGCCTATGTAGTTGAATGATATTTCTCTCTCATGCAATAGGTGCACATTTTGGGCTAAATTCTCCAAATCGCACTAAAGGGAGTGACTGCATGTGGAAATGAAGAAGGCAAAAGAGGTTTTCTTTTTCAAGGATTTAAAAATGTCAAAAACTATTTAAACCTTTGCTGGGATTTTTTACAGTTTGTATCATTAGTAAAGAGTGCCGAGGAGATAGCCTTTCAAATCCACATCTCTTCCTTGAACTGTTTTGCTGGATCCAGCTAGAGAATCAGCAAAGCAAGTCATTACATTAAAACTCCTTGTGGCCGCCTCCTTGGCATGAAGACCTTCTAGTATGTGTGCACACACCAGAGCCACTATTGAACTACTGAATTATTTAAGTGCTTTAAAATAAACAGCAACACCCCCCTCCCCCCCCAAACCAACCAACCAACCAACAACCCTCAAACTCCCTACTGAACAGGCAAATTTTTTACAGATTAGAGAGGTAGCCTGTGAATAGCATTCAGGAGGACTGGCTAACTATTCATAATTATCAGACTGTATTCATATCACCATTCTTGTTTTATTACATTCACAAACCAGATATGGTATCCAAGAAAATTTGGTCTAGATGCTAAAGGTTGGGCTAGACCACAGAAGACCTACGTTCTGTGTTTAATGTAGTTGAATTATGTCACTCCTTTGTGTTTTTGTTTACTCACCTGTAAACTGTGTCTGATATTTAAGTTGCCTGTAAAATGCTTTAAGATCTTTCCAATGGGAAGCATACCTAGAGCTGGTATCACTAGAGAGACATGGTACATGATAAGGAAAACCTCTTGCCTATTGCACATCTTTTAATATGATGTATGCTTCAGTGCACAGTAAAAATTGCTGTCAAATTCTGACCTGTAGTAAATGGAAAGGCAAGTGCTTAACAGAGGGCAAAATTTTTTCAAAGCCTTAAAATGAACAGTAAAATCGCTGCAAGATTAAATGAGGCATAGACAACAACTAAAAAAGTCAACATAAAATAAAAATGTTCCTAGAGTCCTACACAATAAGGCAATTAACTTCATCTCAGTCCTGTGCCTCAAAACCAGCTATAGTCCCTGAAAGGATGAACTATAACCTGATATAAACTAAGTAAAATATTGACAATAAAATCACAATAAATGGGATCAAATCAAGAGAGTGCTTTGAACATTAATGTTGAACATTATATTTTAAATACCTGTCTAGTCAGCAAAGAACAGGTATATCACACAGTAGTAAAACAAATCTTGCAATTATATTTTGAAGTTCATAAAAGAAGTAATGACAGCAACTGAGCCTAGACGCTAAAACTGCAGACTTCAGACCCTGTATTGCTTAGTCAAAAGTGTTCGAATTTACTAGTATATCTGCAACTCTAAGGAAAAAAAAAGGCTCAGTTACGCTAATATTAGCCAACATATGATAGTCTGCTTACAAGTACAACAGACCACAGGAACTACAGAATGTCATTCAAGTGCTTTTAAAACTGTACATTAAAAATGAAAATGTAAAAATACAAAAGGATGGAATAGACTGCTAGTTCAGAGCACTGCATGACCTGGATGTACTGGTGTCGTGGTTTAACCCCAGCCAGCAACTAAGCACCATGCAGTTGCTCACTCACTCCCCAACCCCGCCCCCAGTGGGATGGGGGAGAAAATCGGGAAAAGAAGTAAAACTCATGGGTTGAGATAAGAACAGTTTAATAGAACAGAAAAGAAGAAACTAATAATGATTATGATAACACTAATAAAATGACAACAGTAATAATAAAAGCATTGGAATATACAAATGACGTACAGTGCAATTGCTCACCACCTGCCGACTGACACCCAGTAGTCCCTGAGCAGTGATCCTCCCCAGGCCAACTCTCCCAAGTTCATATACTAGGCATGACATCACATGGTATGGAATACCCCTTTGGCCAGTTTGGGTCAGCTGCCCTGGCTGCGTCTGCTCCCAACTTGTGCCCCTCCAGACTTCTTGCTGGCTGGGCATGAGAAGCCAAAAAATCCTTGACTTACTCTAAACACTACTTGGCAACAGCTGAAAACTTCAGTGTGTTATCAACATTATTCTCATACCTAGCTCAAAAACATTGCACTATACCAGCTACTAGGAAGACAACTCATACCAGCTGAAACCAGGACAACTGGTTATAAGTACTAGGGTATATACTGTGTTGTATGTATGTGACTATATCAGTTATAGGCATCAATGTCTTGGCTGATGCCTCTCACCAGTTTTCTTGTCTGGCCAGTGAAGCTGGAAAAGAGGCACACAATGTGTCATCCATTGGAAAACTTCTGGGCACCTGAAATACTTGGTAAGGTACCCCAGAGATCAGTTTTCAAAGTGCTCAGTGGTTGCAGGTGAAGAAGGCCTTGTTATTATTTAGTTGCCTTCAGTAATGCCTCTAAGCATAGAGGCTACAGGAAAAAACATAGTTAGTTCACACGATGTTAAAAGCTGTGAGCTGTGCTGGTTGCCATTTACCATTTCCTTCCTTCCCTGTGTAGAAAAATAATCAACAGGAAAGTATTGCACTGCTTCCTGTATGGGTTGTAAAGGCTGAAAGGGCTAGAGACTGTTCTTTATCTTGAATTCCCATGCAGTTTCCCATATGCATTCCTCCCACATGAGGATCTATACGAGTCCTCATGCTGACTCCCTTGTCAGTCTTCAAATGTGTTGTTGAACGACCTCTTCAGACTGGCTGACGACCCAAAGCTGGTGTGTGGACTCTGCCCATCAAGAGCAAAATATGCATATCTATATTCAAAACTGAGTAAAGCCAGATCTGTGGCATGTGCTCAGTCCTGTTTTTCATATGGAACTGACTTTAACCACTCTCGGTACCCAAAGTTACTAAAGCATATGCTTCTCTGCTAAAAATTTTGTACATGCTACAATTTTACATTTTTTGCATTAAACCTGTAGATATACAAAGTTAGTTTGACTAAAGAGGGGAAAATGCTTTTTTTAATTTATTTTTCCTAAAATTCTGAAGTGCCTAAATGTCTGTTTTAATTGTAACTCAGGGCAGAAAATAAGCAAGAAAGTATCAGTCTAAAATCTAGTTGCCTCAAACTTACAAGAACATCATGACTAGAAAGTAACAGTAGAGAAAAAGCACTGAGTTTAACTGTCATTATTCTAAAGAAAATTTAAAAAAACAACTTCAAGAAAATCACTGAAATAATAGAAAACTTACAAATGTATCCAAATTTGAAGTTCTACACTAGACTTTCATTAGTAATAAACTTGTCTACACATTGGCTGATTAGTCTATTGCAAAATGGGAAATTCTTCACATTACAGAAAAGCTATTAAATTTATCAAAACCCATATATTTTTCAGATCCTAGGAAACTTTATATTTGCTAATAAGCAGATAGTAATCAATCACCAGGATAAACCAACATTATCATTTCATTTCTAATACTATTGCATCTCCTTCAAATCACTGAGTGGTTACCAGTTGCCAAAGTTCACCACAAACAGAAATATCCTGCCTGCCTAGCATGAACGGTCACAGAAAATTAACTTTTCCTTCCAAACCACGGTGATGCAGCAGTAGTGTGGATTTTTCTTTTTTCAATGATCAGAAGACCTAGGGAACTGTGTTCCTATGCATAGGAAAAAGTGGAAGCCCATACTGCTTTCATTCAAATTCTGCCCTTCTGCTTAATCAGGCACTTGTGATCCGTCTTCCTCAAATCTCCTTATCTTCCTTTATCAGAACTGCCGATTGGAAATTCAGTCTCATATTATGACTGTATTTTTTTTTTGGCAATTCTATTTGTTTTGTTGTTTGGTTGTGGGGTTTTTTCTCATACAAGAGGAACTCTCCGAGGAAAGGTGTCTTTCTCATAGCACACGTCACTAATTAAAATGCATACACAACTGCAAAAGGCTGACCCAGATATTTCAGTAGGAAGAATTTAGAAGTTAATCTCTGAAAACCTAATCAAATAAGCCCCAGAAAGGGAAACAATAATATTTACATGAAATTCATTATTTACCATCTTGTTTAGCCCAACAATCTTAAGAGTATTTGGAGGAAAAAAAAAAAGCACCACATGCAACAGTATCTGACTGACAGACCAACTTTTGCTCTTGAATCAGTTCAATACTTGTATATAACACATACTTTGAAAGACATTAGTAAACTTTAAATGTTTTATTAATCCCAGCAGCCTTCAAAACATCTTGATGATGTTTATTCATGTCTGCTCCAAAGATAAAGGCTGTAAACATAAGCTTTAATGTTAGTAAAATGGCAGTGACATTGAAAACAGTTACCTTGTATGCAATTATTTTCTGTTCTAGTTGTTGAATGACCAGCTGTCAAAAAGTTTCTCTGCATGAGGTAGGTTGATGAATTTTCAACATCTTGAAAAAATTTTAACCTCTCTAATTATTGAACACAAAGCAACATTAACCTATAATTTATATTCTCAATACATTCTACTTCATTGGCTCTAAAGTTTTTCAACAAACACATTGTGAAAAGATGGTGTATTTTTCCTTTGTATTATTCTTATCAAGTGAAGTTTCTGCATTCATTGCTATTGCTTAGGTGCCTAGCTGGTAGCTCTAAGTGTTAAATCAGTTGCCAATTCCCTAATCACAGGCCTTTCTTTCAATTGCTTTTGCTAAGTAGCATTTGCATTTAATTAAGTACATCTTAATTAGTTGACAGTTAATATTTGTGAATTCATTTTATTTTAAGAAGCCTAAGCAGAAATGGCACTGATTTCAATAAAGACAAATACACTAGTTTCTCACATCTCTTCATTATGCAAAAATGAAAGAAAGTTGGTCTAATAGTTTAATGATGTGAAAACATTGTAGGATTCTAAACTGTTTGATTTGGTGATTTGTGTGGGAAACTTTACTGTGGTTTTGGTTTCAATGTAGAATTTCAAGTAGTATCATTCAGACTATTCCTTACTAATAGAAAAATTATAAACATGATACTTTGGCCATCTATTTAAAAAAAATAATTAATGTAATAAACATGGATGGATTATTTTTTTTTCAAACAAGAAACTTGCTAGGACAAGCACATTTACCATCATACTTACACATTTAACATGACTGCACACACAAACCAGTGACATAGAAAAGGCCACTGACTACTGTTTCACTAAGAAAATACTGGAAGATCTGAATACCTTTTAAAATATAATCTTAAATTTTAGAATGGGGTTTTGAATTTTTTTAAGCAAACATTTGCAAGAAAAAATGACTGATAATGGCAGGAACTAATACTAGACAAAAGGAAAATAGTTGGAGCTTAGAAACCCACCATATCCAGTGTTTCTCAAATCAAAGATAATAGCATGTCAACACATTTAAGGGTCTTTTTAAGATGTTCTATTCCTTAACAAGATTAAACACCACATATTACAAGCAATAACTTCTTGTTGATGACTGTGTGCAATTTTCCTCATGTATTCACCTTATGGGAAAAGAAATTTTGATGAGTGGGAAGAAAGTGGCTTCAATAACCTCCACATTCATGCAGAAATATAATTCCAACAATAGTACCTGAGCATTCCTGCTCCCTTTCTGTAGCCACAACAGTAAATGCTACCACTACATCTCAGCTACAACTTAGAGAGCAGCATGTGTTTGCTAACTTTCTGTCATGCTTTAAGCCCAGCCAGTAACAAAGCACCATGAGGCTGCTCACTCACTTCTCTGCCCCAGCCATGGTGGGATGAGGAGAAAATATAGACAGGCTCCTGCGTTGAGACAAGGACAGGGAGAGATCACTCACCACTTACGGTCATGAGCAAAAGACAGGCTCAACTTGGGGAAAAAACAAAATCAATTTAACTTACTACAAAATCAAAACAAAACAAGGATACTGAGAAGTAAAACCAAACCTTAGAACACCTTCCCCCCACCCCTCCCTCTTTCCTGGCTCAACTCCACTCCCAGTTCTCTCCACCTCTTCCCCGCAGCGGCACAGGGGGATAAGGAAGGGGGGTTGGGGTCAGTTCATCACTCGTTGTCTCTGCTGCTCCCTCCTCCTCAGGGGGAGGACTTCTCACTTGTTCTCTGCTCCACCTTGGGTCCCTCCCATGAGAGACAGTCCTTCACGAACTTCTCCAATGTGAGTCCTTCCCACAGGCTGCAGTCCTCCATGAACTGCTTCAGCGTGGTCCTTTCCACAGGCCAATCCTCAGTCACAGACTGCTCCAGCACAGGCTTTCCCATGGAGTCATGGCCATCTTCAGGGTCATCCACCTGCTCCAGTGTGGGCTCCTCTCTCCCCGGGCTGCAGGTGGGCATCTGCTCCCCCGCTCCCCTCCATGGGCTGGGGGGGACAGACAGGCTGCCGTCTCACCACGGGCCGCAGGGGCATCCCCTCCTCAGGTGCTCCTCCTCCTCCTCCTTCCTCACCGACCTCAGTATCTGCACAGGAGTTTCTCTCATATTCCAATCTCCTTCTCTGCTGCAGGTCCCCCTTCTTAAATATGTTATCCCATAGGCACAACCACTGTCGCTGATGGGCTCAGCCTTGGCCATCAGTGGGTCTGACTTGGAGCCAGGGAAGTTTATAGCAGCTTCTCACAGGAGCCACCCCTGCAGCCGCTCTCCCGCTACCAAAACCCCATCACACAAACCTAAAACACCTTCCCCACAGCACAGCATATTAGCAGGTATGTAGAAAGAATGCAGAAGCAGGTAACTCCCTGCAAGTGGTTTATAGGAAAGCTAAAAGATGTGAAAGGCATTCTGCTACAGAGGTAAGACAGTTCTAGTTCCAAAACTTCTTGCCTGTTGTTAAGCTCCTCCAAAGGTTCAGTCACACAGATTTCAAGAAAAGTGAGTCACTGCTAAGAAATCCAGTTCAATTCCTTACTGCATCATGTAAAGGTAAGGTTTTGCACCATATACAAAACAGTTACAGGGATAATCAAACCCAGAATAACACACCTTACTTTGAAATAATGACAGCAATAAAGGGACAACTCTGAAACAAAATTTAAGAACATATTTTAAAGATGTATAATTCCTGCTAAAATTCCTTCAGATGGGAAATATCTTTGGAAGTTATTTGGATGTAACTGGTTAAGAATAATGAACTCACACCATCGATGTGGTATTAATGCTTCCAGTAATTCCATTTTCATGCCTGGTAATAGAAGAACATATGTACTTCTATTTATATTGGAGCTATATATCAGGATTACAGTCATGTCGATACAGTCTAAATTTGACAGAGGGAAATAAAAACAGGGAATAGTATTTCTTTATCCAAATAATATTTTTTTCAATCTAAAATGCAGTGTCATCTGGCCAGATCAAACAACAGTATGAAAAAATAATATTCCATAACTATGTTAACTCAGAAATATACAGTAATCTGAGGTGTTTGGAAAAAGACCTTACTTTTTTTTTTCATTAAAGTGCAAACTTCTTATTTATGCTTGCATTCTTTACTCAATAAGAATGAGAAAAGTGGAAGAGACTCTGCTGTCTGTCATCTTAACAAGAACATTTTATGGTATCCACTTTCAAACTTTGCCTGTTATTCCTTTATCCCCTCTTCTATTTTTCACTATACTTTGCTAGGTTTACTTGGGTTGAAAAGCTAAATTACATACATTTCACCCAGAAAATATGGAAAAAGGTTTTCCAATTCTCCCTGTAGTATTCATTTATATAATTTTGTAAAGTGGCAGTGGTGGTGGCAGCCACAGTATCAGTTTCCCCAAGTATACATAAATCACTTGGCTACCTGTGAAGCTCCCAATTAATAAATAAATAAACAAATATGAGGTCAGTTCCTTCACTATACACACAGAGGCACACTGAGGGTGTCTTACAGCACTAACTATGGCTTAAAAAGTAACAGAGCCTTTTATCTCCGACACAATACTACAAGTTACTGAGTGCTTACTTTGTATTATGCATCAAAGACTAATGGAAAACTTCTTGCAGGTGATACCTTCTTTGGATTTTCACTATTTCTGATACCACTAAATATCCACCAGCATGAAAGAGGCTGTATCTGAACTATTAGTGATAATGTATCACTGAAAAACACTGATCTAAGTAGGAATACTGAAGAATTAATCCAAATTAATTTAAATGGGACTTTGAAGGAGATTAGTTAAACTGTGTTAACATTTTGTATGGCTATTCTTATTCAGAATGAAAGAGAAAATTCTTAACAAATAGAATTAAGGGCACCTTAATTCTGAATAAGAGGATTCACATACATGTTTAATATAGTTTAATATTTTTGCAGTTAATTTGGATCAACTTTCCAAAGTGCCTCCATGCAGACAAGATGAAGTAAACAAAACCTCAAACATTATATGCCTTTATCTGAAAATCTGCTATACTTTATGCCATAGTAGAGTGTACCACAGGGATAGTAGTCCAATACTTCTAATAAAGAGCCCAGAAGAGTACCTTCACCTTGCCTAACAACAGGAGTAAGATTTTCCTACTGATTGAGAGGTAGCTGAAGCATTTTCATGGTTCATTTGCTAATGTAGTCTGAGAATGATAGGGAACAGAGAATACAAGTGTATTGATCATAACCAAGCACAGTTGCCTTCTTGTATCAAATCAGCCAATCAAACGTCATATTGATATGAAAGAAAAAGTAAGTTTGATGACAGGCTATGGTCCCACTGAGAATAAAATCAATATTAGTCATGGGACCAAGTGGGATCAATATGTCAGACCAATAGGTCATTTTAAGCAGAATGGGGAAAGGAATGGAAAAGTGCTGACAGAGCTATAAGGAAACAAGAAGACACAGTGCAAATCTGGACGATGAGATCACTTGAAAATCTACAGTATATTTCTAAGAACACTTGGAAAAAGCACCAACTCGCCTTAAAAAGATGTACATGATCCCAAGATCAACTAGAAATTCTCATAAACTTTTCCCAATCAAGCCACAAATCATATAGTGACAAAAAGAGATGGAAATATCACTTCAAAAATAAAATTAAAAAATACTTTTTCCATTTGTTTGTAAAATGTTACAGAAACTCTATTGTGTTTAACAGTGAAAAAATTCCTTTGACAGACTTTAGAAATATTGGTGGTGTTATTTTGAATGTTGGTAATTGTACAAATGAAAATTCCTGGATATGAAAATGCAACATGTATCTATTTTAGCATTGCAATATGTCTTTTTGTTCAAAAGCTCAAAATTAAGTGGAGAACAAGTCCAGGAAGGGCAATGGAATGTCAACAATTTCAAACCAGTTCAATTAGAAATGATAATTCTGATGTGCTGATCTGAACTAGATTAACATTCAGGGATATGAGTTAAGAATAGAAGCATTAAAAGGAAATAATAGACAGGACTACAAAAACAGCAGCACAAAAACAATGTGACAGCTCCACTAATGTCAGTAAAATGACTGTGCTTGCCACAGTCAATCTTTTCAATTTCCTACACTGAGGTACTAATCTGCATATTTTAAACAGCTACCTTAAATGGCCTGGTTTTCAAGAAACACTAAATATCGGTAACTTTCATGAACTTCAGGCTTCTCATTTTCTGCATTAGTATGAGTTTTGGAGGATAACTTTATAAATTTAAGCTTAGTAGTTCACAAAGTTGCATGATAAATTGATTCATAAATACTCCAGCACTGGTTTCATCACCAAATACTTTCCTAGAATTTGGCCACCAACATTTTAATGTTATTTCACGCTCCAATGCAAGATCATAACCCACAGCTGAAGAGAATGACTAATGGCATGCAGCTGACAGAATATTAGATGAATTTTTCAGTTTGTCAATTATCTAATATTTCACAATTAGACAGTGAATTTGCACCAATTTTACAACTAGGCATTCATAAATATCTGTGGTACATTTTGCCACACAAATATACCTGTAACTCAAAAGGGGGCTTAAGAGAATAAGAAAAAAAATTCATACAGTAAAAGATGATTGCAAACATTTTCTTTGCATTATTCATCCAGTTGCAGCTAGTAAAGAGTTGTCACTCTATATGTAATGTGACAGCTCAATTCAATCACAGTTAAAACACAGGACCCAAGAGGTGTAAAAGAGATCACTGCCACTGTCATGTTTACACATTTATGAGAAACAGTTTTATAATTAATTTCATGGATGCTTCTGTCTGTGTCCTACTACTGGCAGATAAAATGCAGTCTTTGGAGAACATCTTTTTATCTATCTTGCAATGAGTATCTTCTCATCATTACAAGTGGAAGGCACAGTATGCCTTTAGGGAGCTCAGACTGTGAATTAATTTTGTCTTTTGGAAACATTTTCATAACTGACTCCTTTCTAGAAGACTAAAACTAACCTATCCTGTTGACTTTTCCTTTCTCTTGGCTTCTCAGTATATCTATTCAGAGAAACAGCTCTCAGGAAAGCAAACAGAGGTAAATACCGCTACACCTTATAAACCAATGCTAAATTAAGGAAATACAACAGCATTGTCACACAACAAAACCAGAAGTAACAAGAACACATCTGCAAGTATAAGTACATTATAATTTTCCTACTTTGTTAATAAGTTATACAAGCTGACATCCTAATGTCACAGAAATCTGACAGATTTCACTGCAGATCTGCATCTACTTAGAGAAATGAGCTGTAACCTGGATCATCCTTCCCCTACTAGAAGGACATCACTGGTTTTCTATAAGCCTCCCACAAGATTTAAGATGCTTTCAGCTAGCATTGTTCTTTTTCCCCTCTTAAAAAAAAAAAAAAATCCCTTCTGAGACATCCAGAATAAGAGATTTGATGTAGAGTCTATTTTTTTTTCCCCTGGAAAACACTAATGAAGGAATTTGCTATTTATAAAATAACATCAGTACCAGTAAAGGATGTCTCAAATCAGTAAAATTAAAACCAAACTTCTGATAATTCCTAGGGCAAGATTACATAGTTAATCCATAAATTACCCCCCAAATTATGTCAAGAAACCATATAGCAGTAAATGCCAGAATTAAAGTTGCCTTTGTATAATACAATTTTTTAAATTGCATAATCATATGTTTATTATTTTTCCACTGGGTCCCTTCCTCCTTCAGTTCACAGATTTGAAACTCCTTAATGAGTAGCTATTTGTTATTTTTAGGTTTTATTCTCTTTGTTCAAGGCACGAGCCTATGTTTTATCTACCACATATTAATTAAAAGTGTTATTAAAATAGAATTGGCAATTTTTCCAAGATCTTTCTGTCATGGCTATCAAACACCCAACAATACATTTATTTGCAGAACACTCAAGATGTGACAGGTCAGTATTATTCATATTTTGCTGATGCTGAACAAAAGCAGAGCAAAATTAAACCCTGAAGAATGAGACAACTAAGGCTAATTGTCTCAAAGACAAAGCATTCATTACTACAAAATGCCCACTTAATCCCCAAAGGATATATATCCATTTCACAAATAAGTAGCAGGTTCTGTGGGGAAAATGTCATGTAGGCACAATTGAATAATTAAAGACTTCCATCTGATACATTCGCATAAGGACCAGACAAACAACCTTAATTCCCTAATGCTTGAGGGCTTGGCTTTGCAACCTGAAATACTTAATTTTGACATAATATTCCTTTCCAATTTCCTAGTTTAAAACAGAAGCCAAATGAAAACAGTACTTCTGCCATGGGTATTACACTGACTCTGGACAGTTACTGCTCTGCCAGGTGATCTCATGGGCCAAAAGCAGCAGCAGACTATAATGCGCTGTGTTCCAGCTCTAGAAATTATGAGCTTCCTTCTCTCTTCCCCTTCTCTGACTTATTATCCAGCCTTATTTTCTCCAGACACTAATCCCAGTCTGTAACCTCACTGTCCCTTTCACCCGGCCCTGCCAAGTTCTCTCCAGCTGCTTGTCAAATCTTCCCTTGGGCAGACCATCAGCAGACTGAATCCTTCCCCAGATTAATTCCTAATCCCTGCCAAACAGAGACTTTTTATAACTTCCTTTGAGTTCCTTACTTGCTCTCAGTAAACTGTCCTGGAGGAAACAAGGGTCAAATTCTACCTTTGCCCAGCTCTTAACCTCATCGCTTCGTCAGTGCCAGTGTCTCCCTCTTGTCTTCTACCCCTCTTTTCACCAAATCCCAAGTACAAATCTATTCCTTTCCCTCTGCAATGGGTCTGTGACTCTACATAGCTGAAACCGTACCAAAAGCTACCTGCACCCCAAAATCTGGAACAGATAGCTAGGAACACTGGAAAGACTGGGATCCTCAGTTGTTTGCTCTGATTTGGAGTAATCACTGTGGCTGAGTACCTTTTACTCTCAGTTTGAAGTTTTTTAAGTATTCAGTGGAGATGGTGCTTGTGCAGTGAACAGGAGTTCCAAGAACTGCAGAATGACACAGATTATCTTAAGGCTCTTTAAGTTGCCACTGGAACAGTTATCTTGTTAAATCAAATATTGCTTGAGAGATAAGAGTGGTTTTACATTAGTCAGTACTCAACATAAATTATGATCTGAAAAAAAGGTCAGACAATGAGCTGCTTAAGGCTGGAAGTACTGAGAATAAAATTCCTTTTTTATTCTGCATCAATGTGACTGGCTAATGATGTTTTAATCATCACCATTTATCAACACACTAGTTTCATAGCTTTGAAGTTTTATAACATTTATTAACAAAATTTACAATTAGCATGCAGATTGTCAGAAAATATAAATAGGTCTGTGCAAGCTTTTTCTCTTAGATGGAAAATTGACTCCCATCAAATCTAATGAGAGGATACTATCTTAGAACATTTTATTATAAAGATTAATGATTAGTACTGTGCAATATAATATTCCAAGATAGTAGTATTTAATTTATAACTATGTAACATTATTTTTATATACAACATTATTAAATGTGACATTATCTCTTCTGAGTATGTTTTGTAAAAATATTTAAAGTATTTTCTGAGTCTGTTCTAGGGAGTTAACACATGCACACAAATCCAGAACCAAAGAAGATCAATACTGAGTCTATAAATCCAGTTTTATAATCCATCATAAGTCCATAACCCCCTTTTTTTCTTGTTTCATAACAGCATAATTTGAAGCAACAAATGGAAATATTTTAATGCATTAAACTGACCTTCCCAAAAAAACCCAATTGTTTTGGAATGTATCCACAATTATCCCTCTCTTACTATTCTTACTATGATGAAGCTTGGAGTCTAGTCAGCACTGCCTTACTGCTTTGCAGGCAGTACTTTTCCACCTGGTTGTGCCATCAAAAACAAAAGCAGGTTACTATGAGTGTGTATCTTATGAAACCCGTAACTGCACTCTCTGTGCTATATTTCAAAAATATTTGTGCTTCTTACTATGGCAACTTCTACTCCTAGATGTCCAATAAATTTTAAGTATACCAGTACAGCTTCTCAGCAAAGATGTTATAGTACATTTTAGAAGTAAATATGCCAAAACCCAGCAAAATTATCTGACTAGACAATCAAATTATGATCCATGACAATAGAAGAAGATTTTGGTAATTAAGTTGGCCCACCTATTTTTAACTTAATTATATTCTTTATGAACATTAGTGTCTCTGCAGGCATTGTCCATACCAAGGGCAACTCTGTCTTCAAAAATACATGATAAATTGGAAACAAGGGTCTAATGCACTGTCATAAGTGATAATTGTTTATTGTGTTATGCAGATGAAACTCTGGGTTTGTTTTACTCATCTCTTTAATTGAAATCATTGCATCACATTCCAGGCCAACTATTAAAGACATCGATAAAGCAAGTGATTTAAGTCATCCTATATAATGAAGTCACTTCATGTTATACAAACACTAAAAGCACCCATTCTTATATGGAACTTAACAGGGATATGTCCACTTTCCTAATGTCAAGATGAGAGACAAAAAGGAATTGGTATGACATATTTAAAGTGACCTTTTATTGACAAAAGAATTATCATTTATCAAACTTCCTGAGAACTGAAATAGGATAGTTTAAGCAGTAGTGTGTACTTGTTTTTACTTATATTCCTTTATACTAAATACAGCGTTTATTTTTAACAAGATTTGCTTTATAAATTTCATATTTTACATGTTTACAGCGAAGAACAAAGTGTGCATCTTACATTTGATTTAAATGCCTCAGATGGTCAGCCAAAAAGCTGCCAGGCAGAAAAGAACAGTTCAAATCAATTCTGTAATGACATTAGCTAGGAAATTAATATTGGGAAATGATGACTAATACCCATATAACCAAGTTCCTGTAAGCATAAGGCAGTATGCACTGAAAGAAACTGCCATTAGCTACTGTATTTTTCTACTAATTGACTGCTGAGCATTGGACAGATTTTGATCTGGGTTCTTTTACAGGAATAACTCAATAATTCAATGTAATTTGAATTCAAATCTGGCTCTTCATTCTTTAAAATAACTAAGTAATAAAGTGACACAAAGCAGGTATTTTCTTTTTAAATAATCATTAAAAAATCCAATCAGGCTGATGATTTCTTCATTCAATGCATATAGCCACACAACAGAAAGGGCAAAAGAAGTAGACTCTTTATACCTGGGCATACCTATAAAGCTTCCATTGATTCTCTTATTGTTTCCCATTATGAAAATTAATTAGCTGCTAGACCAGCAGCTAGTCATTTAGCATGTATTTGATTCAAACCATAAATATACAGAAAGCCAAATTTTAAACCAGACAAATATTTTAAGTGAAAATGGTTGAACCAGATGATCTTCAGTTTTTCCCTGAAGTTTATTCTACATATTTAATTAAATGCTTATTGTAAGAAGATATAAAGCCACAACCTAAAAATTAACAAACAAAATACAGATGTTGATCAGGAAACTATAGCAGTAAATTTAAACTACATGAAGAAATTTTATAAGCTTTTCCACAAAGTAAAATTCAATAGAAGGAATACAATAAATATTTCAGAAATAAATATTTCTTGTTTCTACATCTAGAGAAAAACAGTAAAGCAATTAAATCCTATAGGATTGTTGTATAGCTGAAATATGGTGCCTTCAGTCAGTCACAGTAGCTGAGAATAAACATAGATAAAGGAAACATACACTGTTCCATTTTGGACAGTACAGTGTTTGAGCCACTCCATACAAAGTAGCTAAACTAATCTGTTTGAAATGTTTACATCCAAGTGTCTTAACAAAATGGACTAGTTTACCTTCTATATCTTTTAATTAACTACCAAATCCATTTTTTACCACCCCCCCCCGTATTGCAAGCAGGGTACAGCCCTCACGTTTACATCAGGATATACTGATGTCAGCAGCAGTCTGAATTTGTTCTCCAGTCTCAGGAGGACCAGACCTGTGTCACCTGCATACGCCCATGTGCCAGAAGAGAACTCAGGGCACTCAGCTACATCAGCACACATGTCTGCCTAGACAACTTCAGAGAAAATTTTGCTACTTCAAAGACTTGTGGGAATTTGCATGTACACAAAGAGCCTTGCTGTTGCCATAGCTCCCTCTTCTAAGGTATAGTCATCTCTCACAGCTGTGAAGCAGGAGATGGCAATGAGTCCATTCCTTTTCCCTGTGGAGCTAACTGTAACCCAACAATTAGTGAGCTTGAACAAGGTCTGGAAGAAATTTGCTCTTCAAAAGTAAGATCTGTTTCATCCAGAGTAACACATGCAGTGGTACAAAGCCCAGTATATTATAATGGTTTAAACCAATTTATTATCTACACGTTCCTACAAAATGAGCAAGTAAATTCAGCCTACTGTCTGAGGATCAGAAGCACACTGTTGACACCATAGCCACTGCTAGTACCTGTGCTACAGAGTCCAGCCCAAAGATAAAAATCTAAAACCCATAATGAATGAATCAGCATTTTGTAGTCATTTTCGGCAGTAGTTAATTTTGCAGATCTTTATGTCAGAAATTATTTTACCCTATTTACATGAGTAGCTCTAACGTGTCTGTGATGGAGTGGAAAAATAGCCAGCTTTCCTACAATAGACTTAGTCTTTAAGCAATAGAGAAATATTTTTGAAATGGATTCATAGATTGCCATAGCCTTAGAGAAATAGAGCAAATTTATCTGTTGTAAAATCACTCTTCTGAACTGCATTAAAGAACTTAATAGACAATATGTACATATCTGTGTGTATGCATGCACGTATGCCTTATGTATATTAACAATAAATATAAAAATAGGTGAATAACAATTTATTTTTAAAAAAAAAGTCATTCTGTCATTAGCAAAAGTTAATCCGTAGCATGAAACATTAGCTACAGATCTCTAATTATTAAAATAATTTATATAATGGAGAAATTCTGATCACCTTCTGCCCAATCTTGGAGTTTCCACAACTGAAAGTTTATTTTACCTAAAGGAGCTCCTTTATAAAATTTCCTGGAAGACTGACTAAGAATATTTATTCTGAAAAGGTTCTTTCCACAATAAAAGGCTGAAGTTCCATTTCTATAATACAATACATCAAATTTCATTATAACCTCTGCAATGACAACCTGGGGTACTGACTGTCATAATTTTTTCAGGCTGAATGAAAATTCTGATTACTGCAATCCACTGTGGAAAGAGAATGACAATTATAGGCCTCCAGCAACAACACGGGAGGATAATCTATTGTTTGCTACTGTCTCAAAGGCTGTAATGACTCTTATCTTTACACCAAATTGAAAAGAGAAACTCATTATAATTATAGAAAACAATCTCACAAACACTGCTACTTGATTCTAAATGTGAAGTAAAACACCCAGGTCAAGAAATGTTATCCCAACTAATTATACTTTAAACATATAGAACAATGCAACAGTCCACAGAATGAGAAGATACTCATCAGTGTTGGGTTTATCTTATGTTAAAGCAGTACATTTACAGTACAATGCTTATTCTGAAAATTGCAATGCCAGCCTCTTCATTTTATAAAGCAGAAGCCAAGGGGAAAATACACTTCAGTTTTAATACATTGAAGTCCCTTTGATCCAACCTCTCCTATCCAGACACCAATTTAAGATTGGCTAATTAAGTCATATGAACAAAAAAAAAAAGTACTCTTGAAGAGACTGAAGAGAGTATTGTTAAGCAAAGATTAGTTCAGTTTAAGTAACACAGCAAACTTAGTCAATAATTAATGCTTTCCACACACTGTTTCCTTTCACAGACATTTTTACCTGTAAAACTGAATGAAATTCCCTGTGTGCCATTTAGATCAAAATTATAGCAATACATAATTATTATACAAATTATGTAACTTGTTAAATGAATCACAGTCTTTAACTGACAGTCAATGTTGTCTTCTCCAAGCAGTGCTCAAAGAACACTGAATATGACAAGTTTCATATGACGATGAATTTAAACCATGATGCTTAGGCAATGGAAGAGTAGCATTCCCCAGACTTTATTTTACTGCAAAATAACTTGTAGCTGTGGGGCTTGATGCAAACCTTGCCTGAATGCAAGGTGCTTCTCTCTTAGATTTGGTAGAGCAGAATCTGGATGCTCGCAACAAATGTTTGAAGGATACTAGGGGTATCCTGTGCCAGGGTAGGAGACCAGAGTACTTAATGGGAGCTATCTGGGAAGAGTTGGTAGTGTGTGTTTGGAGGACCATTTAACAGTTGCCTACAGGATTTTAAGGGGGTTGGTGCTGTGGGAGGCAAACTAAGGAGATGCTTGAGCAGACTTAGCTTGGAGGGAGAAACTAGTGAGGTTGGTAGGTCCTTACTCTGTACTTTGTTTGTTCCTACTGTATCGTGCTAATCTTTCTCAGGAGGGACCTAAGCAAAAGCCACTTGGTATTACTGGTGAAGATCACAGATGATCGTTTACTAAGAGAAGAAAGGGATTTTAAGGAAGAGCTGAGGCAATCCATTATATTACTCTCCATTGCTTTTGCACTCTGTCAAGAGATACTGAACACATATCTTTGTGGGTGATTGGATCTTTGCAAAACAATTGCAATTTGTTTTCTCCTTTCTTTGAAGCTGTGCCCACAACTCTTTAATCTTAAAGACTGACAGGCACATGGCCAAAGCCAGACTTTTCACTCCTTCTGGGACAGATTGCTGACATAGGCAATGTATAATGCCATATAATTACAGCAGTATATAATGCCATATAATTCAGAAAGACAAAGACTAATACTGGGAGTAAAAATGTTAATCACAAGTCTTCCAAGTCAAATTTGGAAGTGAAAACCAAAGCCCATGTAGTGCAGAGACCAAATCCTGTGAGTTTGAAACAGAACAATAAAAAATACCACATACATAAAAGATATCTCAAAGTTTAGCAGCTTGATTGCATGCTCCAAATGTATTATGGTTACAATAAATTATAGTTAATATATCTATATTACAATTTAATAAGAAATTAGTCTAATCAGAAGTTAGACAGGTGAGCAAATACCACTCCTTACAACCAAAGGTAAGCCAAACTAGCCAAAATCTAGTAAAGCAAAAAGTACACTTTTTTTTTACAGATTTTTTTTTTTGCTATTAAAGAGAGAAAAATTCAGAATTCTTTAGGAAACAGTTTCATGTATGAGGAAAAGGCCATTTTTCATCTGAAAATGTACACAAACAAAATTTCAAATAGTTTCAGTATTGTTGCCACAAGATTACTACATTGTGAAGGGAAATTTTTTGAGATAGGGACATAAAATGTAGTAGATTCAATATTGTAATTCTAGGCTTATCTCTTTCTGAGCTGTAAAAATGGTTACCAGTTCTCTTAGGTGTATGCAGAAAAATAAAGCTTACACTCTAACTCTAAATCCCAAAACTCAATTATGACCCAAATTCTTGAGCATGAATGCTCAAGATTTAAACCTCTGTATAATTAATATAAATTATAATTTATAATTAATAATAACTAATTATTAATATAATTAATAAACACTAATCAGACGTGTCCTCTTTCTTAATCCTCTATAGGGAGTTAGAAGTCTCTTACCATAACTACACTGTAGTTAGTACAATTATTTTAATTTATATGCTGCTCTAGACTATAATATTACTAACAAATAAGGAATATCCTCACAACAGTAATTCATGAATCTTCCACAGATTAAAGTATTTTGTAAGCAGCTTTTAAAATTGGTTTTTATGACTATGTCAAGCAAGTTTTCTCTGAGAGGACAACTGAATAATGGTAGGGGGGGGTTGACCTTTTGAAGAAGCAAGGCAGCTTGGACTGTCAAACCAACTCCATAACACACATCAAACCATGCTTTTTAATAAGCACATTATTATTTTTATTCCTGCTATAATTACTGCAATGCATCTTACTTTACTTACATTTTATTGGATTCTAGACTCAGAGGATCAGCTTTGTTAGTGGGATTACATCAGGGAATTCAGTCAAGTCATTGCAGGCATGAGTCTGACCTACTGAAAAACAACAGCTGTTTTCTATTTACTTTTCTCAAAGTCTCTTTGGGAACCTTTGAAAATCTACGGTGTGTAGGTGAAGGAGCTTGATCCTAGAGCAACTAGAGGGCCTATCCTTCCGAACCAATACTAAAGGACATTTCTCTCTATTCCAGAGAGCTTGGTCTTAAGGACTGAGAAAGCTGAGTGCAACAAAAACTGCCACCCTTTTGGACTACATTTTAGCATCCCCACTCTAGTTGGTGTGGGAAAAAGCATCTTACCATCACTGTTGATGCAGATGACAACAGGAACCTGCGTACCAGGGCCACATAGCTTCTCATTGTCGGGAATGCACTCCTCCAGCCTCACGATTCTCCAGTCATAGCAGGAGGGTTCTTCACAAGGGATAGCTTCCAGCAGGTGAGGGCAGTTTCCCGTTCCTCCCGTAGGCTCATTGGTGATGCGCCGTTTCCTTAGTTTAAAGCCTGTAATGTCCATGAAAATATAAAGGGCAGAAACATTCAGTTCTAAAATGCAAACTGAATAGATTTCTTTCTCTCTACACCTGAGTCAACAGTTGTTTCTCTTATGTGTAAAAGATACCACAGACACTCAGTGCAACACTGCATTTTAGACAGCTGGGTAGAAGAACTTGTTACAGAAGGAAGAGAGGTAAAACTTCACAAGAGCATCAAAAGTTTTGAGCTTATTCAGTAAGCTTTGCTTTAAACCCCTGTTTATCCTAGTCATATGTACTCCAGAAGGGAGACAGGAGTCATTTCCTGTGGATCACTCTTGCCAGAACCATCTCATCTAACAAACCTTGACTAGATTACTGCGTTGCCATTTCTCTATCTTGTCTTCTTCTCAGGTATCTTCCAACAGGGATGGATTATCAAGTGAAATCAGCGTATAAACACTCTCCTCCTCCCCAAAAATAAGAGGAAAAAAAAGACTACATTGCCAGAAAAGGCAAGGTATGGAAATAAACCCAAGAAGTCCTATGAGCAAATTTTCAGTAACTAACTTCACAATATTCCCTTGCAAACATTTACAAATTTCCTTGAGACTACCCAAGCTCATTTTGGATCAGAGAAACTGATGAGCCTTTATACAGGCTGTCATCTGCCAGCTCAATGTCAGTCTCTAAGAGCAACCCTCTCACTTTCAGGACAGCATGTGGAAAAAGCGGGACTAAATCTATAGTCAGAACAACCTAACCAACTGAATGGATTCAGGAAATAGTTTCTCATTTAATAATCTTCTACAGTTTCTGATATATCTGATCAGAATATTTTAACTTTGGCAAAGGTTTGTTTCTTCTCACATCTCTTCACAGACTCTTTTGTTTTATCTCAATATTCAGGCGGGTTAGTAATACACAGCTGTTTTTTATAAAATGCTACCTATAACTCTTTAATTTCTACCAGGACACAAACTAAAAAGGAGAGAGTTTTCATGCACATATGTGCAAGAATTGATTTGTTGTTTGAACACATGCCTCAATTCAATTATAATAAATATTACTTTAAAAAAACTTTCCATGTACCTTTAATTGCTTTTTTCTAAATTGAAGAGGTCTGCCAAATCCATGTCCAAATGGTTTACTAAGCCTACCACAAAAGGCTGATATAATTTCAAAAAATTCCAGTGTCTACTGCAACAAAGGGGGCAAATGATCCACAGTAAAGGACCATTCCTGAAATATGCAGAGAAACTTGCTGCTAAAACTGGGAGTGCCTGTACAACTTTTACATTCTTCTCTCAGGAGAACAGTCAATGTGATTATAAAATAAAATATAAGAACTTCCAGATAAAAGGAAAATGTTGCCAATTGAGAAAAGATCCCTGCTCACGTGTGCAGGAATAAAGACTGACTGGCATAAAGTACATCCTAATACGTTTCCACTGGGCAGGTGTCCTCAGTCTCATGAACCTAAACTTTACCCCTGAAAACGTAACAAATCTTTCAGTGATGGAACAGCAACAGAAATAACTGACTACTTGACAGCTGTACATAGAGGAGACTTAATCCAATAAGCTTACACACTGAATTGCTTTTTCCTTCTTGAATTGATCAAGGTTGGGTCACATTACCGTAAGACAGCATTGTAAAACTTGCATTATTGCTGCCCAGACTAAAGCATAGCTAGCAACATAGCAGGAAGAAGAAACTAAGCTAACTTGGCAATTACAGTTGCTCCTTCAAGTGGACATATGTGGCTGCCCTTTCTTATGAATGTTTTCAATCACGGAACCAAGTCTGTATTCTCAACTTTTGTCGGATAATCACATTGCAGCAATGACTAGGCCAGCTTTCCCTCATTTAGAGCCAGAAACCTGCAGACTTCTTACATGAGGTGCTTGTCACTATATTCTTGCTTTGCTATTTTGATGCCAGGTTACTACAATCTGTTCTGCATAGGAATAAACTGTAAACATATGAAAATTGAAACCAGCATACATCATCAGTAAAACAGGGTCACTTACCAACAGTGAACGGTTCCAGCTCTTTGACAGAGCATGTTTTACGGTCTGCTGGTGAATTCTGAAGCTATTACTGAACTGTAAATCTTTGAGTGATTTGGACACTATCCACCTCAAAGGCTGCTTCTGTCCTCCTTTAAAGACAGTGCCAGAATTGTGATTTGAACATATACAAACTCTATCCCTTTCAGTTTGAGAGGAAGGTTTGAAACTGGAGTTGACTTGTAATAACACAAATTGACTTTGAGAGCCTAGTAAACAGCCTACATTTTTGCCAACTTTGGTGGAACAGTAATCCTAAATATAGCCCTAATTCAATGACCTTTTTTGATGCTCAGAGGCACTGGATATACCATTCTTGGCATAAAATTTAATGTGCTTGCATAACTAGAGGAGCCTAGTGACTTAGGAATATGAAATAATCACCACTGAAAGGCTTCACTGAATTTTTACATACCCTTCTTGGCCTGAGTGTCATCACAGCTTTCATAAGTGCACGGTCCCCAGGCTGACCACGCCGAGGTCTCACACTCTGTAGGACAAGGGATATGGCACAGCTGGGAGGTGCTGGGAAGAGATCCCGTACACAGCTTACGGTCCACCGGTCTCGAGGCTGTCAAAACAAAGTCAACACATTTCTCACATGTCACTGGTCACGATCCTCAGCTCTAACTGGACAGAACCATCCTTCATTCAAAAAGGCTGCTATCTCATCATTTTAATCTGATGAAGTGATGGAAAAATGCCTGTCTTGAAGAAATGAAACGAGTCAGTTTACTCTCTGCATGAACAGAGCCGAATTCAATTATGTGGAGTCAGGAAGACTGTAGATATTGCAGCATCCTCTCAGACCTAGCCCTTTCATTTAATGGATAGATTATGTTACTACAACGTTTGTTCACACTGCGCTCTGTATAAATCAATGTCCTGCTCTCTTATTGAGCATGTCTTCACTTAAGAAACTGAACAAAAAGCTGTATAAATCCCTTTGCTCCTATATGATAATATAACTTCAAAAGCTTGGTTAGTTAATATTTAGATGATTATTTTAAGCTACAACCTGAAACACAGTTAAAATTATGACAATTTTTTTGTTTTTCTTTTTTTACTCTAAAGACCTTCAGTGCACACTCAGCAATAAGATTCGTGCAGTACCAGCTTTAGTTCAAGAAAGGCTTTGTTTTAGATACATATATGGTTTCCATATAATATAAATATATATACATAATATATTTAAAATAGTTAAAACTCCACACAAGACAATTTTTTTTTAATTGAAGTATTATTAATCTGTAAAGACACATGTGAAGGCAGATTCTTCTATCCTTTAAGGATCAATAAGCCCTGGAAGAGGCCAAAATCACCCTGCTCCTTCCATACTTAACTCTTTTGAATTCCCAGGTTACACAAATAATAGGACAACTCCGTAAGGTGCCAGAGTAAGGCACAGAACTCTAAAACAAAATGTACCATTTCATTACAAGCGAGATTCTAATTGTCTTCCATAATATAGGACTTGACAAAATATTACATTAAGCAGAGAATATCTGCTAGAAGGCAAAGTGAAGTCTGCCGTACTCATTCACTTTGGTTGATTGAAGAAACATGTAATTCCTTAACTTAAAACACTCTCATACTACTTCCTCAGCATTTTTTTCACAGAAAAGTTACCTCATTAATTTTAGCCACCACTACAAATAATCTCTTTTGATGGAAAGAGCTCTCTGATGAAACATATTCTGAAATAAGCTCAGAATATGACAAAATCTCCTTCTGAAAGATGAGATCAATAACCACAAATATAGTGTTAAACATCAGGATGTGAATGTATGGTCTCATCTGTAGATATATGTGTGTGTCTTTCCATTCAGACTTTCTAAGTAGATGATATTTCCAGTTATAGAAAAAACATTCAATTCTCACTTTTTTAGGAGAAAAGGGAATGAAAAAACATGACCCTATTCTGGTTTCCCATGTTGCCTCCTTTGGCACAGTGTAAAACCATGTTGCTCCACATAATGAAGGCATGAAGATGGCAGATAGTCATTCAACATTACTGCCTCCAGCTCACCAATCTCTTAATAAAAAATAATACACAAACAAATATTCCAACATTTGCATAATGCTATGTTAGAATTAAATTTTATGACAAAACATTGAATTATTTTACAATAAGTTTGACATGAACACCTAACGTGCATGATAATCAACATAATATGCATATCTTGTGTAGAACAGGGATATAAATAAACATAATTTGCTTGTAATTGAATTTGTATTGAATAGTTTTTAATAAAAAAAGAAAAACAGTAAGTAACTATTAACTGTATTTTTTTAACCTTGATTTAATCAGGGAATTGCCCAAGTGAGACAGTTGAAATTAAGGGTCAGTTACACCCCTGAGATGCAGGCCTTGCTTCAGGGAACAGAGGAAGTTTTCTGAGGAATGCCATGCTTCATCTGCAGCCTGCATCAGGATAAAGAACTTACCATGACACTAGTTTGCAGGATGTTACCCAGAAAAATAACAAAGACCTTTCATCAGGAAGCTTTAAATAGATTTTCATACCACAGGTGTTCTATATCTCAACCAGATTTTTTTATGACTGTCAATAAAAGGTACTACTCTGCTACTCTCGCAAACCCTCTGGCTTCAAGCTAAATTTGTCGTGGTCCGGAAAGTCTAAAATATGAGGAACTGTGACCGTGTTTGGCTTTAAATAGGGTGACTTAAGTAATAGGAATGTTATTGCACTTTTTGGGGGGTATCTGTACAGTAAGAATTCTAGGTCTAGCAAACATTTTTAAATAAAGTTACCATGAAAACACCTTACTGAAAATATCTGTCTTTTCCATCATTCATTAGAGTGCAGGGGAAGAAAGAAGTGCTTTGGGGACAGGTAAGAGTTATCAATAAATCTCTCAATATGCCCAAATGTTTTTGAAATGCTGTTTTTAGAACATAAGTGATGTACAGATCTCTGTTACCAGATCTGTTATATATTGCTTTTAAAACAAAAGAATTCAACAGTAGGACAGAAAATTTATATGGTAGATTATTAAAAAATGTTTTCATCATTGAACACTCAGGATGTATTTCACCCAGGATTACTCGGAATTCTTTCTTTGATATGACAGTAAAATAAGAAGACTTAGCCTTGCCTGGGTATCTTATGAACATCTTGCTCCCATTAATTTAAATGGATTTCCTTCAGCATCAAAAAAGTATAAATGAGCTCAGCTTTTGCTGCTTATTGTTTAGCAAAGACGCTGTGAGAGAAGATGATGCTGGATACAGAAATTTACAGTTTAAAACCTTGTCTTATCTCTAGCCTTTCATACTCTCTTGTGACAGCAATAAAGATTGTTCTTTATTCCTTGGCAGTGGTGCGGAATGCTGATTAGACTGTGTGTGATACCAGAAGCTCTGTGTGGAATTTGACCAAATTTGGGGCCAAAAATGGAAGGAAAAGTGAATGCATTTTGATCTCTCTATCTTCTTCAGTCCAACTAAAAAATTAGACTCCGTTTTGAACAAATTTCAGGTTTGAGGTAGTGACCTAAAAACTAAAATGAGATTAAATTACCCTGTCCTCAAATCATCTACTGTATTAGGAAATTTTAGCTGAATATATTTTATACCTTTGTAGAATACCTCCCTACATGACTGCATTTTAAAAGAAAAGCTGAAAAGAAAAAACACAGTTCTGTTCTTAAGCATTTGTTACATTTATTGAGGTCTCAACCTCCCCATTCTTCTCCAGAAACCCTCAACAGACCAGTGCCCAGTAACAACCAGGCTGGCAAAAAGAGTGAATTTGTATGTGGCGACATCAGCATAAGCAGATGCAACTTCATATTCCTCCTTCTGGTCATTTGTCTCACTGGTTTCACAGAAAACAGAAGGAAATTTCTCCAGTTAAAGTGCTCTCACTCAAAAAGAGCAAGAAAAACCCAAGCCCAAAACCCCTTATGACCAACAACAGAATACATATTCTTCCCTCATCTTCTACAATGCTGAATGCTGTCATCAAAAGACAGCAGGTAATTCAGGACCTGATCTGATTAACTGCACAACCCCATACTTAGAAATAGTTCCTTTGGGTTTAACAGGGCAATGAGCATGTGTTTGCAGATGTAGAATAAATTTATGCCCATAAAGGAACTTTCCTCCATCCTCATTCTACGTTGAAGGTTTTAAAGGCACTTGGAAAAAGATGACACAATCTATCTCATAGGCTTACCGTGAGAGAAATTTCATGACTAAACCAGTTAAATAGGTGAATAGAGATGAAATTATTTAAGTCAGTGGCAAGTAAATGGCAGAATGACAGTGGCCTCCAGGAATCTTGATTGTCAGCTGCCTAATTACTACACCCAATACTCCCTCTTCTTCCTCAAGTCTAAATTTATGAATTCTGATAGGAGATAATACAGACCTGAATGTCGTGAGGGATTCTGGTTCAGCTAAGTATTAAAAGTTCAAATTCTTACTGGGGCCCTAACTCAGTGTTCTAAATCTAAAAAAGGGACTAGAAATACCAACTGTGATGAATACAACAAAGCAATTCCCAGAGCTCAAAATCAAGACAAAAACCAGTCACTTATTAAAACAATTCAGGAGCAGAGGAAGGAACTGTCCTAGCATCCTAGCTGGCTCATGAACTTCATTAGTTTGAGTTTAGGCCTGTCACTTTAAAACGGATCTGAAATTTCCTGAGAATGCACAGATTTGTTAAACTATTTCAGAGCTATATAAACATATTAATTATAGACATACAGCCAACGTAGTTTCCCCGAAAGGGACATTGCCTCCTTTGCACACTTTTGAGTGAAAGGCCAGGTCGGAGGCCTTAATTTACCTACCTGTTATTTCAAAAGTGATTGATAGCAGAGGTGCAGCACTAGCCTTCGACTTGCTCTGTGACTGACTTTCTGAAATAACAGGGAAATGCCACCATGAGTATATGAGAATGGAGGTCTTCAAAGCAGCCTTACCAAGACAGCATTCACTACAACAGCAAACTACACTGAAATGAAGGTGTTTCCCCACAGCTAAAACTGGAAGATGTCTCCCCAGCTTTTTTCCCATCCTCAAATTACTCATAGTTTTCAAATGGCATTGTTTTTAGAGGCAATGATTTGCTTGTTCCTAGGAAAGCCTGGAGAGTAGCTCTTGCCCACAGCAAATCCAAGATAGGAGTGGAGAGAGAGGGAGGATGAGTGGAGAAGCAGCTCTTCTGAAAATCTGTCCCCTTATATGGAAACACCCCAGAGCTCCTTTTTAAACTAAGACCCACTTCACCCCTAGTTTGAGCTCTTGAAAAATTGTTCTCATGTTTATGCATCAAAAAACTAGTTACATTTTAATCAGCTTTCTGCGGCCTGCAGAGATTACCTCCTGATGGGCTCCACGTATTCCTGTCACAGTCTGATAAGGGCAGATTTCACACCCGCCTAAGCCAGTGAGACTTCACAGCCTACCAAAATCCTAATCATCATTCTGAACAGTAAGCTGCCACTGATTTTATTGTTACCTCTCTTTAGCTGGGAGGTAACTCCTGTACTCTAGGGCAGGGGCATAAAAACTTTGTTCAGCAGAGGTGATTTACTAAAAGCCCTTGGGCAGAAGCTGATTTGCATTAAGCGAAGAGGCTTGAAAGCTTCTTCTTTAATAAATACAGATGTGGGGCCCATGGAGCACACAAGTCACACCCTGCTGATCCGAGCAGTCATGCTGAAATGGATGTCAGCATTAATATTCCCCACAAACTCTGCCTCTACGGCAAGTTTGAGAGTACCTTTAACCCACAGCAGAAACCTCAGTAGCCTGCAGTTTGGTCTGCATTGGTCTAAATGTTGTATTACACATGGCTTGTATAATGATGTCGCTTTTCCTGAATTATGTGGCTGTATTTATTTATTTATTTTTAATAATAATGTGTGTTTGTGTGAAACAGCTACAGAAGGAGATAAAATTTAATTAACAAGCTAAATGCATTTAGCTTAATTCACTAATTTCTAAATCTATAGTGCTGCATTAGTATGCAGAAGTAGACATAACATAAAATACTCAAGTGCTGTTCTTAAGTGTGCATATTACCAAATGAATTAAATATTTTGTCTCCTCAGCTATTTTCTCTTTTCTTATGAAGCTGTACAAGCTGCAACAGTGACAAGGAATAATCTCTTCTCTCTTTCAGTTAGGGAAACAAACCCATGAAATTATATTGCCTAGAAGTCCTGAAAGAGACTTAAGAACTTGACCAAATCAAGAACGAAAGAAGAGAAAAAAAAAAAATCAATTCCCTGAAAATGAAATACAGTAATATATTAACGTGTTTGTATATTGAGCTTACGTGCCAGAATTGACATATTCCATCTGCACATCAAACTGCATAGGTTCATCACCCAGCTGAAGGACACACAGGAAATTTGCAGTACAGAACGGAACTGAATCTAGGATTTCTGACCCACCTTCTCATGCTCTTTTTTACTGAGACACATCCTTCACATAAGACAATATTTTTCAGTAGATATTAAGAAATAGTAATTTGTAGCTAGGAACCAATTTTTGCAGCATAAAGAATGAAATCTCTGCTACTGTAATTAAGTATTTTCACCTGAACAAGAAAATAACTAACCTGCAAGGTAAGAAGGCACACATGACAGAAGATAATGGCTGTCAAGGAGCTCTGGAATGCTGACGTGCTCTGGTTTCACATTTACTCAATTGCAAGTGAATCAAATTTACCTTCTTTTTCCTTGAGGGTATTTAAATAGGAGAGGAGATTTTCATTAGCTTGCACGCAGTACATTTCCCGGGTTTGAACACCACCTCCACACAGCGCCGTCTGATTTCCTCGCCTCTTGTCCTGTTGGCTAAGGAGAGGATCAACACGGCATTCCGTCCACTCTGTGGTCCGCCAACCATACCTGGATCAGATGTTGTTAATTGGGTCTTTAGAAATCATGAAGCCATTTTACACAGCATTAAGTTATACAAACTGAAACAGCTTAATAGCTTTATTCATTTTCTGAAATACCTGAGCCCCTCAATTTATTGTACACAGAGATGCATTACATCTAATATTTTATGTGAGTGGATACTTTTCCTCTATTATTTCACTTATGAAATCTTTACTTTTTAGGAATATCTTTTCTGTTCAATTCCTGAAACATACTGCACATATAAATAAAATAAATTGGAGGGAAGAAAAATTTGATATACAGAGACATAGTCTATGTTCATATAAACTAACTTTCAAGACTGTGACTCCTGGCATTTGTTTAGAGCTAGACAGTTTATATGAACCAAAGCCAAAATATCAAAGAAACGTGCACACTGAGAAACATGAGAGCCAGAAAAGGAGAGGGGGAAAAAAACACAACAACCCACCCACACCCCCCC
>JANZLQ010000078.1:15018903-15030166 GCA_026212715.1 Elanus axillaris | reverse complement strand
CCCCACAGCCTCTTGTTCATCTTTGATAAGAGACAGTAGTTTCTCCTGAATATAAGGTTAAAACTATAATTGTATTTTTTTTATTATTACTTCAGAAAAAACTTTCAGTACGTTCCTTTTTCACTGTCAAGAGGAAGAAGACTCTGCAATACTGAAGCTTCTCTGCAGGGTACTGATGAACAATGAGAAGCTGTGAGCCTTCCAATCAGTAAATGCACAGGAAAGAAGATCTGTGACTCCCAGTTAAAATCCCAATCAGGATTATGAACCACAAGAAATGCCACAGAATTCTCTACCCAACAAATACTTTAAGACAAAATCAAGCCAACTGCCTCCTAATGTGGCTGGAGATGGGGAAAGATGACATTTCAACTCTTAAATGAAAAATATGTACTGCAGTCAAAGATGCTTAACATCAAATGACATTTCCACAGACTCCCTTCTCGGTCTGATAAAGAAAAAGCACAGTTGGGACGTTAATATTAATCTTGATTAGTTGATAAGGATTACAGCAATCTCTTGGATAGTAAAGTGCTTGCTGTCATTTCTCCTAAACTTTAAACAGGGTTAATTTATTTACTGTAATGTTAGCCTCTCCTACTTTCCACTGGGGCCCAGTCCTGCTTTAGTTGTGCTGAATACGGGTCTCACTAAAAAAGCCTGGTTGCTAAACAGATGTTTATCACCTTTTCCTATGTTCAGCATTTTGTCTGCAAATAGACAGGTACTTCAGAAAACAATGATTCTGGCAAAAATGTTATGTATGGAAAAGACCACTGACAAATTAATACAATTAATTTATTATGGTCTTGACTGAACCTGCATACACACAAACATTCTATTTTAAAAGTTAGCACTAATGAAAAAATATGTATTTGTTATTTTTCCTGTATTTAGAGGAGGAAGTTATTTCACTATAATAGCAATATTTGCAGACTTCAGGCTTTTAAGAAGAGCACTGAGTAAGCAAAGGCTAAAAAATTATCTTATTATTTCTTTAATAATGATTTAGTTGATATTCCACCACCAGCCCTGTATGCTTAACTGAAAATCTTCATTTTAGTATAGGGAGAACTGAAATGAACCAACTTACGTAATGCATGGTGCCACACCATCCCCTTGAGAAACACACTGCTCTGTTTCTTCTAATTGTGGGCATTCACTTTCACTGCCAATGGGGAGCTGTTTAATGGTCCGTGATCTTGTACGATTCCCTTTAGGGGTTGTCATGTCAAAGCAGGTTTTGGAGCAGGGGGTCCATTCTGACCACTCTGACACCTGGCACTCCTTCGTGATCACACAGGACTGGAACGTAATGGGCAACTTGTCTTGTTTGCAGAAGCTGTAATAAGATACCATTACAATTTTCAGAACCCATATTCACAGATAGTCATGAACTCCTACAGAAAAGTGATGTCCATTGCAACATGCAAAGTCAGTAAATATTTGTAAAGCTGTTAGGTTCCATTCCACTTGTATGTGATCCAAAAAGCTCAGGCAAAAGGGCTTTTGGTTAAAGTGACTCAAACCAGACACATAAGATTTGCTATAGTTAGAAATGACTGGTATTGCCATATCAGTGACCAAAATTAAAATACAAATCTTCACAAATATACAGAAGTACAAAAGAGGAAATACATCAATATTTCACCACTTTTATTTTTATGTATACTCAATTATTTTCTTGGAATGAAAAGGAAGTGAAGGATCAATAACAGAGGCAGCTATACAATGTTTTTGAAGAGAACCAAGTGCTCAGTGTCATCTCCTCATTTCTAGACTACAAACTGCTTAAAAACGCAATGTCAGATATATTGAATACTTGGTCACTAATAATTTGCTTTTTTTAACAGCTGGTATATTGTCACAGTGATGCCTCATGGTCGAAAAGGGGACTGAACTCTCCCTTAAAAGAGAGCTTTCCCTGCTACAGTGAATCCATAGCCTTAATTTCCTGTTCCTTGTGAAGGCTGTCATATAATTTCCATTCTCCATCTGATTGCTTCATTCACATATTACATAGGCTGTCAGCAAGATTTTCTCCCTTTAGTGCCTCTGCATTTTTAAATGTTATATTCTAACTAGAAACCAACACTTCTACTTTAAAGCTTGACTCACAATAGGAAAATGAGCAATAGAGAAGGTAAACTACAATTAAAGTGATCATAACTTTAACTCCTTAATTATAATTACAACATAATTATATTTATCATGTCTGTTTTGGAATAAAATTCTGGCTTCTGAAGTAGTTAAACAGGCAGGGAAAAGATTTATGGCACTGTAGATGGCACAATAAAATGCTCTGTTTGGTACCAGTCCCATAAACAACACAACAAAGGCTCAGTTTTTTCCTTTTAATAGAATACAAAATACAATACAAAATAATGCAGAATAATTAATATTTATGACAACTTTGTTGCTGTACAAGATTTTGCCCTATCCATATATCAAACACCATGTTGAACTGCCATTAACAAAACTTTGTAATACTAGAACTAGGGATACTTGATGAGACTAATAGGAGATTTAAAAAGGCAATAAATGAAAGTACTTCTATACACAAGAGGCAGAGCAATTCTACGTCTTGCCAACAGAAGATCCAGGTTGTGGAGACATGGTGTCAGCAGGTTCAGAAAGTAGTTGGACAAATTTTGGGGTGATAGGTCTATATATGGATACTAAAATGACTAGGCAGTGATATACTAGCCACCATCCCTAATACATTGACTTTGCATACTGAAGAAATACAAAGAGAATAGACTGCAAAAGGCAGCCAGGCCTCATGTGCTTGGTCTTTAAACAGCATCCCCCTTTACCACTGCTGAAGACAATAGGCTGGAAACACTGCTGGGCTTGACAGACCATAGGGGATTACTCAGTAGGGGATTTCTTATATTCTTATTATGTAAAGGGGGCGGTGAGGGGGGTTGGGCAAAACCTAACACTTGATAGACAATGTTTATTCTGCTTAAGGACGGAAACTACACCCTGTTTGGGGTGAAAGGCACTCAAAGCTTTTGAGAAAATTGTTCTTAAATCATGGACTTTTTTCACCTTTGTGTAGCCCCATCTGGCACAGGACTACAGTACTGTCAAATTCAGTATAGCAGTTTCTGTACCTTTAACAAAACATATAGACTCATTTATCCCACAAAGACACATTTGAAAGACTAGAGAAAAGTTCTATTCCTTATAGATTCTAACATGGGCAGTATTTGCAAATCCTTCTAGAGAACAGATGACATATCATCATCTCCCAAGTTCCTTTCCAACGTGACCCCTTTGAGAGCAGACAAACCCACCCTCTTCACTCGTATTGTGACTGGGGCTGAGTGTAATTATAGACACATATTGCCAGGGAACATGCACAAAATTGTCACCACAAAGTAACTTTGGTGCAGAGTGAAGAGATCAATTAATGATGTATAACACTTCATTGGCTTTGCATCTGCTTCAAAACTTACTTGGGAGAGGTGTTATATGAGAAAGACTTAATATTCATTCTCAGAAGTTGTTTTACTAAATAAATAAATAATATTTCTTCACTGAAACTACCTTCAACCTGCCTGTATCCCCTAACTGTTACCAACCTTAAAGGCATGACTGGCTGCAATTCCTACACAAGTTGATGCAGAGATTGTTTCCCTCCCTGATAAGGGAAACCTCCACCACATCACAAAGGATACAAGTTCTTTAGGATGATTGATGCGTAGGATAAATGAGAACTTGAGCCGCAATCAAGCTGAAAACTAATGCACCCATCAATTTTTTAAAATAATATTCTGAGCTAGTTAAATTCAAAAGGAATTTTTATCACAGACTTTCTGATCAAAGTAGAAAAAATGACAAAATTGAGCCAGTGTACTGAGGAAAAAAAACCTGTTTTCCCATAACGATAATTGAAAAAAACCACTTTACCATAAATTTGTCAATCAATTCCCCTTAAGCATTAAGGCCAGACCTGCTAACTAGTGATATTTATTAATTTTTAAAGGATATAGTCACTTCCTGAAAGATTACTATAGGTCCCAGGCACTTTTCAGATTCCAAGTGCAACTAGATCACTCACAAAGAATTCAATGTAGGCACTACTGCAACTTTAGATAACAAATATTCATTTCACAGATCCTTAAACTGTAATTGCTATATATGCAAAAAGACCCTGAAGCTTCTTGCTTTTCAGTACCCCTTTAATGTTGAATGCTGTGATGATGAAGTCCCTCTGGGGATCATGACGCAAAATGTTTTTAGACATTTAGACTTAGATTTGTTCACAGGACTCAGTTGAAGAGTTATTTGGTCAGTGGTATAGATTCAGCAGGCTGGTACCTTCAACTTCATGCTCATTTTATTTTTTATAAAAAGCTGTTGCTGGTATAGCTTATATAATTAAAATGGTTATTTTACCTTGTTTGTTATTAGTTATTTCCATATGCAGGTATGAAGAGGACCCAAACAGAATTGTACCATGCTACTAACCCCAGTGTTTATTTATGACCCTTAATAAAGTAAAGCAATAGAATTAAAGCATGCCTCACTTCAAATACTTACTTATGTAATTAATCAATTTTAAATTAAACACAAAACAATTAAGTTCTTAGGTTCTTATAACCAGAACATAAATATTACTAGGGAGACAAACAAGAGGCAATGTGAGTTATCCCTTTATTTTCTTTCTTTCTTATTAAAACCATGCACCACTTGCAGTATTATGCAAATACTGACAAGTAACTGATTTTGTTGTAAGTCACCAACAAACAATCTATTTATTGTTATACATACTGCCATATTATTTTTGTGAGGGGGCAGAAGCAGTTACAATTAGGAAAAGTGTCAGACAAGCAAATTAGCTGCTGTTTCTTCTTTTAACACTTGGTTTTCTTTGAACAAGTTCAAGAAACTGTGAGAGCTAATTGCAAATGGCCAATATCAAGAGTTTTCCTTCATGTTGCAGACAGCAAGAGATGATGTGTTGCATTCTAGATCAAGTAGGGACTAGGGAAGCATCGCATTTAAACTCTCAGTATCACAAATCTCTCTAAACAAGACCCAGTTAAAACTCTTTAGTTAAGTAAATGATTATGGAAGTGCTTCAATCTCTTTGAAGGTAATAGAGTAGCTTCCAGAGCAGATGACAAAGCCCTTCCCTCACTACCAACTTTCCCTGTCCCAAGTGCATGTATAGCTATTACCTGCAACTAAACTAATCTGCATTTAATTTCATGTTGCATCTCTGCATATCCTTCTTTCCCAGGAAATTTGGGAACAATGAATTTGATCTTTAAAAGTCCCCTTTCATTTTTCAAAGATCTTTTTTCTTCTTTTTTTTTTTATTTATTCTTGACACCCTTAAAATATTGGCAGATTTTCAAATTTTATCTTACCATGAGAAACAGATGTTTCTCATAGTTTTCGGTGGAGGTGACTATATATAGACTGGCATTCATTATTAAACTTACTATACTGTACTGTATAAAAATATTAACTCTTAAAAATACATGTGCCATTTTAAAAGTTCAGTATATGTAATACATTAGCTGAGAAGGTTGGTCACATTTCCTTTAAATGTCTGATCCAAGAAACTGCACAGACTGATTCTTAATAAAAACCTGGGAATGTCTTTGTTACATAAAATAGTGTCTTTTGGGTTTGGTACCTAATGTTACAGATTTGATCCCCACAAAAAATTTAAAGCAAGGCTTAATTTCATGTAAATCACGCTGCACTTTCTGATGATTAATGCGTCTGATTTAGTTACCCAAAGTTGGATGAATCTTCTCACAGGAAAAAAAGCAAATGGGCAGGTAGGTAACAGGTCAGAAAATGAAATAGACAGTTAACATTCATTTCATGATACCAGCCAAACCACTAGAAGTTCTGCATCAAACACCTCCATGCTCTGTGTAATTCCAGTAACATCCAAGTATATGTGATATGCATAAGTTAGCCATTCAAAAAGTGCAAGGAGTGCACAAAAAAAGTCTGCATACAAGAAGTGGTAGCATAGGAGTCACATAAAGTCTGCAGGAACTTGCTCTTGGTCCAGTATACATTCAAAGGACAGTATCCTAAGTGTCTTTCTTTTGGCAGGGAAGAGGGCATTATACAATTTGAAGTAAGGCTGTTGTTTGAGAAAGTACCATTTCAGACAATAGATAGATATACTGGGGAACTGAAGCTTAAGGTATATAAGCATGTAGGTGACATAGTGGAAAGAGAAGGTAATCCCAAGCAAAACAAAACATCACAGGGGATGAATGAGCCCTAATGCTATTAAACCAACATCACACCTATTCCTGACCTCAAAGACTTGGATTAGATAAATGAACTAAAGAAAAAAGCAGTGCTGGTCAAAGGGCAAAATACAGAACATAATTGCTGCTCAACCTCTTTTGGGGATGTGTGGTCAGGAATTTGTGTCTACTCACGTTCTGTAGCCTCGTTTTTGCTCTTACAGCAATAAATAAAAACTAAATATCACTTTGGATTGGAAGGTTCCCCCTGGGGATTTCAAAGTAATCTATGGGATAATTAAGGCTACATACACATAGAGAATGAAGCTTGAAGCATAAGCCTGGAGCAAACTGCACCATAGTACCTGTGTACAAATGAGCAAGCTGTGCAGTTGAAAGCAGACTCTTCATTGGAAGATAAGGTTTTAAATGTGTGATAAAATTAGATTAGTCACGAGATAAAACAATTTTTTCTAAGGTATCCTAAATTTCTACTAGAGAGTGAATCATGCTTTTACAATTTTTTAAAATCAGGACAACTTGATTTTATATGCCAGTGACCTGTCTGAGTGTCTGTAATCTCAGTCTCAAAATTTATCTTTTAAGTTGTGTAGAAAAGTCATGGAAAAGACTATGGGAATTTTCTCCTCTATCAGGTGAGCTAGGAAATTCTTTCTTTAAAATTATTTTTATTTTTTTCCAATAGATAAAGCCTTGCATACTGCAGTCAAAAAGCCAAATGCATGGTAATGCATGACTATAGGAGTGATCTCTTAAATTTATGCAGAATGAATAGGAAAAACAAATAGGTTTTAAGGAAGGCAGTAGGACTTGTTTTACTCTATAGCTATACATAACTTACTTAGTGATTCTAACTAATAATCCATGCAGTCTGATACCTGCCTTGGCAGTAGCAAATAGAGGACAAAAATGGAAAGACAGCAAGTATTTTGTCACACTTTCCCAACATACCCTCTGGTTTTCCAGCAAACTGTGGCTTAAAGACTTCCTGAACACAAGTTGTATCTTTGCACTGAAGAGCCCTTTATAGACTTTTCCTCCATGAATTAGTGTAAATGCTTTCTGAACCCAGATAAGATTTTGGCATCTACATCATCTGGGAAGCAATGAGTTACACACCTTTTTTACTCACCAGTAACTGTAGACTTTTGCTGTAAAATTGCTCTGTTAATTTCATTTTCTGGCTTCAGGCCTTGCATAACCATACTCTATTCACTTTCTCTGTAGCATTTGTGAGCTTAGAGACTCTATAAGCTCTTTCCTTGACTGTCTCTTTGTTATATGGTCCAAGAGTTCTCTTTCACTTAGCCTCATTTTATTTGAACAGAGTTGTACCCTACAATTACGGATCCCTTCTACTGCATGTGCAACTTTGAGATGTAAAACCGGCCTGGATTTGAGGGCTGTTCAAGATTCATTCTGAGGATGCTCCTGAAATATCTGCACATTACTATATCTGGACAATCTATAAGTTAATGAAAATATGAGTCCACATATCCCATGTATTAAGGAGACATCATTCTGAAGATCAGTTTGGTGCTTTTCCCAACACATCTGCTCTTCATGTTCAAATGTAATAGAGCTCCAATGTGAGATTTGCAATTTAAATCTAAAATTGTACAGTGGAGAACATGTCCTTTACAATAAATGCAATTCATTCACCCAGTGCTGATATTTAACAAGAACTATTATTTCCTGTTTTTACCTATAATGCAAAGTAATAGAGTGCAACTGACAAGGTTACTGCAAACCAAATAGTCTCTTCAATAATTTTTGTCTGCACTCTTTTGCAGTATTTTTTCTGTTCCTTCACTATTATCAGCATTCAGCTTTGTTTTTCTTTAATGAAATTTTCACAGCTATTATTCCTTATTTTTATTCACTGTATACATTCTCCTGGAATTCTGGTATATTTTTTTTTTCTAGCTGATTTCCCATTTGATTACATACAGAGATTTCCATTGTTCTGAAATGAATAACATGGTTACGGTTCAGGAGGGGAACCGATGCCAATATAAACTTCTGGCACTCACGGCAAAAAAAAAAGCCACAGATTAGAGCTGGACTAAAAAGGACTTAAGTGGAATTTTACCTGTAAATTGAAAATTGTGATCTTTCAAGCCTGGATCAGTATTTGGTGTGGTAGTGGATTATGTCCACAGGCTCTTTGCTGTTGTTACTCTGAAGTTCCCTGTAAGTGCACCTACAAGTCTGCCCAGGCTGCTCCAGTCCCGGCATGGCCAACCTACCCTCAACCCTGGTGTGGAAAGCAGACACTCCTCTATCTTACCATCCTCAGGAGAGCTCAGCACAGCAGGCATTATTAAGATACGTTCAACAGACATCTACGTTGTCAGACACCACACAAAAAAACTAGGAAGAAACAGTGTTCTTCCTCTCCTTGCCTATCTCGTACTATATAGTACTGCAGCGATTAGCTATCACGTGCCCTTCGTGATCAGGAAGGGCTGTGGGTCAGAACCTGCTCTGTCTACCGAGGAGTTCAACCCCAGCACCTTTGGGAAAGGACCTATAATTCTTTTTGAAGAAGGCTACTCCATTTCCAGCAAAAAAATACAAGCTCTGCTTGCGTTCTGAAGCAAAACCCCAACAACATAATATAATTATGTTTCGAACACCCAAGACTGACTGAAGGAATGAATTAAAAACTTGAGAGGAGTGAAGACAACATAACCAAAAGATAGGCTAACTGCCTGGAAGAAACCCATACTGAGTATGATAGGAGGAAGTTCAGCAGAAAAAGGGAGCTGCTTCTGAATCAGATCAAAGCACAATCAACAAGCTAAAGAAATCCAGAATCCTTTAACACGTTTTTAAATGGCTTCATCTAAATACTAAAGGAAGAAAAGCAAAGACTAACCCACAGATAAAAGAAAACACAGCAGGCTCCCTCAGTGCAGAATAATTTAACCATTTCCTGGCCTTGAATGTCCTGTGGGACATCAGGCATCTCCCAGAACCAGCTGTATCATCAGGAACCATGAGAGTGTCTCTTGAATTCATGCTGATCTCATGAGACATTATATCACTGAATACCATTAGCAAAATGGTTTTCAATCTTTCCAACCGGTGACAGGATGAAAATTATTGACATACAAGCCCATTTGACCAAACAAACTTGTCTGCAGAAGGACTTGGAACAGTGACAAATTGCTTAGAGAACACTAAACCTAGATGTTAGTTTAACACTTGAAAACCAAAATTACACACGCAAATACACAGAAGCAGGCTTGTGGAGCTGCATTTTTGGCTGAAGGGCAAGCTAAAGCTAGAGAAAGCTTTTGGAAAAGAATCAAAAAGTAAATCTGTGGTTCAAAAGAATAACAATTAAAAACCCCACCAATACAAACCACTAAGCTGAACAAACAGTGTCCCTGCAAGACATCCTACAGCCATGAATGAACATTTATCCAACTCCCAAAGAATCCTTAAAACAATAAAGAATTTAAAGCAGGATTTCAGTGCAAGCATATTTTACTTTTCTCAGTAGATTGCTTAAAGTTTGTTTAAATCACAATAAATTGCTAAAATAAATGTGAGACTGTATGGAACACTTTCCAAAGACCACGTTTGCCTCTTGTAACTAACCTCACAGTGAAGGGGTAAAACTTACCACACCACTCATTAGCATCGCATCCTAGAAAGCTCAGGCTTACACTCCTGGGAAATCTGACTACTGGTGGGCAGTCCCACAGCCTAGATCCTCACACCCTCTGACAGGACTACCTCACAGAAATAATCTGTTTGGGTCAGAAGGCCAAATGAAGCTTTGAAATATAAGTACCCGTGTGTGCAATTTTCTATGGCAACCTTGAATGAAATGAGATCTTAATATTGCATGTGTAGGATCTCCTACCTTGCCCTTTATCTGACCACCATGGAACCTTAAAAGATGCTTTGTATGAGTAATAGGGATTTTCGAGTTAATGTAAGGAGACAAGAATCAAGCACAACATCCCAAAGTGTTGCAACAAGCTATTTATGTTCTATGCAGTGCTCTCCTCAGAGTTCATACAGCCTTGTTGAATGCACTAATCTCTAAAGCAAAACAAATGAACCCTATACCATTCTTGGATCAAAGGTATAGCTGCATTTTGAAAGAGATTGTTATAAACTCTTCAGTATAAAGAAAAAATAGCTTATTTTCTCATAAATGAAATGAAAAAAATAATTCTATTTAATGAGCAGGTACTAGACAGCAGGAATAGTAGAAAGGTGATTTAAATCCACAGTTCAGATAACCCCCATGAGTTACATCTGAAGATGTAAAATGTAAAGTCTAGTCATCCTTGAGAGTTTCAGTTTATGGCTGGTACACACTTGTTTTTTTAAAGTTAGTGAAAATACAGTGCCCGTATTTTTTCCTTGTGGCACATATAATGACTATCCCCCATGACATAGTCCTGATTCATATTCCCTACAGCTGCACTGTTTAGTATTAGTCATATTGTACATTGTTCTGAGAAACTGTTAGTACCTTACAGTATAATGGGCTGTTATAATCACACAAAGACGCCACTTTTATTCATTTACAATTCAAGTACTGTCCACCTAAAGTGCTTTTCACAAGACTACTTTCCCATGATCTTTTCACAGCTTTAATTAATTCTGCCAACAAAGATGCACAGCCGAAACAGTTTTGAAAAAAACAAAACCACTCAGGCTTTCTACATTATGGGAGAAAAGGCAACAGAGATTACAACCACTGTGTCAAGGAAAAATGTATCGGCTAATGCAGGCAAAGCAACAAGAAGTTCTACTGCACCCAAAGAAGTGGCAACAACAGCTGCTGTGGGGCTGTTGCAGATACCATGAGTGTCTGAGGAGACAAAAAAGTGGAAGTTTTTAGGGAGAGGTACTATCTTTCACAGTCCAGTGATAGTGACATGTATGCACGTCCCATGCTATAGATGAATTTAAAACTGGTAGAGCAGGTTATTTGGCCATAGTCCACATAGATTACTTTTAAAAGCTTTTTCTTTTGGGGG
>JANZLQ010000078.1:14999138-15018803 GCA_026212715.1 Elanus axillaris | reverse complement strand
GGGGCAGGGTATGTGTGTCCCTTTGTCAGTGGGAATTTTTGTTACATAGCATTAACCAGCATTTACTTCAACCCTAACAGATTCATGGAGTTATCAGCAAAGAAAAAATAAATACAGTGCCAAACTTTGTGAATAAAAATATGCAATATTGAAGTTAAAATAAAAGAAAAAAACATTACTAATACAATTTGTCTTTCAGGTATTATTTTAAATTTGTTCCCTGTACTGATGCCTAGCTTTGACAATATCACTGGTTTCATTTCAGTCTCCAACATTTGGAAAAAAAGTGGAAAGTATTAGGAGGTAGGCTGGACATTTTATTTACAGTGGGACCACTGAAAGTTAGGCACCCAGCTCTGCCATTCTAGGGATCTGCAAGTGAAGCAGAACTCTTGTGACTTCCCATCCCATGCAATCCTCCACTCCTTGGGGGACAGCATCTCCCATGAAGATGCTCAGCTCACATTATGTACCATAACTTTATAAAGCTCATTGAGAAAACAGGGGCATACTCTGTGTCCCAGACTATGCTTAGCAGTCACATAACAGAAAGAACAATATATGTCTAAACAAATAATACATTCTAGTTTGTTCCTTATAGGACTATTTACAGACTATAATATGATACCAATATAAAGATGTCCAAAATTTAGGAAAATATTGCTTGATATGTATTCTGAGACTTTTGTTTATTTCAGCATACTAAAGTCAATTAACATAAAAATTCTCTGGCAAGGAGACAAAAAAGATGCATAAAAGTACAGTGTAGGAGAATCTTTGTTAAAGATCTCAGGGCCTGATTCCATTTACCACTGTGCATCTTAATCTCTTACTAAATTAAGGCTATAAATTTAAACATAGCATTCATTCATAGAATTCATTCGTTCATTCACAGGATTTTTGGCCACTAGAGATTATCAGAATGTGTAGCTTGAATCTCATTTCATTACAAGCTATTATATTTTGCTAAGTAAGACCAATTACATGTATTTGAATAAAAAATATATTCTAGAAAGGCATCCAATCTTGATGCTTTTCACAGAAATAAATGAATGTCATATCTAAATGACAGAACAATTGTTCACTATATGAAAAGAGTTAAAATATGGTGTGGAGAAAGAAACAGTTCATTGCTATTGTTTCAATTATTCAGCATATTGTCTACATTTCTGTCTTAACTCTAGATTTTGGCATGGTATATCAAATGTATACTAATACTGACAATCCACTGTCAAAACAGCAGCCTCAGTAAGATGATAGAGCAGGTACTTAGAATAGAAAGGAACACCCAGTGAATAATATTATACATATCCACAGAAATTACTGTCTCCACCAAAATCACATTAAAAATCTACAGGATGCTCTGACTTTCAAATTCATGGAAATTCTAAAAGCACAGTGGAAAATGGTAGGAAAGCAGTATGCTTGCATCCTGTTTCTCTAATAGCATTTCACATTTTTCTTATCCTGATGCATTTGACAATTGCCTGCAGTTTTTAGTTATCTGGAGGGGTTTTTTTCCAAGATTACTTTCTTCTTCCCTGTTCCCCATTTGTTAATAGCATGTGCTCTAAGTGATTCCAAGTTAATTTATCAAGATGACTGTCTATAGTTCATTATCCAAATATATATTTACAGATGTTCTGTTACTAAACGACTTACGGCTCCTAAACCCTTACAGTGTGGTGAGCTTGGAGGCTTCCTCTACAAAAACAGCTACAGAGCTGCCTTTCCAGTAACATAAAAGCCACCTGTAGATGTGCATGCTTCTATCGGTCCTCAATAAACAAGTGAAAAGTTGCTTATGCTCCTTCACCTCTACAACCTGTCCTCTCTGCATAGCTAGTCCCTCTTCATCCCACAGCCTGTCTCCCTGAAGCTATTCCACCTTAGATGCTGCCACCTTCACACCCATCACCCTTTCTGTTTGTTGCTTCATGGAGAAACATGCTCAGAGAAGTACAGAGAATCTTGTAAGCAAGGAACATATTACAGGGTCCAACAAACCGAGCTGCTGTATTACGGGTCTGAATCTCTCTTCTCTTTTCTCTCTGACAGCATACACCTCAGCATGTTTCACTTGCTTCTCCAAATCAATGGCATAAAGAAAGCAACAAGCTTATGCTGTATTTATTTTTATCCTCCTCCACACAGCCTATAACTTAAAAGGAGAGTGAGAGTCCTTAAAGTGAATGCAGGCATTTGTTGCATGATTTGGAAGGTGAGCACTTGGATTAGGAGGTTTCAGGACCTGGAAAGATGAACAAAGTTAAAATGCCATCCTAGAAGAGCACATGCTCTCTCTTCTTCTGCCAATACATCCTGAGTATCACTTGCTTATCGGCCTAAACTCTCAGCTGGCCTTTCTCTAATTGCTCAGTCCCTGGGTATCCAGCTTAAGACTTGTGGCCACTAGTGAATATAGTGGCTGTGATTTAAGCAGATACAGGTCTACATGAAGTAAGCTGAAAAATCAGGCACTATATACATCAAAGTGGATGCCTAAAATTAGCAAGACAATTGAATAATTTTGGTCCTACTGTCAACTGTCATGTCTCAACTATAATATTGAAATAAATAAAAGCTCAAACTCTCCCAAACTTGAAAGTTAGTAAAGCACTGCAATGAGACCGTTATGGAAACTTCCAAGAGAGTTCAATTCATTACAAAGTGGGGATGTAGTCTGCTAGATATTTCATGAATGCATAGAATCAGTGAGGAGGATGAAAAGAAATAACAAGTAATTTCTTTTTGAGAAGTAAAGAGGTGAAACAAATGAAACACGACCATATTATCAAATGCATAAAAGAGCTAAACCAATCTGCCCAGAAACTGGTCAGCATTTCTTAAATTTTGGATGCTTTTCTTTCCCACCATTATGTTCCACTGCTATTACTGCACAAGATTATTTCCCCAAAGAGAATTAAAAGCCTGGAATAGATCTAAAAATTTACTATTTCTTGAATTCTCACTTCAATTAATCAATAAAGTTCAGCTTTACAAACAGGTCTCTGCCACAAAGGTGCTGCCAAGGGAGTATTAACCAGTTCTGGGGACTGCAGCCAAAGAGCTGATGGGGACAGTTTCCTACTTGGTCTCCTCCATTTCTCCCCCCATTCAGACAGGGGTGTTGTGGTCCCAGCTTAAGCAAGATAAACAAGCCATATCCAAATGATGGAGAAAAAGAAAGGAAATTGTGCAGAAATTCCTGGGGGGGTTGTTTGGTTTGGGTTTGTGTTTGGGGTTTGGTTTTGGGTTTTGTTCTGTTTTTTTAAGTAGGCAGTTATATCCTTGCAGAACTGCTTTAACGACAGCCCCATTTGCAGCCATTTGAGCTCAATGATTCTTGGCAGTTGCAGGCTGTCCCTGTGCCTGTGGATCAACTGCTATGGGGGAACTTGATGCGCTTTGACAGTGAATTTCAAAATCTTTGCTAAAGTGCAGAAACATACACGGCAAGAAGATACTCTTGTTCTGTTCCATGTTCTTACAGTTATAAATGTCTGTGCTTATAACCTGCTCCAGTCCTTCCAAATATCAAATTCTTTCCCCAGTCCAGTGAGCTGTCAATAAAGCATCTCAATAAAGTGGTTGTATGAATTAAACACTGCTAAACCAAAATATTTTTTCTAGAACTTGTACCAAAATGGCCTAAAGATTTTTGGTAAACTTTCCCCTAAAAGTCTTCTCAGGAAGACAATTCTAAAGAATTGTTTGAGACCCAGTGGTAACAATTTGGCAAAGCAGATGAAAGCAAAACCGGGTTATATATTACAGTAGAAAATTATATGCTTAACATGAAGCACAATCATCACAATTTGTAATAGTGCAAGCAGATCTGTAACTCAAAACGAAATTTTACACACATTTTGTGTTTCTCTACATTGACAATTTGTTGTCTAATGGCTCTCTGTGGGACCTCAGGCAAAGTCCCCTTTCACCAAAAAGAAAAAGAAAGAAAACGTTTCAGAGGATCAGTATTGTTCTTTACGCTAACAGCAACGCTATCCAGATTTTGTTAGCTATCCAGAGCAGTCATTTTATAAGTCAGCTTTAATTACCAAATTATTTCTTATCTAGCAATTCTATTTTTAAAATATTTTCAAAGCTCCAGAATTTCAGACTAAGGGAAAAATAAAGCAAATATAGGTCATGTAACACGTACATTATTGCAGAATGAGCAATTCAAAATCCAATATTTCATCCTTCGTGGGAGACTATGTATTGTTCACTCAGCAATAAAGTGTATAAATTACACTTTGATTTTCTTGTTTCACTTCTCTTTACCATGCCTGGTGTGCTGATGTGTCAAGAGAATTTGCCTTTTTGAAGTTTTGCTGACAGCGTTACAGAACCATTTTCTCTGGAGCACCCTTCTGAAACTTGTTTTTCCGAAACCCTTTTTATACTATACCAAATTTGCTACCTCTGCAAAAAATATTACTCGCCTGAGGGTTTTTCTTCTTCTTTCAGTCATGCTGCCAGGGGGGCTGATTGTTTCTGATTGCTAAAGTCAAAACTCCCTAAAAATGGACTATTCAAGCTGAAGAGCATTTCACATGAGCACAGCAGGTTTTGCAGTCACCTTACATGTCTATATTATTTAGTAACACCTTTACTACATGACAGAGCTTATAAAATGCTGCCTGAATTGACAACCTGGGCAGAAAAATAATTCTACTGCTTGAGATTCTGGAATGCCAATCATAGAATAAAGCATTTGACCACTTAGTGAAGAATGCAGCACAAATGAAAGAGATGGATATATAGATGACATATATAGACAGGTCTCTAAAAGCCAAGGTATCAGTGCCGGAATTTCTCACGAGTCATTTAACCAAATTTTCTTGTTTTCACTATGCAACTGAAAAAAAAAGATTCTATGTTAAACTTGATGGGAAGCCTATTAGAAATCCTTTGTGCATTTACAACATAAGATTATACCCATTAGACATCAAAATGTCTACTGCATCATTTGTATCATTTTCTCTTCTGTGAAGAATCACTCCTATGTTGTATTATCTATTGTTTCACTGCCTCAGGCAAGTGGGTTTCATCCATTCCCCTGCTACAGCCTGAAGTGTGCGTATATGGTATAATACACTGAGGTATCTGAAATTAAGACAGCATTACTGATCTGAGCGAATTCAAGAGCAAGTGTAAAGATGAGGAGTAAAGTATGCTATTGACTTCCAATTATACTTTTACTTTCTCTTACCATTTATCAGAACTTCAGCATATAAATGTCATCCGTCCTTCATCTTGTCTTGTCCGTCTCCCCGCCCCCGTTTTTTTTTTAATGTGGTAGTCCTGAATGATTTGTTTAACCTTACAAAAACTTGGGGACTTTCAAACAGAGTGGCTGGCTGCTATCTGCTAGGAACTGATATGTTTAATAAATTATTCCTTGTATTTAAAGAATAATGATGTTCCTGGGCTAGGCACAGTGTGAGCTGCATGATGTGAGGCTGGAAAAGGAAGGGGTAAAGGCACCCTCTTCCTGTACCAGCACTGAGACAGTGCTGCAGCCAGCATGTGGGACTGCCTGCAAAAAATCATTTTGAGATTCCTTGTGCAGACATTCATCCAAGTGTGGGTCAAAATATGAAAGAACTGTAGAAAACCAGATCTAGAAGACACTGCAGAAAACTATTCAGTCAGCCCCTCTTCCCTACCCAGGAGTTACTCAAGGTGTGTCATTACTGACACATGCATTTTTAGCCTGTTCTTAAAAACCTTCAAAGATAGAGGTGCCACACATTTCACAGGCAATCCTTTCCGGAGCTTCACTATTCCCAGTATTGAGAAGCCTAACCTCATTCAGCACTGCTGTGATTACACCTCTATTGCTTTTCCTATACATTCATAATATAGAGAAAATAGCTTGTTCCATTTGTGCTTGTGATGGGTTTTTACACACTCATAGACACTTCACATCTTCACTAGTATGTCCTTCCTTCCAATTAAACAACCCAAATCTTTCAGTTCTTCCCTTAAGCCAGCGAACTCTTATCATTTTCCTGTTCTACTTCTGGATCCTCTCTTGAAAGGAAATATACCAAAAAAAATGTTTACACACTTGAAAAAAACAATATATGGTTTCTGATAGGAAAGGCTGAAGCAATTACAAGTTCTGTGATATAATGTTTAACTGGCATAACAAAAACTCCAAAGTAAAATACCCTGCATAAAGGTTCATAAACACTAACCCAGCAGCAATGGCTGTCAGCCTCATTCAGCAAGATATCTTAGTCATTTCACAGTTGAAGTAAATTGATTAATCATGCATTGAACTAGAGGGAAGGAAATAGAAAGAACCACATCAAAGACAGAAAAGGCTAGACTAGACTGAAAGAAGACTTTTGAGTTGGACAAAACCATTCTGGGGGACAGGAAGGAAAAAACATGAGCTAGCGAGAGAACGCCAGGTAAAACAAACAAGCAGAAGATAATGCAGTTGCAGAAGTGTACCCAGAAGCCTATAGAAAGAGTTATCAGAATATCTATGACTACCAAAACTCTTGAAAAGTAAAATAATACATAAATAAAAAAATTCAGAAAAAAAACCAGATAGACAGCATAAAGGTGCAGATGAGAAAGAAAAAGAGTAAGGACATGGAAGAAACAAGTTTCACAGTCACCCTTTCAGAAATTTTGCCATAGGAATCAAGAAGGGCAAACAATATTTCATGCTCTTCTATTTCAAAACAAAAGGTACTGGAAAGAACAGATACTGCCTTCTCATGCAGCATCTTTCTCTCCATTTTCTACTTTTATTGTGAGTCTGACCCAGCCCAGTTTCCTGTTAGTCTTTGTGCCCAGAGCCTTAGAAGCAGCAACATCACATCCTCCAAACATGCATGGCTTGTTAGAGAGCAAAAACCTGCCTGAACCCACAGAAACAGCTGACATTGGACAAATATCTTTAATCTTTGGGAGGAAATCTACTTAGACAAACAGAGGCTAGGGAGTTAGCATAGTTTAACAGTGCACATTTATGTGATGCTTAGCATGGTCACCAGCAAAGTTTGAATGTTTCATGTTATAGAAACATCTTGAACTTGATGAGGGATGTTCATACTGTAAATAGTGTATGCCCCATACTGAGATTAGGCTTGTGTAAAATAAACCCAGTGTGCACTTATGCATGCTTTACTTTAAACAGAGAAAAATAAAGATGTGCAAATTAATAAATAGTGATTACCTCAGAGCAGCTGTTTTCCCATTTCGGTGAGTACATGTGACCTGCCTGGTTTGGTATCCAATTTGTATGTCCCAATATTTGTTCTCCTGTCTATTCTGTCTATTTCGATTCCTCTTCTTCTTAATTAACTCACGAGCCTCAGGATCCCGAACTGCCTTTTCCCTGTCCTTTTCCTTGTCTTTGCTCTTCCCTCGTTTCCTTGCTTGCCTTATTTGTCTCGAATGGGGCACTGAGCATGCACTCCAGGGTCCCACATTTAGGCTATACAGGCTTTCTTCAGCAGCACATGGGCTAGACTGACAGATCTGAAACTCGGTGAGGTTAGGACAAGCAGACCCACCAAACTGTGGTGGAGCCACAACATGCCGAGTTCGATGCTGAAGCCCATTGCCGCAGGTCTTGGAGCACTCTGACCAGGGGGCAAATTCAGCCACAATGCAGTCCTGCCGGCATGGGATGAGGCATGCCTGCTCCTGGCGGGGCTTTGGCTCAAAGTACTCACAGATGACATCCTCAGCCAGAACCCCGTTGGACTTCTGGATACAGGTGATGTCCCTTGTCTGGATCCCTTCCTCCCCTCTGAGGCACTCCAGGGGCTTCTCATGGCTGCGGGAGAGGACAGGCCGGCACTGGTTCCAGCTGCCGATCTGCCAGTCGTATAGCTCCTTGTGCCAGTCGCAGACCCGAAAACAGCTCTGCTGGTTGTCTGGGCGCTCCAGCTGCTTGCAGTTCGTGGGCAGCGTGGTCCAGCCCTCCACATGGGCGCACCACACCGCTCGCGTCTGGATGCCACCTGGACCACATTCATCTCCCATGCATCTCCCCCACGGACCTGGAAAACAAGAGAAGATGCTAGCATTGCACGCTTAATTTTTCCTCTGCCATGGTGCAGAGGAAAACCAAGCTCACAGAACCAGTTTTGTATTTCCTACATCTCTAAGAATTTCATTCTTGTAGAAACTTGAACTCAGAAAACACAAAACATGTATGGGATTATTCTTCATCTCCTATTTTTAGGGTTACAATTACATTTCACTTTTTATCCTAGACAAATTGAATATTTAATTTCAAGAACATACACAGGAATTAATCACATTAGAGGACTAAGAACTGAGCAGTCACAAGGTCATCACATAGTTTTGACTAGCAAGATAGGAGCCAAAGTCCTCCCAGCCACGACATGGATCTAATCTTCTCTCTCACCTGCATGAATAGCCTTTTCTGGACTGATCTGGCTTTTGCTTCGCATTTCTACTGCACTACTCTTTATACTCTGATGCCAATTAATATCATATTCTCTTCCTTCCATATTGTGTTAAATAATGAGAACAACAACATACTACAATTTGAAAAACAGAAGTAATTTCAGGTAGGCCACTTCTTTCCTTTATTTTAACTAAAATAAAAATTAAAAGCCAGTTAAGGAGTGTTCCACACAATCTGTGAACTGATTATACAGAATAAGTTCTTGAAGACAGAGACATACCAGCTAGTAACTCTCCAAAGAACAGAAGTTATTCCTTTTTTTAAATCTCTAAGGTCTGTGGTAAATACTCAATGTGTTGTTAAAATTAGTGTCAACAAAACCAATAAAAACCTATATCCTTGAAAGCTGATATGGTTGCTTTTCCCATTATTAAAAACTGTAATATTTACCTGGTTCAACTAAAAAAATCCATAAATCAGAGGGTAAAACGCCTGTATTTTTCAGGTTTTTAAGACCTCCCCTCATACACACCGTGCATTGACTTACTGTGAAAGAGGAAAAGAACAAGCAGTTCAGAAAAAAACCTGCAACTATTTCCCAAAGAAAAGATGTCTATCTGCAGACAGTTGGTCACACAGAAGACAATTCCTCTGTCTGTGGAGTACTCATGTTCCATGAAGAAACTGCGGCCAGGCTACACAATCCTCATTCATCTGAATGACCCCAGTAACAAGACAATTTGTATGAGTAAGGTTGTGGGAGATGCTGGGCTGAGCCTTCGTTATTTCCAACGAAGGATAACAGAATAATTCTGGTACTGCACAAGACTAAGTTAAACAAACTATGGCAGGTACAAATTATTTACAACACTTTCTTATTCAATGACTGGAGGGAATATGAAGCCACATCTTATTACCGATTCCCACGAGCTTTAAAACTCTAATTGACTTCAACACAATTTTCAGCTATTCATCCAACATTAACTTCAGTAGCAGTTTGGGAATGGGCTGATGATAGGCTATACGCTTAGCCTCTGCTCCTCATTGCCTCTTTTTTAAGTAGATACTGCAGCTGAACAATGTGTTTGCAGTTCTAATATCCTAAGTATTAATACTCTATAGCAAATGCCAGCTGGCAAAGACCGATTCAGCCCATGGAAACTCATCTGTATTTTTTGAATTAGGGTTTCCAAGCTTTAGCTAGCTATCCAGAAAAATAAATGTATGTTAAATACATTTCAGTTTCCATTTCATCAAGATTACCGTATGTTATCTCTAACAGCCTTCCACAACCGACATAATCATTGTTCTATTTAATTTAGGTGTATTTACACTGAGTTAAGAGATATCATTTCCCCAGAACACCATTTGGAACACTTGCCAACTTTAAAAGAATAAAGACTGCAGAAAATCTCCAACTAAAGCAGATATAATCATGATTGAAATAAAGCTAAATTGTTCATCTTGCAATCTTGACAAAACTTCTGTCTTATTAGATCACTGCACCTTGTGTATACTATGTGTGTGCAATGAAGAAATCCCTCTTTTCAAAGATCAGGTCTTTACTGTACTCCAGATGAAGAGTTTGCTCATTTGGGATTCTACTAAATTTCCAATCATCAATTATCCAAGAAATCACATTGTACTTAAAAACTGAAGATACTTAGATGTCAAGCACAATCCAATTCATTGACATATTTATACTAATGCAAATGATAAAAATCTCAGCCTCAGAGCACTAACTACTGCCTTTGGCAATGTAAATATGAAAAAAAAAATTTGTACATGAGTGTGATAATTGGCCAAAATAAGTTCTTTCATTAGATTACAAAAATTTTTTTAGAACTGGATCCAAAGTAACAGAGGTGCACAGACAGACTCATGTATTAAACTGCATTATTTTGCTTTTGCTGTAAAGTAGTATGCAATTTTATAAAAGCTTTGCCAGTGACTACCAACAAACCACATTTACATGAACCTTTGAGCAAACTACTACTCAGCATCTCTAGGTTCATGTAGTACTTGACGCAGAGCTATTAGGGATGTATCTGACCCTCTCTCTTACCTACATGAAGTTGATTTTTAAGTTTAAATACAAAATAATCTGTATAGAGTACAAGGCTAAAAGTACACCAAAAGCTTACATCTTCACTTTACTCCACACTTCTTTATATGACTATGACAGGGCCCTAAAGTGAGCCATAGCTTTGGGGCAGGGATCTGTTTAGGCTTTCTCCTCGGTGAGCTCCCTCAAAAGACTAAAGAGCTTCCACAGTTGACCAAACCAAATTTAATTTGCACAGAAACTTAAAACTTGTAGAGGGGGGAGGTGTTAAAGAACACAAGCTGAAAGCAAAAGCAAGAAATGAAAAAAACAAATGAGTTATACATAATTCTTCCCTTGCCCTCTGAGCCTCTGTGGTGACTCTGAGTGTCAGCAAACTCTGTCGTGTGCTCTCGGGGCTCTAGAAATCCCTCTCCTTCTGCAGCCTGGCCATCTACTCCCTGCCATACCACTCACTCTCTCAACCCTTTTCTCTTTTCTATGCTATCTCCCCCACCTTTGGAGATGGCTCCACCAACTACATCTTCAAAAAAATGTAACGCCAATTAGGAGCAAAAAAGTCTAACCGGTACTATTCTTCACAACTGGCCACATTTCTCTTTGGGTTTACAAAAGATATAGGGGAGGTAAAACCAAACAAACAAAATCAAACAAAGAGCCCTAACACTTCCATACTCAGTGCTCCTTTAGAATAAGAGTTTTAATCTAACTTCCAGTGCATTAATTTCAAAATACCTATGAATTCCAAAAATACCAATCTTAACAGCTTACTTTAACCAAATTGTCTTATTCTGGTGGAAGAAGACGAATTGCCATGTTGTTACTTTCTTTAACTTTTAAAAATAAAATTAAAAAACTTTATTTCTAGCAATATGAACAGAAACTTGCTTTGACCAAAATTATTCTAAGAAATAACGAGATTTTTTTTTTCTTTTGAAAACAATTTCTGGCATCCACATTAAGCAACATTTCATCAGTTTTCAGCTGCACAATGTTTTGAAATCTTCGGTTAAGTTATCCACCTTTTCTTGTAGGAAAGTCACTGTTATTAATCTCAAGCACTTGCTAAGGAACATTGTTGCCATACGTTTTTTATATGGACCCCACAAAAAGAGAGAGAGAAGCTCCTCTGCAACTTCCTTTACAGTTACCCATCTCTCTCTACCAATTGTAAAAAGAACCTACAATGATTCACTTCTAAATTAAGTGGCCCCAACCACACTGCAAACATCAAGGCCAGACATGGTTCTCATTTGAAAATAATCACAGAAAAGCAGGAAAAGAAATGTCTCTGAACCGAGTAAAGGGGCTTTGTGACTTTGTCCAAATAACAAAAAATGCATCCCAAGATAGCCCTAATCCACTGTTTGCTTTTTTTTCTCCTCATTGCCACAGGTGGAGGAGAGAGCACCCAGCACATGCTTACAATATTTCTTTGCTTGCTAGTCAAGACATCACTGAAGACACATAATGAAAAAACAGTGAAGGCAGAGGCTTTGAATGATCCTCAGAAGTATGAGAAAACCACATAGAGATTACCTGCAACATGCTTTTTATATTATAGCATTATTATAGGCAGTACGTTTACCGTAATGTTTGTAAATGTGAAATTTTGGGATAAAATTAATCTTGCAGAAACTAGTGTAGCATAGATATGTAATTCGGCAATGAAAGAGATCAGCAGAACGCAATGTAAAGAGTCTCACCCACCACCATCACTTAAAGGCTGCAGGAGGTGGAGGGTGGCTGCTCTTTCACGAATCTTGGGCTGATGTTAAACACTAGTAACAACAGAAAGTCTTTAGAAAAGCTGTCAAGCCTAATCAAGGCCTCATATGATGTTTTAATTTGCTCTTTATGAATATTCTTTAGGTTCTCTCTTTCCCACTGAAGCAGTCTTCACGTCACGCAGACACGCTGCTTTCCCTGCTGTGCATTGATTCAGTTACGCCTGGGCAACGGGATCTATGTGTGCTCAAACCGTTTTGCACTGGGGAAAAAAGCTGCTGTTGTGAATGCAAAGCACTTTTTCTTAGGATTTTAAGTATATTTAGATGAGGGAGTCATAATTTACCTGTAGTGAGCTGTACTTGTCTCATGAAAGTACCATCGTTTATCTGCTCTTTGTTTAATCAGCACATTACAAAAAGCAGTTACAGAAATAAATAGGAAGCTTGCTTTTTTGTTGTTGGGAGTTGTCACTGAAGTCTTAGCGAGTTTAAAATGTCATTTGTAATTCTTTGTCTTCAAAAGAGATTACTGTAAAATACAATATTAAGATTCCCTCTAAGCTTCTGGAGGATTAACATTTATTTTTGCCAGGGAGCAGGAAAGTAAGTGAATTAACCATTACTGCAAGTTTATTCTGCAATTTTTGGGAGTGATCACAATGGAGTAAAAAAATCAAGACAAAATCCCCACTAAAGCGCTGACAGCTTTGCAGCTAACTGAGAACAAAGTAAGCTATCGCAGCTAATACAGTTACATGTTAATATATCTTATATATTAACATTGTTTCAGGTAAAAAAATTATCGCTATTTAAAGAAGAAAAAACTTATTTTAAACTTTAATCTAGGGCAAATAAGTCTAGGTGAAAATCCCTTGAGCTTTTCTCCACGTACAAATACAAAAACATAGACAAAAGAAGCACCCTACAACCCCCAAACATAAAACATCTCTTAAAACATCAAGCAAGATGTTACTTCCATTATTAAAAAATGAGGGTTGCACCACTGATTTCTTCTGAATTTTGCTGTACTTTCAGTGAGAACTGGTTTTGACCCATTTTGTTTTACTGGTTTGGTGCTTGTAAGTAGCATTAGCAGTTTAATGCCAGAGAGACTTGGACTGCACAAGACAATGAGCAGCTTAGTTTTCATTATTTTGAGACAATTGTATTTAAAGAGAATACTGAGAGACTGTTTAGCAGAAATCTACTTTTCCTATGTTCAGAAACAAGCTAACATTAACCAGTTTTGGAGACCTCAAATTTCTTTGTATTATTAGAAGGTTGTGATGAGGGCCATGAAGGTTAACTGGGTGATACAGAGCTGAGAGTCAGAAGGACACCAGTATTACAAGATACAGTTCAAGCCTAAGCAGTAAATCTGGAGAGAGGTCAAAAAGACACAGATCAAGAAGTCTTTGAAGGAGATGACAGGGAATGCAAACTGCAGCTCCTGAGAGCAAAGCCGGTCAAGGAGCAGGATGAACAGCAGGCCACCGAGAATATAACAGCCTCAGAGCTGCCACCAAATCACTTGCAGATCCGCTTGGCTAAACTAAAATACAATAAGCATGTCTATAACTTGCTACAGTATACCTATATTATCTATATTTGCTGCCATACTTGTGTAAAGCAAAGTAAAAACAAGTGCTGCCACAACGAGGTATTTTTATCACAGGCAGTAGCTAACTGAGAAAGTCTAAACAGGAAACTAAGTCTCACTGAAACAGACACATTGCCTATTACACTGGGAAGAAGCAATATAGCAAAATGCCATAATTCTAGAAAAATTACTGATAGCTTTTTTTTTTAATATAGAATCTGAGATGCTGCCAACATGACAAGCTGGCCTCATTTGAAGTGACAGATTCTGTAATTTATACTATCGGGAGTGCCAAGACAGCAGAAGATCACCGATAGACAAAACCTTTATTTTTGCATCTTTCCAACCTATGGCGGGACTCCCTGAGTGCTGTATGACTTGCCACCTGCTCTGTTTGCCAGTGAGCTATCCCCTCCAGGAGTGCTATGGATCACCTTAACTGTTGTTTCTATTTAATGCTTTTGTCTTTCTCAGCTCCTCTTTCAGAGGTTGAAAAGAACATGCAAGGCAGTGTCGGCATCAAAGAAAATGAATTCAGGGTATCGAAGACAGATTAAAAAAGGAAAGGATTCTCAACATAATAAAACATAACACCTGTGATTCAGAGGAAGCTAATGGGGAATCAAATATGCCTACAAATGATTTGACTCCTAGGTTAATTTTTTTATTTCCTGAGAGTATAATGGAGAGTGTAAGCCATACTGCAGTTCAAATAATTTCAGAATCTGAAGAACAAGTTCACATTTCTCAAATTAACAAGGAAATATAAGAATTAACATCAGTGATGTAGATTAAAATCAGCGACATAGATTAATCTAATGTATAAATTTCACATTGTTTCCCCAACTTCCCAGGGTGTACTTTCAAACAATGAGATAAAGGCAAATTTGAAAGTATACAAAAATCTGCCACTTAGATATCTTTCTAGCTGTGCACATAATTATTAAGGCACTTTATAAGTCCTGGCCCTTTTATTTTTTCCCCTATTTATATCCATTGGGAAAATACATTCACACATGTTCTTTATACTATTAATGGCATGGTAATTAACATTATCCATCTGTTTTCAAATTTCTCTTAAAATCATCAATGTAAAACACATGAAATAAACCTAAGAGTAACCATACCAGTTTAAATTCTGACATCAACATCAAAAAAGCGTAATGCTTATTCATTGTTTCCCTAACGGAGCATTTTCATACTAGAATCTCACAAATTACTGGAACCAAATTTTACTTATTTTCTTCCACAAAGTACTCCTTTTGTATATTAGAAAATTGGTGTGTCTAAAACAAGGTTGTGTACCATATAAGAAAAAATTTTGAATTCAACATGCTTTCCCAGTGTTGATGCAGCGGCCTACTCCTTTGCCATAATTCATTGTAGTTTTAACACCACATTTCACTTGGTAGAGGGGGTTTTTGTCTGATTTGTGGATTTTATGCCTTAACACTGTGATAATTATAACAGATATTGAATTTTTTTTCAGCTGTTATAAACATGGAAAGGGTAAAAAGTATCTATTTCCATAATAAAACCCCCCCAAAATAAACAAAATGGTCTCAAAATTTTTCTCCTTTATTTAATATAATGCTAGTTCTTCATCCCCCACATAGCCAAGTCTGAAAATCTAATTCAACACTTAAAAGAAAGAAAAAGAAAGAAAAAAAAAAAGAAGAAGAAAAAGAAGAAAACCCAACCATCTCCTTATATTTATCACAGTTTAATGTTTGTTTTATTGCTGTGGCTATGTGGATTCAAATTTTTAAATAAACTGCATCAGGACTCATACTTTTCATACCACACTTCTTCCCAAAGTAATTTGAATGTACAGCAGCGTAACACCCTGAAAATCGGTATCTCTGCGAAGCTATCGAGAGCCTCCAGCTCACAGTAGTAGTGCATACATGATTATCTGAAGTATATGCTAGCCCATACACAAACATGAAAGGCTGACAGCTCGCAGTGCAGAACTATCTGGCTTTGTGTTGTCATAACCTGTAATGAAATCCTTTCCTTTAGGCTTATTATAACCTTAAGCTAATTCTCAAAACATTATTCAGTTTAAAACAGTTCTTCCTCCAAACCATCTTTTTTTTTTTTAACATGAGTTCCTTTAACTATTCATTCTTCCTTCATGTAGTATAGCAGCAGCAGCCAAAATGAATATTGAATGAAAATACGAAAGGAATACTTAATTGAAGCAGCATGCTTTAAAGAGAAATAGAGCTTCTATGTTCTACAAAGCAATTACATTTCTCTGAGCCTCTAGTCATGTTGTAATAAATACTTCTGATATTGTAAGATACTGAATACAGTTTCTTCTAGCCCACAGTCTGTTTACATATAAAGCTGGTTCATGGACATTTCTTTGAGGTGGTGTTAATCCATACTAACGTATTCCTCACTCTCATCTCCTTATGTTCTCTCTCTAGTCTGAAAAGCCAGATAACACTCTTCTGACAAAATGATGATTTCCATACATAGCAAACACCATCGCAGGCTTTGTAAGTTAGATGAAAGGCTTTATTAACCTTTGCTTGTATCTCTCCTACAATGTCCGTTTTGTTTTTTTCTGATTACTAACAGTTGAAGCTGCTCTGCATCTCCTGTGTGACACAGCTATACTGAGTCAGACCAAAAACCTACCTACCCCACAACCCATCTCATACATCAGCAAAGAAAAGGCTTGAAGAATATATCTATAAAGTAAGCATATATGATGCCTTCCCTGGTACCCTCCCAGCTTCCCATCATTTACAGCTCACAAACCATACTAGACATATTAGTACAACCCTTCCAATATAATTAATACTTATATATGGACATCAGATAAAAAACATCCATATGCTCTTCAACTGCCTTCTAAAGAATATCAGCTTTAGAAATCATGTTAGAAACTCCTAAATTTGCTGTTGTTTTTTTCTATGCAAGGCTACCAGAAATGTAATGATAGAAAACACATGGCACAAACCTATTTTTTCTTATGCAGTGGGCAAGGAAAAACAAAACAAAAACCACTCCCATGAACAGCAGAGCCAATTATGAGTGAATCTGTGAAATCAACAGTTACCTCCAATAATTATACAGACTGTAATCATGAGTAAATATCAACATTTTACAATTAAAGCTAAATAATTATATGAGCAACAGATTATTCTTATCTGTGCCCCTGTAGATTTTTACAGCTCTGTCTGCATCAGAATCTGATTTTAAGGGATAGATTATTGAGAAAACCAATTCAGGATCCACTACCTATTAAAGAGGAGGATTTGATTTGTATAGATTAAGATGAGGTTTTCCTCTTGGTTTTGAACAAAGATTTAGTTTTCTCCCTATTGACATTTTATATTCAATTTACTCACAAATCTCAAAGCAAATTTTAACTGAAATACTGCTAAGACAACATCCCACATAACCTGAAAAGCTCCTTGCTAGTACTATTCTCAGTGACTATACATGGAAATGCAGATTTTTGCACTAATTCACCCAGCTGAGGCTTGCCCTTCACTTTTCATCAGAATGAGCGCCAATTAGATCAATTGAAAAAACACCATTAGCCTTGTCATGACACCTGGGCATCAGCATGTGTTGCAGCACCAATTTCTTGGTACAATTAGGAGAGTTTATTTCTGTGCAGTCTTGTGGTAATCAGCCATACTGAACAGGTCACAGGGACTTTAAATCAGATCACTTTCACTTATATCGTGAATAATTTTTCAATTCCGTTTGTTAAACATGATTTTCTCTAGTACATATAGGCTGATATATTAAAAAGAGAAGACAAAATATTTCTGTTTCAGTTAGCAACAAGACAAAGAGAATGCTTTTATTTTTCTGCCTCTGTCTCATTTTCTGCCCTTTTATTTCTTTCCCTTGTTCATCATAGCCACCTGCTGCGGTGCTGATGGCCAGAAGTGCTAGTTGCAAGGCTGCCACAACCACAGGGTACATCCGTCAACACAGGCCATCAAGCTTGTGCAAGCCCAGCGGTTTGTAATCCCAGCCTCTGCTTATACTAGCTAAGGGCAAAAAAGTCAAAATCCTCCTTCACTAAGATAGGAAGAAATTTACTGCTACAGCTTTTCAACTAGACTACTAAAACCAGACATCAGAAATTAAATGTAGCATCTTCACGCACTGACTTTTTCAAAGGGTCAGGCTTCCTGCAAGATATAATGTCAGACAATGTAGCAGGAAGTTGGTTATAAGAAAACACTACAATCTAGTTGCATGAAGTCAGAAAGATTGTTCTCTCAGCGCTATTGCTAGTCTGCAGGATGATCTACGTACATCATTTCTGTCTCCTTGCACTTCAGCTTCTTCTGTGTAAGGCTGGGACAACAATATGAATTTTTAAAGCCCATTTAGATGTATTGATGAAAACCGGTGTGCAAGAAGTAAAAAGCAGTAGGAATACATGTTCTGTCATTCTCCCCCTGGAAGCGCAGAGTTTACTCAGTATCTTTCCCTCGAGTTTTGCCTTAAATCCCAGTTGCGTAGAAAGGTTTTTTAATAAAAAAGCAAGAAGCCCAAATGATAAGCTGCTGCTTTTTCTTACTCTTGACAGAAATCTTATACATAGAGCACAGCATGCATACTTTTCATCTGTGTCTTCCCTCTGCCTCCTTGGACACAAGAGAGCCGATATAGATATTCAAGGGTCAAATAGGATGGTTTCTCCTATCTCTGGATTCTTTACAGTTGTTTTCTTTGCTACTAATGGAATAAAATAAAATAGGAGACCCAACCTTAATGAATATCACTTAGATAATGTTCTGGACCTGTTGTCTTTTGGTTTTCTTCTAATTCACTGGAGCAAAGAAAGTTTCATAAAATTGCATCTTCTAAGTACAGAACATTACATAAAGGGTCAATTTTATATATTTATTTAAATATTTTATTACTTACATTGTGTTGGACAAAAATAACAATCCAGTCATAAATCTTTTTGAAGTGCACTAAGACTTTATGTCTTGCTGAGATACATTCTCCCAAGCATATCCTCTATTCATTTATTATTCATTGTCATCTACAGTTTGCTGAATTCCTGTGAAACTCATTTTCAATTTTTAAATGGCAACTTTCCCCTAAAATTGTGGTGCTTTCATTATTAATTCCAGACACAACTGAGATAAATAATTAATTCAAAAAAAGTGACTATTACTTACTTCCATCTGGCAAATGTGTTGCACAATTGTCTTAAGATCAGCATTTTTGTCTATATCTGTGATGTTGGAAATATATCTAACAAATCCTTCTGTATAAATAGGGTTTTTTTAATTTCTGGTTTAGAAATATGTAGTAACTTCTATGAAACATTAACATAGGCAGTAATTTTAGTAACTCAGACCATATCATAACTTCGTCTTTTAAGCAGAACTCGCCATTAATTGCAGCAGCAACTTCTGCTTAAAAATACATTAACTTGGTGTGGTATTATCACACTAATCTATTACAACAACCCAACATGTCCTATTAAAAATGCAATGAATCACTATTACAAAAATTTAAAAGTATACAAGTATTTTAAGGACACCATCACAAGAATACTCTCATATCCAGAAATCTCCAGATTTCTTAAAATTCCTCACACCCACCAAAGAAACAGAGACAGGAACACAGTGACCAACCTTGTCCTGGTTTCAGCCGGGATAGAGTTAAGTGTCTTCCTAGTAGCTGGTACTGTGCTTTGGTTTTGAGTTCAGTAGGAGAAGAATGTTGATAACACTCTGATGTTTTCAGTTGTTGCTAAGTAATGTTTAGTCTGAAGTCAAGGATTCTTCAGCTTCTCATGCCCAGCCAGCGAGAAGGCTGGAGGGGCACAAGAAGTTGGGAGGGGACACAGCCAGGGCAGTGA
>JANZLQ010000078.1:14980592-14999038 GCA_026212715.1 Elanus axillaris | reverse complement strand
TGGTGAGCAATTACTCTGTGCAACATTTGTACATTCCAATCCTTTTACTATTACTGTTGTCATTTTATTAGTGTTATTATTATCATTATTACTTTCTTTTTTTCTGTTCTATTAAACCATTCTTATCTCAAACCACAAGTTTTACTTCTTTTCCCGATTTTCTCCCCCATCCCGCTGGATGAGCGGGGAGTGAGTGAGCGGCTGCATGGTGCTTATTTGGTGGCTGGGGTTAAACCACAACAAACCTCTGCAGGTACTACCTTTGATTTCTAAATTTTTTTCACAGAGGTCATTTCAAAAGAAGTAACAGCAGAATCTTTTAGTAGATGCTACTAGAAAATGACACCTCTTTTACTCTTTTATCTTGACAGAAGAATCCCTAAATAGTGGGTAAAACTTTTTTTTTTTTTAACATCACTTTGATCTTCTGTAGATTTGGAAGCATTTACTCAATTGTTATGTTGGCAGGCCTCCCAGTTAAGAGAAGGTGAGAGATGGAGAAGGCATCAAAGACTTCAAACATGCAAAGCTATGAAAAAGAAATAAGGTATTGGGGCAAACTGTATGTTCCTCTCCAGAAGGGCAAGAACAAGAAATGAATTTTGTCTTTTCTGTTAATTTGCTGCTTCTTTGGAAACTGCACTAAAGTGTCAAATTTCAGCAGTGAGCAATGTCACTGAATACTCTTCCAGAATGATTTTATGTCACTACTATTTTCCTATCTTCAAAGACAACAGATTTCCTTTCTGTCCTCCTCTAAACAGGTCCACAATCAGCCTTCAAGCCTTTAATTTCATGAGACATTGTGAAAGATTCTGGAAAGGAAAATATGATGGAGTATGCATCATGTAGTATTTATTAATCAGATATTTACCAAGCAAATTCTTTTAGTTTAAATTTTTGAAAAAAGCAATTAGAAAATTTATGAAAGAAATCCCTACAACATGTAGGTCTGACAGAATACTTGTGCAGATAAAAAACCCCAAACACTCTACAGGAAAGAGAATTTCTTCCAGATTGCTCAGCATAAAGTAAAACATGGTAAGACAGAGCAAGGTGTCACTTGTAACTGCAATTAAAATAAGTAAAGAAAAGAAAGAAATAAACCTTTGATTTCTGATCTTTCAGAAAGCCAGCCACAATTCTAAAAGTCCATCCAGTAAAGATATTAAACCAGATAGTATTTCCTCTACCAAGTATACTTCTGTGAAAGGCATGCAAACACTAAAGTAAAAATCACATTACTACAGGTTATTTAAAGGCACTCATTAAACTTTACAAACAATGGTATAAATCTGGTCTTGACTGTCACCAAATTCTCGTTGTCAGCACAAACTTAGGGATCATTTTATCAACCTCTGAGAGAAAACTTTGCAATATTTAACTTTCCACAAAATATGAACAGAAAGCAGCACAGACAGAATATCATATCTAATCTAAATACAGAAGGGAAGGTAAGAGAAGGCTCAGGGGAATCTCATCCGTGTGTACCAATACCTGAAGGGAAGGTGTGAAGACAAGAGAGCCAGCCTCTTTTCAGTGGTGCCCAGTGCCGGGACCAGCGGCAATGGGCACAAACTGAAACACAGGAGGTTTCCTCTGAACATCAGGGAACACTTTTTTACTGTGAGAGTGACTGAGCATTGGAACAGGTTGCCCAGAGATGACATGGCGTCTCCATCCTTGGAGATATTCAAAAGCCATCTGGACATGATCCTGGGCAACAGGCTCTGGGTGGCCCTGCTTGAGCAGGGGGATTGAACCAGATGACCTCCAGTGGTCACTTCCAACCTCATCCATTCTGCGATTCTGTGAAATACACACACATATCAATATCAAACACAAAAGTCACAAAGGAGGTATTTATGTATTTTCCAGAATCTCAGTTTCCCAAACTTTACTATTCCAAAGTTTAAATCACTATATAAAGACTAAAAGACATTATGTATTCATGAGTAGATATGTCCAGAAAGTAGACAGTAAGGAAATGCTATTTGTTAAGGTTCTGGGTTCATGGACTATAGATTTTAGTAAAAAGTTTGTACCATTCTAGAAATGGCTATTCATGCCAGAGTTTCTGTATCAGAAAAGTAACAGGAAGAACAATTTATTATGAAATCCATCTATAGAATTAAAAAATTTAATTAATAGATAATTCTCATAAAGTTAAAATGTGTAAGATGTACTCACACTTCATTAAATATTAACTACAGTAAAAATTAATTCCTAAATATTTTTATGATGATCAACTCTAGTTGAATAGAGAGCGAAACAGGACAGATAGAGAATGGGATAAAAGACTCAAAAGTATCCATTGAGAAGCCTTTATAATGTGCTCTTTATGGATTACCACAAGCGTTAAATCTCCTTGTTTAAGCTTCATTGAACGTGTACTTAGATACATATATTCATTATTAAAATTCTTCCTCCCACTACTTCAAAATATTAGATGAACATGAAGCTCATTTTCTACATGGTGAAGGAACAGTCCATGTACAGGTTTGATTTAAAGGCGAAAATACGTATTGGGAGAGATCTATGTATATGAACAGGGGCATGATCATTTATAGTCAGTCACATTAGTAGCAATTTTAGGACATTGTCTGAGTACTTACTAAGAAGCCACTGCAGCTAGAATTAGGAAAAATTGATTTGAAGAAAAGTGTCTGCAGAGCCCTGTTCACCAAAACTGCTAAAATTATGCTGTGATATCAGGTCAATTAAATGTCTAGGTAGCTAAATAGTTTACTTAACTTCATATTCTTCAGTTTTGCTGATGATTGATTAGACCTGAATTCCTGAGTGTAACTTTATAACATAACTTCAAGAGAGACAAATCTGAGAGTGTCTCTTTGTAATATCATAATATTCAGTTAAAAGCCATTCCAGAAAACAACTGCACCTGAGTGAAGATTATTTTTTACACAGCCCAAGAAGGGTCATCAAGCTAAATAACAAATCTTATCCTTTTAAAAGACTGAGCTAACATTATACCATTTTAGCACAGCTCCTTTGACTACATTACTTAGGAAATTAGAAATGTCATTCTCTGTTTTAATTCACCTTCAAGTAAGAAGGCTAACCATTGGCAAGGAAATTTTAACAGGTCAGATCTTTCAAAATCAATAACAAACTGGGTTGGAGATATCTTTCAGAAGGGATGACTTCAATTAAAAGAGCCCTCACCAGAGATAATGAGTAGAGAAGGAAGGTTAGTGTTGGACAAAGAAACACTCTCCCTCTTGCCAAATAGGTGATGCAAAGATTCTTATCAGCCTGAATTATGCTGAAAAATCTTCAAAAGGCTCTGAAAAACAGAAAGGTCATTTTGTTTCAAGGAGACTCTTTACAAAGGGGTAAGAGAGACTGAAAAGTCTTTCCTAATTATTTTTAAAACTCATCAACATGAAAATGTTCGCTGGGCTCAGTAAGAAAGAAAAAAAAAACCTGTTATAGGAATATCAATGTCTCAAAGGACATTTACAGTGATCTTATGGCCACTGTTTATTTTTCTGGGGAATGTGTAAGAGGTAATTATCCATCCAGGCTACATTAGCAGCCATAAAATCTCTCTTACCCTCTTCAGATGCACTATGGAAGAACAAACTTTGTCCAAGCAGGGACAAACATGCATTTAGCCTAAGTCTCCACCATAATGTAAAATTTGACTCAATTCCAATTTTACTGGAGAACTGGAGAAGCTCTTGCTCCCTCTTAAAATATAAAGTTTATGGCTGGATAACAATTTGCCTCATATAGAAGTATAACAAATTATAACATAAACCATTCCTTTTTTCCTTATTATAATACTATTTAAGATGTTTCTTTTACTTGGATTGAAAAAAATAGTCACAGCCATCTAGGAAATGGGCACACTTTAAGATGGGCACAATTATTTGTTTAACAGCAGATTAATGTAACCAAAGGAAAACTCAGCCCAGTATGGCACCATTGAAAGAAACAAAAGTCAGCTGGATAGCAAAGAGAATAAAATATACTCCCAACCACATGCATCTCCTTATAATATGCAAATCACTGCACTCTGCTTAATTAGTAAAGTCTGCATTTTTCCTTCCAGTTCTGATTTTTAAAGGCAATAAAGCCACTCCAGAGTAGGAGGTTATAGCAGTAAGAAAACTGACCACATGCCAGTTGATCAGAATTTCCCTAGAATGGCACAGGACCAAGTAAATCTTATCAGAGCTGGGTGTTATGAAATAGACAAAGGAACTCAAATCAGAAATCAGACTTTTCTTCTCTTTCAGCTATTTAAACAAATCAGCAAGATAGCATTCTCTCCCTAAAAGTCTTGAGATTGAAACTAGATGCTTTTCTGAAAGATGCACTCTATTACTCATATTCATTTTATTGGTCTAAGGACTAACCACATCTGACCTTACTGTGTCAGACATTGTGCAGCTTCAGAGAACTAGAGTGCCCAGGTGCTACCCCACAGAGTTCACAAGCTCACTCAGGCTCCAGGGAGATATGTATAACACATGCAGAATAAACAGTGTGATGATTGCAGGCACGTTAGCTGGATTAAATTTTTTTGTCAGTTGTTTGCTTTGCTGGGTTTTCCTATGAAGGTTTATGTCAAACAGAGAGAAAAAGGGAAAACAGTAGAGAAAAGTCAATGAGAATTATGAGTGGAGCTGAGGTACAGCGACCATGAGGAAAGTAGAAAGGTTTTGAAACAGTCAATCAGAAAAGGACAAGAGCTCAAAATAGTGGATTTCACATACAAAAAGACCCTACTTCAGCTGCTTCTGCAGCTGCTACCACAGGTGAGAGTCTTCATCTGCCTCAAAACTTTAAATTATTTTGCCTTAGTTAGCAAGAACCTTAAAAAATTTTCAAAACAGACAGTAATTGCACAATCCACACAACATCAGTGCAATGTTTTGTTGAAGACCACCTAAAGACATTCATACAAGTAACTGTTTTCTTACACCTGACACCCTGCCTCCAGACACCCTACCCTTGACCAGTATCGGCAGCGTAGGCAGCCTGCCGACACCCTGCCCCCCGCCCGGCATCAGCAGTGTAGGCAGGATGCTGCCGCATTATTGACGTAAGGTAGGATTTTCTCTAATCGCATTGCCATTGCTGGAGCAAGGAGTGGCCCGACTCTTACCTGCATGCAAAAGGTATTTGCACAATTGGCTGTTGCTTCCAGCTGACCTGGCCACCAAGTGTCCTTGGCAGTTCGCAAGGGCCGTGGCATCATTTATGTTCTCATGATTGCTACCAGTGATTAGGTGAGTCACTATATGGGTGTTATGCTGCTCTTCTTTCCTACTGCCTCAATAAAGCTTTGTTTTGTAACATGTTATCAGACCCCATTACTGTTTGGACCACAGCACCTGACCATACATTAAAATTAGACACCAGCTGAAAATCCAGAATTAAATTTAAGATAGATGTTAACTCCAAGTAAAAGTGAAAATACCGTTAATGGACCAGGAAGCATTTTGCTAGCATAATTTCATCCGGAGCACTGTATTACCCAATCAATCTGTTATGATATATGTTAACAGAGTAAAATATGACACAAAAAAAATGACTGAAAGATGCTATTGGGAATGTTTGTTTTCTTGCCTTCTAAGGGAAGGTAAAATACAAATGTCCTGTCTACAAATTGCTATTAAAGCTGCAGAGAGCACTATTTTATGAAGTAACTCAATGTGTTTATACTGATTAATAAATTTGAATGAAATGTATTTAAAGCAGTAGCTTTTATTGAAAGTATGTTTCAGTTTTTAAATAAGCAGACAAAATGCACACATTACAGTGAGAGATTTGAAAAAAACCAGCTATTGTAGTGCTTTCCTTTTTCAATAGTTCAAACACTAACAGCTTCTATTGTTGGATTTTCACTCAGACAGTGATTCTACTACTCCCTCGATGGCCTTTAAGACCTTGGTTTCAGTCACTAATCCAGATGCTAACAGACCTTCCTCTGTTACTAGGAATGATATCAGAAGCTTTCATAATTTCTTGTAAGAAATGGAACGCTTATCTGAGCAACTTCAGTATTAATTGCATGTTTCACTTCAAACACTCTACCGCCAACAGGCTTTTCACTATCAGCAGCTAAGTATGTCAACCGTATTACACAAGTTACAGGGCAGAAATAAGAAAAAGTTTGAATGTAAATGCAAGAGATTGTCTGTAAAAGAACATGATGTTTTCTTTATATAATACAAATTATCCGAGATGGCTTGGGATAAAATGATGTCTTCTAATTATTCTTCAGCTTCTCTTTGTTTCTCTGAAATCTTCCAAACATAAAGGTTTGAAGACAGTAAAACAGTAAAAGCAGTTTCTCTAACAATGAATGGCCATATTTCAGTTGTGCTGTGACAACCATCAGACTGATGTCCTGATTTTAGTTTGCAGTAAACACTTGGGTAGCATAAAAATACTGATCCATTATCACCTCATAAAACCCTAGAAATTTCAAGATGAAAAATAAGGATACTTTTTTCTCCATTATTCAAGTATTTGCTCTTTTATCAGATGGCAAAAAGCATTCCCAATAAATGTACTGCATGATTTAAAAGAAATCTATTAAGAGTAACTCAGTCCTAACTGCAGCCTTATGTTAATATTTCAATGTAAGTGACAAATATATATATCCCCCCTTTGGAAGTTAAAGGGTTGATTTCTATCATACATATAACAGTAATAATGGAGGAAGGTTATTTCTGTTACTTTGTGGTACTCATCTGTTCAATACATGCAACCTATTTCTATCTAGTGATGCCTAGTAATTTCTGGTATTACTCTAAACTTTGTTGAGGTTATTAGTACATATGGACCTCCTGGGTCATTAACTAAAAACATGGCAAACATTACAGGGAATTATTAAGAAAATGGGAATGACTGGTTGGAAGTACAGTGTTTGAAAACTCTGAGGTTGCAGCTTGGGACTGGCATTGGTGGGGAATAAAGCACTTGCCCAGAGACAACTTCTTTGTCCTGCAGAACATGAGATTATTTTTTCCATTCTCCCACAAACAGCAAGTAGAAGCAATGAAAAAAGGCACAGTTTTACACCAGCAAATCTATATGCTGCAATGATACTGTGAACTAAAAATTCATTACTTCCATTTCGACAGTGCAGAACTGGGTCCCTGAGAATTTGCTTCAACACACAGAATTCAAAGAACCAGTGACAAAACCCGAGGGCCCTCACATTCCAGCTCAGTGCATTTTTGGTTCATGGGAAATACATAATGCCTTTGTTTTGACACTGCATGTGTGTTAGAACCACTTTCAAAGTGGAGATAATACAGTAAAAGATTCCATAGTGCACACATATTGAGAATAAACATTTCAAAAGATGTTTCATTTTTTGTAGCAGCATTTTTAATTGGTTAAAAAGTTCATTTACTCAAAGAGAGTTCCCTTAATATGTTTCAGAAGAAGCATGAGACCATTGCTGCAAACCATTGGCTGCAACCATCAGAGCCTCACAGGAGCACACATACATTGCTGCCAGCGAGTCCTCTCAGTCCCATTCTCTGCTAGAGAGATGCATAAAGGAATCAGGCTAAGGTCTCTCACCCCCGCCCCAGCAGGATTTCTAGCACCAATAACAATTTTACAGTCCAGTTTGCTTTTTTTCTGTATATTTTGAAAGGTCTGAGATGCTGGATGATTAATACTCACACAGGGACTGCTATCTTGACCTGAAATTACATGCTTACAAAGTGCTAGGCACCAACGAACAAAATGAATTTTATTTCCCAGCAGTTTATGGAAGAGGTGGACAAAATGGATAGGTCAATTCTGTTCTTGTAGGTCAATCCCAAGCCAATAAGTGCACTTCTATCTTAAACAACCCAACTGCATTCACACTGTGGCCAAAACAGCATCTCTTGAGACTGTCCAAGATGAAAAATGATGATCCAACACACCCTTGCCTCCTCTATACACATTCCTATACCACCTAACCTTATCAAAAGACCAGCAGCAGCTGGTGTCCACATTAATTTTCCTACTGAGACATATTATGACAGGATAACATTTGTAAAATGCATGGCAATAGAGGAACTGGGGGTTTTGCTGAGGGTTTTGCAGAGAGAGGTGATGCCATTCTATTCTATCTCTCATCCTCAGAGACTTGCTTTATGCTAGAGACAGCAAACACAAGTCAGTGTGAGCTACTTTCCTGTGACTGAAAGTCTCATACCTGTACAAGCTTTGGGACCTTGAGTTACTACAGGCTGTCATGGGCACTGAGCTGCATCTCAAAGATAGATATCCTCCCTCAAACCACTGCCCAGAAAATATACTTCAAAATGTACCATCTGAGAGAAGACTTAGGCCATGCTGTTCTCATGCATATGGAACCATTACAGCAGGGGGGGGGGGGGGTCCCTTCACACTTTAACATCCTTTTAAACCCCTTTTCAACAGTCAACCTTTCATTACAGTTGGATTGAATGAAAAAGCTCCCTTCAGCCCCGGTACAAAGCAAAGCAGGCAGCTGGGCTGGATGTACGCTACCCAGTCTTCCCCCTAACTCTTTGGATCCTTTAGGGTCCACTTTCACATCACATGTTAAAGGTTTGGCTCAAAACAGGCAGATCTCCAACCTCCATCCACTAGGGAAGTTAGCATGTAGGAAGCTCATCACCCAAACATGCCATATCACGTTGGTGCTGACACTAGCTTTTGAAACATTTGCACAGAATGTCCCAAATGAAGGAAGTCCAAGCTTGTGATCCAGACAAGCCGAGTCCTCAAAGGCAGCAGCAGGGGGCTGGATGGTTACAACCCATGGATAAGCAGCAACTCCTGGTAGAGCCTTCCCTGCATGTTCTGCTGATGTCCTCCTTCAGAGACACAAGGACTGCATGCTCCTCTATCCTTGTTATTTTAAACCTGCTCCAACAATCATGCAATGGTCAGGAACGTGACCTAGGGAAGTCTTCCAACACCACTGCAACAGGACAGTAGGAGCACAGCTAGTAAACTGCTCTGCTCCACAACTGTAAAATTGTATCATTGTCCTGAAAACTGTAGGCTAAATAAATACACTAAACTGGGGGGGCAGGGGAAAGCAACATGTGGACAAGAGGTGATCTACATGCTTAAATTGTCACTGGCAGAGTGCTACAATATTCCTGAGGTCTACTCACTGTGAAAAGCTGGATTACTAAATGGGTTACCACCATACATGCTTCAAATTTTGGTCAGTCTTGAAGTGGTCAGGCAGTTGGACTAGATGATTGTTGTAGGTCCCTTGCAACTGAATGATTCTATTCTATTTGACCACAGCCTAACCGTGGGTTGTCTCCTTAACTGCATAAATACCTACTTTGTGAAATCTATTAAGCTCTTGACCTCAATAACTTTATCATTCTCTAAACATCTTCTATTTCAAAATGGCTAATATTGCCTAAAGCAAGGAATTTTAAAAACTTTTTTTTTTACAGGTCTCATAATTGCATCCTTTTCCTGTGAAAAACTGCACAGATGTGAGGTATTGGATAGCTACGCTGAGGGTCATACTTAGCATTTACACATATACATACAAATAAGGTGATGGAAATCCATGATGCTAAGATTTAGACTAGCCTTGTCTTTCATGAGCTTGTTAATAAACAGTGACTATTTGCCATCTTTTCTAATAAGGGAAGGAGGGGATTCAAACAAAAGTAGAACTAAATTGAAATTAAAACCAAACCAAACCAGGAGGCTTCCTCACATAACATGTAAAAACAGCTTAGGAACTTCTTGTAGTAGGTGATTTTGCTCAAAAAGCAGCAGGACATGGTTATTGAGGAAAAAATTAACAATAGTTATTACATAGAAAGAGATTACCATTGGCTTAGAAAGATACAATTTGCTGGAGGCAGGGATAATATTTACAGGTCGTATCACTACATGATTGTCCTCATTGCATACTCTTCCCCAAGCATCCAGAAACAGACAGGGTCACAGAAAGGATATTGTGTTAGATCAACCTTTGTTTTGATTTGATATGACTGCTCTCTTTTAAAATCAGCATGTATAAAAATCCATGCTGATAAAATTCTTACTTTTATCCCCAAATTATCATGTATGCTTTCATAAGATCCAGGAAAATCCATGCTGCCCAGCGTGTACCAAAAGCCACCACACTTAACACAGGAACTGTAAAAAATTGATTCTTACGGAACTGAGAGGTGGAAAAGCATGAAAGGACATGTCTTACCAAGAAGGTGTTACTTTAGAGAGAAAGGGCTTGCTTATAAAGAATCCAAAGAAAGCCTAAAAAAAGAAACCTCCTAAAAAGTGTTATTTAATACAAAGGGAAAACAGCATACAAGCCAGAACTACTGTAAGTTTCTTTCTCCTTTAGTTCTGGATATTTCAGTAAATCATAAGCAAGATAAATGCTTGTAGAAGGGGAGTTTTCTTCATTATTATGTAGAATTATATTAAATGTCTTTCTATGATGTAGAAATAGGTGACATTTCCAGGCCTTTTTTTTTTTTAAATAGATTTACATGTGTGTGTGCACCTGTCAAAAAAATCAAGAATTACATGATGGGTTGGGGGAACATAGATATGCTACCAAGTTTTTGTATCATAAAATTTGGCTTTAGTATTACATAAAACACAAAGTGGATTTATATCTTTATTAATTAAAGGGGGGGGTGATAAAAGAATAGAAATGGTATAGGAGGAAGGTAAAACTCCTTTAGATCTGAATACTGGAGTAATTTTCTATTCTTTACCATTCTAATTAACAAATATGAAAATAAAACACACACAGCTCTACCTAGAATCAGTATCTTAAGACTCCATAACATGACAGGCATTTTGCCTAATTATTCCCCACACAGGAAATATGAAGCAGCTCTCAAGAACCACACCTTTAAGGAGCCTAAATATTTTTCAGTTTGAGGGAAATAAAACTCTCATCCTATGACAGCAAGACCCCATTAAAGAACGTGCTAATTAGCTGCACCCTTTGGGAGCTCAGCGCACTCTACCTTTTATTTTAAGGCTGGAACTGCACCTTAGCGTGAGGTTATCACATTAGTCAGTTCCTGTTGTGAAATGTGTGTAAAACTACAGTGTAAGTGAAATGACAGAGATTCACTTTGGCTGCAGCATCAGCACAAAGTTCCTGTCATATGTTATTGAGCAAATGTGATGCACTAATGTGTCTTCTCCCACCTCACTTAAAGTATCCTCAAAACTTTTCAGTTTTGATAGTACTGCCATTTTATGAATGCCTGTTGTAACTTTCATGTTAAAAGGTTATTACCTTTTAAGAGAAAACAACTTAAGTTATCATCTGTTCGTATTAGAATATTCTTTATTAGCTTTAGGAAGGCAAATAAAACCTGCCACAGATCATAATTTTTATATAAGCTTATCCCTGCATATTTAAGTACAGTGAATAACATGGAAATAAGTGTGCTTTTGAGAGGTATTCATGTGCTAAGAGAGGCTGAACAAGCTGTCATTGTGAAAGATGCAAAGAAAGCGGGTTGAAGAAAATCAGGAGGGACACAACTGTGATGTCCATCTACAACTACTGTAGAACAACCAGGGAAAGATAATAAAGATGAAGATTATTCACTGTCATAGCTTAATCAGAAAGAACTAAATTATACATGCACATTTTAAAACCCCCATGAGAACTAAAAAACACAGTCCCTGTTCCCTCAGCACATGAAATGCCAGCCAACTCCATGTATGAAGCCTGGGCATAAGTTAAACAGCATCACTTCTACATGCAGTGAACCACCCAGCTGACGCAATCAGACATCTGATTCTTGATTCATATCAGGAATCACAAGTATGTGAATTAATTATATACAATCTTCCTGAAAAATATCTGATAGAAATCACCTTTTTCAAATACTGAAGCATTCTTTGTTTCTTTAGCTACACAGCCTAACATAAGCACACACATTCCCATTCCATCAAACAAGCAAAAATAGTTGGGGTAAAATACTAATTTTTTTAATACCTAGGCAATCTACCTAATAGTATAAAAGCTATAAGCATAAGAGACCAAACCAAACCAAACTAAACCCCAACATCTGAATTAGCATCTCATATTCTTTCTTTCTTAGTCAGTTCTGCTATCCTGTTACAAAATCCAAACATTTTTTATTGCTTCTCCTCAATTCAGGACACTGAAAAAAACAACCAACCCTACAAAATCAATGTTAGCAGCCACACTAAGTGCGGAGTCACCATTCCCTCTTCCAGAGGCTTCCAAATTTCAAAATGTTTAAATCTGGCACAGAAAGAAACTTGTGCTCTGATCATAAGAGTTAAAATATATAGCTGGACTAAAAAATAAAAATATTTTTAACATTGACAAAAACTTTTATAACATCTTTTGATTTATAACTGGTTAGTACCTACCGTGATTGAAAATGTGACTGCCACTAATGAACACTTTGCTTGTTACTTGCACAGTGCCATTGTATGAGCAGCATTCATGAAAATCCTCAAATATCAGTCAGAATATTGGCATTAGAAAGACAGAAAGATACACCCATGCAAGTATTTTAGGTTTTCTTTTTCAAACTACCTTTTCATTCTGTAAGGAAGGCTTTTAAAAAATTCAGATACTTTATAGTATTTAGACAGGGAGAGCAATATAAATAAATATATATGTATCAGCCACAGTTTGGGAAGAAGAGCAGAATGAGGCAGCTCAACACATTCTTAGGTCAGTGGATATCGGACACTGTCTCTTAGCACTTGCTTCAGTTGGTAACAGTTCAGGGCTGCTGCTTCCTAAACCATAATGACATCCTGATATTGTTTTCAAAAGCATCCTTCTGAATTCCAGGTAGTTCACTGCTTTCTATGAAAAAGTAGGTTTCCATTTCATTTTTGCAGAAAAAAAGCCTGCATTCGGAATCCCGCTTTGGAGTGCATATGTGCTTACATTTCTGCAAAATGCCTTAGTGGCTTAAGACCGTGTACAGCTTTTATGTTACATTTTGCAACTATTCCCCACCCAAAAAAAAATTGTTTAAGAATCAAAATTGTATTACTCCCATGGCTTTAATGTATTTTATCTACTCTGATTTTGTATTATAAGCATTTCACCTAATACCTATTTCTCTTTTTTTATCCTTCTACAAAATCAAAAAAGTTATTTTCAGGATTAGAGTTATTTTCCAGATTATTCTAAGGGATTACACTGTGCACGTTCCACTTCTCAGAATAATGATTATTTGCCAGACTTGCCTGCAAGCCTGTAACAGCACTTGATCTTTTATGATCTCATCAAATTTATACTGATTTTTGCATATAGCTTCTATTTAAAAACATGAATAAAGATATTTGTAAATCCCAGATCAGCCATTTTTCTATGCCATTTTCTTTTTGTATGCAAGAAGGCTATTTCGCTCATTGAATATTTCTTTTTTTTCCTGAATGAGTGAACTCGAAAATACAGAAGTTTAAAAAAGTGAGAAGAAAACAGTTACTAAATTGATCTTTAAATAGAATTAATACATAGACTGAATAACTTAGCAGATTATTAGGTCTGAAGAAGGGTTTTTTCTTTGGAGTAAAACAGCACTTTTGCCTTCAAGTTTGGTTTTTTTTTTCAGTTATTATTTTAAATGTCAAAGAATTAAAATACTGTTCCTCTGTGCTTTACTTAAGTATATGTGAGAAATTATTAACAATTATATTTAGTTTTTGAAAGAGAAAGAAAGCTGAATCAAGCCCAAATGAAATTTCTGCCAACAAAAAATATTAGCCTCGTTAAAAGAAACACTTCATGAACTTGTTTTGACAGTAAAACAGGAACTAATTGGATTGTAATTGGCAACAGTCATAGACTGTTGGAGCAACAGAACAAATTTCTGAAGTTATTAGTGTATTACTTAATTAGTGGTTTCTACAAACCATAAAGAAATGTTGATATTTAATCTATACAAGAAGAATTTAAAGGATAAGTCTAAGTGAATCCAATGACTTGTTTACAGCATTACTTAAGCCTATTTACACAAGAAGTTTGTACAATCTGTAGTGCAGAAACCATAAAAATATAGAGAAATAGGTGTGGGTTTTTTTAATCTGACATTTCATGCCTATTATACAACCGTGAAGGTAAAATATAAATTCAATATTTTTAAAACTCCTCAGCGAAGCAAAACATATCCTGAGATACATAAAGAAATACTACGATAGAAAACAGTCATGGTAACATTTCTTACAATGAAAATAGTGTGAATCAAAAATAATCCTTTTCTACAGAATTCCATACTTCTCTTGATATTAACGAATGATTTGAGGACTTCCTGTAGTGGTGTATTCCTTATACTGCTGTTGTTTTTAGAGGGCCTGTTCAGAATGCACAGGAGGGAAAAAGTATCCTTACAGGCTGCTTTGAAGGCAAGGGGGTATGCAATATGAGGAGTAGCAGAGCGAGTGCGGTTAAACTGCAGCATCATAGAGGTTAGATTTTAGGGAAGAAAACTCTTGTGAAAAGGGTAATGAAGTACTGGAATACATAATCTCATAATGTCACAGGGTTCCTTAAAAACAAGGTATTCCTAAAAACAAGAGAAGGCAAACACCTACAGGGTGCCCATGGGCAGATAAGACCAAGTCATTCTCATCTTCATGATTCTGCATTTATGCAGTATAAAATTTCTAAGTAAAATGCAATAACCATCACCATGTGATTGAATGAGTTTGAACACAACTCAGCACGGGGGCAATATGGGGAAAGGATGTAAGTAAGGCAATACTGATACAAAGATCAGGATCAAGGAAAGGTTCACAAACCAGTAGTTGAGATAGCAGGGCATGGCTTACCTTGACAGGGAATGGATGAGCTTAAATGGTTCTGAGAAATTAGTGAGGAAATGCAAAAGGCAATGGGACAGAGACAGAGCGAGAAGGGTCAGAAGCGAGAGGCAGTGTTCAGCCCAGCTGTGATGAGTGACGGCTGAAGTTCTTGAGCAGATGAATTACAGAGAGGAGCAGAGAAGAGGGAACACGCCAGAGAACTGCCTTGTGACAAACCCACTGCACTGAATCAGCATCTTCAATACCCTCCGTAATTCCTCATGTAATCTTCCTTTCAGAAAGAGCTGCCTCATTTGATAAGCTGGGCAGTGATTTTCTGATGTGCAGAGCCTCTCTAGGGGGTCAAAATTTCTTCAAGAAGCAGTTCTGTAACGAGCAGCCACAGTCTTTGTACAAGGGGAAGGAGAGAGGCACACAACAGAGCATAGTAAGTGCTGCTCTATGAGTGATTTTTATCTGGTGATATAGCTTAGCCTATATGGAAGATGTAAGCAGATACAAATACAATTATTTCAAGAAAGTGCTACTGATAGACACACTGGGATTCTGGTCATGTCTGAGCAGGTATGGTAGCAACCAGCATGACATTGACAAAAGATGTAGTAGGGGGAAACCATTTCTGTTTCAAAGCACTGTTAGAAGCAGAGAACCTCTCTCACTTGCCAATCCCCCCCAAATCCACAAAACATAGAAATTGATGTATTTATACAACTTTTACATGACAATTTCGTGCTTCTAGTTAAGATAAGGACAGATTTGCTTGACTCCCCAGATTATTCTTTTTTCATTCTGTAGACAAGGTAAGGGGGTAAGACAGCTGAAAAAAAGCTTATTTTGTGTCCTCATTTTAACTATATCATTTGCTTCTTCCTTTTTTGCCATCAATACAGTTATTTCTATAATGCACAGGTTCCATACACAAGGGTGCAATGACGCCACAGCTCTGATGCTACTAGGGATGAGCAGGCTGCACAAGCAGCATGAAGCGCACCAAAACCACCCCAACCAGAAAAGGTTGGCCCAAAGGAGAGAACATGTCTCTCACGTATAATTTGCAAATACAATCATATGTTCTCTACAGGTCAATACATCCAAGCCAAGAAGGTAGTACAATTTTTTTTTTCTTCTTTTTTTACAGAGCAGTTTGGACAGCACTACAACAGATAAAATTTTCTGTCTTTCTGCCTTTGGTCTGTTTTGGCAATACCCTTCTAAACAGGAATGTAGGAATGCCAACAAACACAAACCTCTGCTGCTTAAGATAAGTGCCTTGTGTTCTCTTAAAAAATCTTTCATTTGTCTAAAACATTTTTTTAAATTTCTGATTTTTTCTTAAAATAATTAGGCCTTTTACCCTAACTGCTCTTACTGGCATGAAACCTGGAAACCTGTTTCCAAGTCTTCCTCTCCATTTTTGTTTGTTGCTAAATTTTTTATATAAATATATATATCTTGTCATCTTCTATCTATCTGTTCACGTACTATTAGCTGTTTCTTTTTGCACAAACTGTTCTGATTTATTTTTTTTAAATGTGTTGGAGCATAAAGTGAAATGCATTCACTTTCAAGTTTTACTTTCCCAGTAAATAAAGCAATCTCTAATCCCTTCCTGCGAGGCAGGCTGAATACCTACTTGATGCTCACAAGTATATGTGTTATGCACCAACCTTACAAATTGAATGGTTCCTCTTGCTTTCCTTTATGCAGAAAGGGCAGCATTTCAGCCACCGTTTTCATGTCACATTTTCAGTTGCTACATGGAACCTTCAGGCCACATTCCTAACACTATGTTCCTCCGGCTATGATCCTAAATTAGGCAGTAATGAGACAGAATTCCACCCACCTAACATACTCAGAACATATTCAATGTATACAAATTTTTGACCCCATTTTAAATTTTTCCTTCCTTGAATGGACAAAGTATCAAGAATTATTCTTTTGCAGTTGCCACAGTTAGTTCTTTACTCTTCTTTTTTTTTTTTTCCCAAAACACCAGAAGAGTGACAGTGAAATCAATCTTACTATTAGATTTGGTATCCAATTAGATTTTAAAAAGCTGTAGCAGTGCTATATAAGTTTTTACTATAAAATCTTCATGAGTTACTGGTTTTGTACTGGAAAAAAATTTTAAATCACTACTCATACCATCATTTTTAAGATCTTGCAGTGACCTACTCATTTAGTTCAAAATCAGAAATGGTATCAGTAGATAATACCCAGAATGCTAAATAAAGGAAGAGCCATCTGCAAAAATGCTCCTTTACACATAACATTCTCTTTTGGCATTTCTGTACTCATTAAATACTGTTGCTTGCATCTACTGCTGCCTTTTTGAGATCCCAATTTAAATATGACAAAAATATTCTATAACTTGTGTGGTAATCAAAATGCGAATCTTCAATGGTTTACAAGCAAAAAAGTGAGAAAACATGCTTGTTACATAGTTAAAAATGCTGAATTGGGNNNNGGGGGAGGGCAAACAAGATAATTAGTCATATATTGGATAACAATGTTTGTGCAGCTTTCACATAAACAGTACTCCTGTAATCACTCTTGAGCTGTGCATGTATCAACTTTATGTTCAGAAAGCATAAATGTATTTTCTGTAATAAAAAAAGAAAATGAAATCTAAGCTCAACATTGGCACTTACGCTTTTTTATATTAAAAGGTGCATCAGAGCTCTAGGACAGTACTGAACCTGCAGAAGAGGCTGTGCTGAATGTATGTAATCTACAGAGACTTCTGTTACCAAAAAAGACACTCCAGAAGACAACTGTTATATTTTGATTTGAAAACCTGACTCTATCCTAAAGGCTATGCTCACTGCAGTTGCAACACAAGTACAATCAAATCTGTACCAAGCTAAAAAGTAATCACCTTCTGTGAAGACCATTAGCAGATTAAGGTTGGGATAAATAAATAAATAAATAAAGTTACAGACGTTTATCAAAGGGCAGAAAACCAATGGCTTGCACATAAGCCATCTTTTCAGTTGTATTTAGGTAAGTGATTAGTCTTCCTCTTATCACTATCATCTTACTATTTCACTTCATCATGGCCATACTGTGACCCAAATACAGTAGATATATCAACAACCAGATCAAGTCTGATTCCAGCTGCAGGCTTTTTAAGTCTACTGATATATTAGGGATGACTGATGGTAGCTCTCTTAGCTTTGCTTACAAATGACTTTATTCAAATTAAGTGCATCTATGAGAAAAGTAACCCAAATTCCAGAAATCCTTCTGCTGTACCAACTTGAACAATCAAAAGGAAAATAGATCACATGAGTGAACATGCACTGTAAGGATGCAAATACACATTGTTAGCATAGCTTCAAAGGCTACAGTGTTAAAAAATTATGTATTTCAGGACTGGGTTAGGGACAAATAACTGTTATCTGTGTCTCGTGACTTGAGACCAAATCCTGATATTCTGGAATGAGGAAAAACTTGCATAATGTCCTGGGTTCAGCTGGGATAGAGTTAATTTTCACAGTGTATTGGGTCTGGCTGAGATGGAGTTAATTCTACCCATAGCAGCCCTCAGTGTTGCGCTCCGTATTGTTAGCTAGAAAGGTGTTGATAACACACCAGTGTTTTGGCTACTGCTGAGCAGTGCTGGCACAGCATCAAGGCTGTGT
>JANZLQ010000078.1:14934975-14955113 GCA_026212715.1 Elanus axillaris | reverse complement strand
CCGGCTGGCATTGGCTCTGTCGGACAAAGGGGAAGCTTCCAGCAGCTTCTCACAGAAGCCACCCCTGTAACCCCCCCCGCTACCAAAACCTTGCCACAGAAACCCAATACAGCCTTGTACCAGCAACTTCTTAAGACAGCCTGCAAATCTGGCAGTGTTACACAGACAATTATATAATGGCTTGGGAAAAGAAGGAGAGAGATGCTCTGGACCATACAGCCAGCACAGGCACCACAGCCATCGGCAGAATTTCTCTTGAGCAATTTCTTAGCCAAAACGGCACAGATTAACCACACTCCACTGTGTCATACTCACTCCACAGCCAGCACAGCTCATCAGCATGGGTGCAGGGCAGGGACGGCAAGACCCCTCTCTGAAGTGCTGGTTTGCAGCATCACAGTTTGGGGGTCAGGGAGGGATCCAAAACACTGGGTGAAATTTTGAACCAGGCTATACCCCAAGAAGAAATACGAAAAAGTATTAGGTACAAACTGTCAATTTAGGATAAGTCTTTTATTCCAGTCGTAGGATGGAATTGATTGTGTAGAATAACTGATAGACTGTGCATAGATGTGGCCAGTATATGTAAGAGCCATTTACCTGATTCCCCTCAGAGGGGACAGTGATTTGTGGGTTTCCTCCCCAGATACTCATATTTACACATTTTTTTAGGAACATTTTAGTCTCTGAAGGTTCCACTTTTCTTCAGATTTAAACTATGCATTTGATTATTTAATATAATTAAGCCCAAAATTAGTGAAAAAGATGACAGAGTCAGTTTCCTAGGAACACGTGCTACAAGAAGCACAGGCTTTGGGGAAGGAAAGGGAAACGTCAAGGAAATAACAGTGGAAACACAGGGCATGGCAGACTCATTCGATTGTTCCATGCAGGGGCTTCTCTCAGCACATTCTCATGAAATTGAGATGGACCCAAATACTGGTTTCAGATCCAACGTGCAAACACAAAGCCCACTATGGAGTTGTGCTTTTCTTTTGGCTAAGAATTCACTTAATATATATTCTAAGCTCTTTGACCTTGGATATTTAATTCTGACATGACAAAAAATTTCAAATTTACTAAATGCTGTTACTTGAGGAGCAGTGTAAGGGCTAGACGAGTTTAAAGCAACATTATGGCAACATTTGCAAGACATATTTAGAGATAAGATGATGTGTATTATTGCTATACTATGCACTTATTAATTTTACAGCATATGCTCTTTCCCCTAGTACCCTTCATTATCAGAGTAATCCATTACCAAACTCCTGGCCAAGCCTGCTTGTAAAAAAATAAAAGAATTCCAGCAATTCCTGAAATTTGGGTTTTTACAAGGGCCAGATGCAAACTGGTATGTCTTCTGGTATCCCGCATCACTAATATTCAGACATTTCTCATTTACTACGCTATTTCAGTCATACAATGAGCAATAAGATGAATGTCAGCATAAAGACTAAGAAGGTACACTTACTAAAAATAATTACACAAGCCCTTCAACACAGGGCACAAAACTCTGCCCTTGAAGAGACCTCGGCTTGATTCCTAGCACTTACAGGGGGAAAAAACCCAACACATAAGAAAGGAATGATACACATTTGCCATTCTGTACTAAGGTCCTGGTTAACAGAATAATGACGTTTTACGGAGTGGAAATAAGCACCAGCACCATAGGTCCTTGAGGGTGAAAACTGCAGAGCACACCCTCAGCACTGTGATAAGGGGGGCAGAGAAAAGCTAGAGGTAACAAAAGCAAGGTCAAGAAGCAAGGCAGTGCAAGCCTGTATCAGAGAGCAGATCATGCCAAGTCTAGAAGAACGTGACCTTATAAACATAAGATCCTAGGATGAGAAGATGAAATCTCCTAAACACCACATTCATGTATTCCAGACAAGTTAATGAAAAAGTATATACAGCAATTGAGGAAATATAATATGAAATAAACCTAATTCTAACTTAGATGCTGTTAACATTACCCTAAATATCATTAATACTGCTGCAAGACTGCAGCAAATTAGTGATAAATGGGGAAGAAAAAAATCCCTAGAGTGTTAGGATTATACACTGGAACTAAAAAAACATAGGAAAATACAAAATTTAAGATATTTAGACAACTGGGTAAAACAATAATGCATGAACATCTGAAGATATCTTTGTTTTTCTCCTTTTTTTTGAATGCATAAACATGGTTTTGGATTAAAACCTGAGAATACAGCACTCACATTGAAACATTTGGCTTCAATTTTCAAAAGCGAATCAAAGAGCACCAAAACAATCATTATTTTTACATTATTTTTAATGTGACTTTTTAAGCCTTATAAAAAATACTGCTTTTGAATGCAAATGGGAAACCCCAAATACATCAGAGACCACTGGCTGATACAGAAGAAAGGACAAAAAGTTCTTTCTGAAGAACTTTTATTTATAGCAAAGAAAAAATGCATAGGAACAGGTAACAGCATAGTTTTCTGTTTAAAGACCCTCATATGCTAGTTTGTCATCTGTGATGTTTAACTCATTATAAAACAACCTCAAATGTTTTTGGATCCATGGTTAATTTAGACATGGCTTATGATTTCTAAAAAGTTGTTCTACTATATCTTTTTACGAACTATTAACGTGCCAAGTTAAGTTGAAGTTGCCACATTGCTCTGTTTTAATAGATCAGAAAGAAACCTTTATTGACACTCACCTCGAAAACAGTACCAATTGATTTGTCTCATTCACCTATTTTTTAAAAGTTTGATAAAAAGCAAACTAAAAGAAATCTGAATTGTATGTAATTCTATATAAAGTGCCAGAAGGATAAAAAATATACAGAAATATTATTCTTCTAAAGTGAGTAATATTAAATGTAATAAATATTTTCTGTTTTCAAACCAAGACAGTGATGTTGCACTGATATACAGGTATTAGGGTGTCTCAGCTGGGAGCAGCAAGAGAAGAAATTTGGAAGAAACATTATGTTTAAAATTTCTGGTCTATTGTAATAAACAGAAGGTAGGCAGACAGGTTCCTAGGAAGCATATTTTCCATAAATATTTCCATATCATTATTTTAAATATTGGAAAAATGCTGCTTTATTTTAAAATAAATAGGTAGAATCAAAGTTTAAAAAAAATATTTAGCGTATTTTCGACATGGAAGTATTTCCTTGAATTACCTACTTGCACCTACCATATGGTTTTGCTTTCCACAAAACTTCTGTCAACAATATTTTTCTTGGATGCAACTTGGCTCATGATCTCTTTCCCTACAGGAAAGGGAACCGTATCTTTACATTTCAGGTTATTACAGAAGATGCCCAACTGTTTCCCTGTGAGTACACATGTAACGTTCAGAAAGAAAACAACCTTGATGGAAATGATATATTATGTATGAGAGTGGTTCTGCTTTGGAGCTGAGCTAAGATACTCTTCTCACACAGCTCTGAGGGACCTGTTGGCAGGAGCAGTTCTTCCCAGGTGGAGCAATACTATAGCTGTCCTTTACAAAGTGGGAAAGCTCTTGATCCACTTTCTAAGATACCAACTGTCCTCAGCCTCATTTTCCTTCTGTCCTTTTACTCTCAGGTGAACTGCATAAACAGACATTTAAAAGGCAGATCAGTAGGATTGTTTTTCAGCCTTGTTAACTTTCTTCGCAAAACACACTTCATCATTCAAGATGTTCAACCTGTACTTGTTCAGAATGGAGGTAATGTGTAATATAATATATTATTTCTGTTTGAATTGAGTATAAACAAAAACCCTGTGAACAAATTAATACAGATTAGTTAACCTGAGAGCTATTTCTAGCATTTTAACTGTGAACTCATCGCCCGTGATGGGATCCTTATTAGCGCAATATTTGAAATAAAAAACCATCCCAATTCACACATCTCCTGTGGTGACAATTCATTACGCAAGCTGCTGCCTCATGGTTGAGCATTATTATCGTAAATGTGCAATATTCCACGGTGTCAGCAAAAATTAAAAAAAAAAAGCTACTTCTAATGTTCAGCATATAGTTTTATCAGTGATAGAGGAGCAATTCTACATCACCAGCTTTGTGGTGCTGTTGACTCTGGCCCTGCACCCTCCAGGCCCAAGCAATCACAGCATTTATGACTGGATTGGTCTATGACCTAGATACAGTACTGATTACTGAAACTTTCATTTGGCAGGAGTAATTCTGACCTACTGTGCTAATAATTTTGCTGATGGGAACTAATTAACAACCAGTCTACACAGTCTCTTTAACCTAGCTGTTAACAAGCTTATAATGAAACTTCAATCAAGTCACACTGTGCATTGGGTAAATAAACATGTACACACACATACATGTGTATACACACTAGAATGATGACTATAGTCCGATGTAATGGCTGAAGGTAAAACATGCTGAAACACAAACTAAAGTGTCCTGTGTTCATGTATGTCTCATCACAGACCACAATAAGGATGAGAAATTGAAGTGGCTATATTTCTACCTCCAGGTTATTTCACACAGGTCAATTTACGACAAAAAGTACTATACGTAGTAAAAAACCCCAACATTCTATACAGTATTCTAAGTAAATAGTAAATTCACGTGCAGTTTGTGTGCAAACAAGTAATGCACCAATGCAATCAGGTCAACAGCAAAAGGAGGAGAGAACAAAATCACTGTTAATAATCTCCTGCTAAAACACTTCAAGATTCAGAACAATCAAGCAGAAAATAATCTTCACGGATTAAAGCAATATGTTTAAGAAAAGCATACAGATCAATTGCTCTCCATTTCTCTTTGATCATTTTGTGCTTCAGCATAGAAGACCTAGTTAACACCATTTGAAACTGGTATGTTCTGCAACAGCAGAAACTCTTAGGAAAATAGCCTGTATAAATTAATCTAAATATCGCATTTTAACTGATCAATATCTACCAGTTTCCCTAAAGACAAGCATTTGTCTCTGCTTCTATGAAACATGAATTACATTTATACTAAAGATCCCACACAACTTTATGATAAAACTGAATAGTTACATCTTCTGTGAAAGTTGAAGACACACCTAAACCTTTCATTTTATTGTGTCTAGCACCTGCAAACTGACAGTCTGGGTGACACTCTTTAAAAGGTCTTCTACACCACTGGTTTGCCTCCACCAGACTCACCAATACCAGAGTTAGGCACTTGATTGCATCATGTACTTTTACCTCTGAAAAAAGACCACTAGATTTAAACAATCTTAAATCAGGCTCTTTGACCTTTTCTGATTACTAGAGCCCACTCAACCTTTTCAGGATGAATGGTGGATATCTTTGTCCAAGACAGTTTATTCAGCAATCACAGTATTTCCTGTAAGTTAGATAAATTGAGTGGTCACTTAACAGGGAGAAAGGCCAACATCAATTGCAGCAAAGGTCACTCAGTTCAGTTATCATGTACTGTATTAAATTGTCATCAGGCCTGAACAGCAATGTCATCAATAACCCATCCAACTAGAATCAGTATGAATGTTAGAACTGTCCACCACCCTATGGTGGGCGCAAAGCAGTCGGGGAACTTGCATGCCCCTGCAAGGCAGCGATAGCAAAGGCCACTGCTTAAAACACCTGCAGGGAGCTAACATTCTCATCCACCAGCTTCAGGGGAAAGGAGAGGGAACAGAAAGACACCAGTAAGCTGATGCTATACAGTATAGTCTTTTCCACAGTACTATAAACACTGTCCTATGCACTACAACTTAAGAGTACAAACTCTTTCCTTAAACCCTGGACTTGAACCTTTGCATCACATGATTTTGGGTGCTCTTAACAGTCACTCTGAGAATACCCTGGTCTTTCCAGTGCTCCAAAGTCACAGGTCAGTTCTGCTGACTCTGCTTTCACAACGCACAAGATGCAATAGAAGAAATATTTACAGGAAACTTTAAATAAATAAATACGAATACTATCCAACCTCTGAAGCAGAAAACAATTTCATGATTATATTGATCCAGTTACTACCAAACTCCTAAGTGTTAAGAAAAGCCTTTTAGCTTTTATCATAACCAAGTGTCTATATTATTGAAAAAACATTATTTCAATGAAATTAAGATAGTTCAGTAACTCTAAAAATCCCCATAAATGTGAAGGTTCAAGATTGAAATGTTTATGCAATGTAGTCATTGATATTACAAGGAAATGCCATACAAGTAAACTGATTACATAGAGAATTATTTATGATTTTTTTAAAAGAAGCACAATTAATTACTTCTATGCATGCAACTTTGCAAAATAAAAGCAAGGTCTATGCATTACAAAAAAACACATCATGCTGTGCTTTTGTTTTGCATATAAAGTTTCAAACCACTGACTAAAACTACACTTACTTTAAGCAATATCGACAGTTGGATCCCTTTTGTATTTTCAAATAAATCATAATCTAATTTTCAGACAATCCACACTGAAAACAAAAATGAAAGTGAATGCCTGAGCACTTACAGATGAAGTCTATGCTGTCTACTCAGGAATCCGCAAAGTAACAGCTGGTGTTACATCCAATCAGGAAAGACAAGCAATACCATATGGCATACTATTCTAATGCAGTTCAAAACACTGAATATCCAAAATACCATACTTAGAGGGAAGAAAAAGGTTGAAATCCAGCCATTACTAATAAGTAGTCCACTCCATCACCAATAATAAGTCTACTTTGCTCTAAATAACTTAGCTTTATTCGTAGCATGACCTCTCACCTATGATATTAAAAACTAACTATATCATTTGATAGTCACATTTAAGCAAAGCAAAATGATTTACCATTAATAAAACCTTGCTTAGGAAAGGTTGCCCAAAATAATAAAGGTTCATGTAAACTCCATATTTTACATTTAAGATGATTTTTAGAATCATTTAATTTTATTTTTTTCTTCATTATATGAAACAATGTTATTTCTAAGCACCAAGAATAAGCCAAGAGTATAATTTAAAATTACTCTTCAAAGCAGGGACAGCCAGCCATCATTCTCTGTGAAACAAAAAGCAGCAGAAGGTTTGAAGAAGGATTGCTTCAGGACATACAAAACCTGACAACATAACTGACTCTTTTTCCCTTCCAATTTACACTAAAAAATCTATGCTGATGAAGTGAAGGCTCATATTAGAAATTATCACAGTATTACAAAGGAAGCACTCAGAAAAAAGCAGGTTTGATCAGCAAAATGTTCATTTTTCTCTGTTACATAGAAACTTTGTTTCTAACAAAGCACAAAATGTAAACATTTAAAAACTGGCAGGAAAGGTTACTCTGCGCTTTAAGAGAAGAAGCTAGCTCTGGTTGACAGAGATATGTATTTATAGAGAACATGATTTTATCTCTATATTCTGAGATGCAGTTTAACAATGTGTCACCAAATCCACTGAATTAATGGCAGAGTGCTCTTATTCTGACACAAAGAGAACATATTGTATGTAAACAACATACTGATAAAGCAGTATTAATAGTACTGTGGGTCTCACAACCAACCAACCACTGTATTGACAGCTTTAACATATATACTTCTCTAAAAAAAAAGCCAAACCCCAACAAATATCTTTTGCAACTAAGAACTTAGCATATATAAATAAATTGGGTTTTTAACATATATTTTTGTGATATTGTTAACATATGTCAAGAATGTATTTTTAGACAGCTTGTTTCAAATGTTCATAAAAATAGTTATCTACAAGCAATAAAAGTACTACACAATAGGTAACCAAAGTTGAAAACCCATGTGAAAGAATCTCCATATTTAATACATTTAAAGCAAAATAAAGAGTTGTTTCCTTATTGGTTCTCAGCTGCTTACTTTTCCTTACAGAAGGCTAACTAAATTAGTTGAGCTCCCCTTGAAAATTGTAAAGAGCTGTTGTAATAACTGCAATAAAATTGTCTTTTTAATAAATGAAGGTTTTAAATGACATTAAAACTGAAGTACAGCAATCCAAAATGACAGTGGTGCTAGCAGTATTTCACAGCAACATTTACTGCTCCAAAGATTACTCTATATAGCAACTTCACTGACCAGGGTGAATCCATCTGTCCCACTATTAGTCTGTAGCTAACAATGAAACAGATGAACTCCAAACCTTCAGTTTGACTTTGCTGATTAAAGATTGAGTCTAAGGCCATCTGCTAAATTACAATAACGTCAGGATGTCAGAAATCCCGACATGAGAAACAGCAAAGATCTTACAGTGATGAAAACTACATTAAGTAATTCTATAGCATCACTGTATTTCCAAAAGGCTACTTATACTTAATCACCACAAAGTATTTAAGAATATTCTAAAACACAGAAGCACCAGGCCATGCTGGTAAAGTGTGTTCTTATAAGCACATCAGTAATAAAACAAACAGACTCTAATAATTTGAAAACTAAGAAACTTAATTGCACTAGCCCAAGAAGAAATACTGCATTCCAAAATGCTTTACCCAATTTCTTGTTTGTAAACAAACTAAAAAATTTCGTTAGCTACTGTGAATAGATGGATGGCATTGAAACTGCAGGCAGTCCTAGATCTGTAAGTATGGTCATGCATTCATTTCATATTTTGCTCAATCCTCCATCCCTGCAGTAGAAAGACTATTTAGCTTCCCATATTGTTCTGAAAAGCTACATAAAGATAATAAATTGGAAAAATAACATCATCTCAAAATTTAACAAAAACAAAGACTAACCAAAATTATCAAGAAATAATCACTTGATTACTAATTCATCAAAAGGCATTGCACATGCATGACCTCTAAAATTAAAATAGGCACTGCTTTTATGCTGCTAGGAACAATTTCTGTATCTTTACCAGCATTGAAGATTGATGCACTATTATCAAGGCAGATAAAAGCAGAAACTTGGAATCATACTGAATTGCCTCTCACAAGTGGCTACCATGAAGTAAATCTCAGTTTGAAAGCTTTTTTTATTAACTAGGTTTTAAAACAATATATTCTCATTTTGAAACTTTCCTTGAAACCAGTTATTTTTAAACACACCTGACATTCTCTGCCTTGAAAATGGAATAGCAATGAAAAGCTTGTTTAAATACAAAATCATTGCCAACAGCCAGGCCAAGAGTACTCGCCTATCAGATTTCAAAACAACAGGTATTATACTTGAAAATATTTCTTTGCTATCACAAGGAGTAAATTCCTTTTTGCCTCTACTGCATTGAAATTTAAAATTATTTTTTCCACATAACCAAAGGACCTCAGAGATAGCAAGAACCACATAAGTAAGTAGCATTTTTAATTACTTCAATTACATAGAAGACAATGGTCTTGGTAGATGTAAAAAGGAGACAGAAATGGGTTAGGCACATAAATCAGAACTCCTAAAGAAGACCTTGAACCATCACCTACAAATGTATAGTAACTATAGGAGCTAACAAAAACTTACATTAAAACTTCCCAAACTGTCACCCAAAGAATACATCCTTCATTAAAACTGAAAAATTAAAGCATGTCAAAACAACCTATATTAATCCAGAACTCATGTATCCATGTTTATCCTATGTTTACCAAATCTGCTTGTTAAAACTAACTACATCAGCATTATGCTCAGAATCAATTCTAACAGGCACCCATATTTCTAAAGGGTAAAGGAGTAACCTTTTCCAAAAATTCTTCCAAAACAAGAGGAAAAGAAGTGTCACCTAGCTCAGTTTTTTCTGCTTCTCACTCCTTTTAATTCAAGGGATTAAGTGTTATTCCTTAACTAAAGCCTAAAGGCTAATCTACCTAATAGCTAAGAATCTCCTGAAAAGGAAATAGGATCAAGACACACATTTTTATACCTTTTTTTTTTTTTTTTAGGTAGATTTTAACATGGCTAGTTAAACACAAGACAATCAGCACTGGGCATTTTGTTTGAATGCATACTGAATCAATGAAGGCAACCAAGACAATTTACTTTATATAAAATTGAATAGAAAATGAAAGTTCATGAGCTTCTGGGAAGTTGCTCTACAGGCTGCCCTCACAGTTAGGTGTCATTCTGCTGACAACAGAAAGAAGAAAAGTTTAAGGATGCTTAAACTCAAGCCTTCATTTTCTAGTTAAAATAAAAAATACTAGTTAAATATCTTCTCTGTAAACACCTAAAAATTATGTTGGGGCAAAATCCTGCTGGCTTTTCTGCCTTGTGATTCTTATGTTCCAGAATTGATGTTGAGCACTGGCTGAAATGTTACCTTGAGTCATGACATTAAAGTCACAGGAGCTAAACACACATGAGGTTGAACCCAAAATTTTATTTTCTCAATGGAAAAATCCCACAGAAATACACTGTTATAACTATCTATATAGTGAAAGAATGCATTTGAACTAAACGTCCTGCTAGAAAGATTCACATTTGCCTCTCTCTTGACCATGATAAAAAGGGAAAACTCACAAAATTATTAAACGAAGTGGAATTAGGAAAACAGCAAAAATTCCTGTTAAGAGATTGTGTAGATATGTGTCATATTTTGCTTATTAAGCCTACACTAAAAGTTTCTCACCTTCTTATGAAGTGAGGAAGATGTGATCTCTTAATGTCACCTAATTGAGGTATCATGAGCATTGTATGTGACAAGGTGGCTGGTAGCCTGGGAAGTAGAGCACAGCAAACCACCGACAGCTTTTTCAATTTCCTAATCTGGCATTCCAGGTCATCTTCGAGACCACAAGCTTTAAAGAAACAGCAGCAAATATCTTCTGAAGCACCAAATGTCTCCATGGAGTGCAACTGAATATTAAAATAAGTTTTGCATCGCCATCATGGTGTGACTAATATTCAGGGTTTGTAACTTACAGATCTAGAATATCATTAACAAAAGCACCAAAATGGTTCAGGCTTTGTCTTCTAATTTCAACTGATCTCTGATAAAAATTCTTAGATGTTGACAGCATGAGATAAATAAGACTGTCTTTCTGTCTCTCTTATTTTTCTCTTTGGAAGTGCATTAATACAACATGACAAAAATGTAAACCGCTATTTCTTGTTGCAAGTAGGTGCCCATAGCACGAAGAGCACACGTTTCTTCTCCAGACTACTGAGCAGTTATTGAACAGGCAGCTAATACAGACCCAGGTCATGGGGACAAACATCTCATAGCAGCATCCATTAGCCCACTGAGGCAGAAAAGGGGTAGGATATGGAAAAGCTAATACAAGTCATATGAGAAATTGGGACAGGGATCTAAAAACTATCATCTCTACCAAAAAAAAAACCAAAAAAACAAAAGAAAAAAACAAACCAACAAACATCATTGATAGCTTTGAAAATTCATCAAGACCTCTGTATATACAGAAATTTACTATCTTTTAAGGAACTAGTGTGAATGCTTCATTTCTCATCTATCTACTGCACCTAGAATTCAAAGCATTTGCGAAAACAGTGTGCATCATATCAAACTGATACTATATCACTCTGTGGCAACTTAGTAATCAGAAGAAGAGGTCCTCCACTCAAACAATGTGGTTTTGTGGCTTCTCTGTTTGTGTGTCATTTTGATTTGTTTATTTTTTTCTTAAAATAGCTTCCCCATGAAAAATCCCAACTTCCATGTGCTTCATAACTTTATTTAATAAGTGATTAATAGTCAACTCAGTAACTGGAAAGTATATGTGTTTGGGCAGTGATCACATCTCAGAAGGAAGCAATTCTCCACCTGAAGTTAGAAGATAAAAGTTATGTTAAACCAACTAGAGTAGCCATTATGTAAATGGCAGATACTATGCTGCTCGGTGCAACACTAATAGGTTGATTTATCAAGAAAGATTAGAGTTCACTAAGCACAGTTCGAAGTGGTAGCTGAGGGGCATGACAACTGACAAATACTCTTCTTGAGTAATCTAGTCATGAAGGGAAAAAAAGATTACAAAAAAGGCAAACTAGCTATAAAATAGTGCGACATGCAGATACTAGTGTAGTCTTTCAATTATGGTGATAGAAATCCTACTGCTTAAAATATTTACAAAAAATACAAAGCAGAGATTGGGAAAGACGGCATATTGGGAAGAAAGAAGAGAAAAGGGGTAATTATTCAGCCTCATTAAATTTTTCATCAGAAGCAGCAAACTATCATAGTTTGAGCATTTCCTTTTTCATTAGAGTGCTTTTTAATATTGACATCCAACCAATTATGTTCACACTAATTCCCAGAATACTGCGAGAATGTAGCTACTTTCAGAAGTTTTTCCAGATTAATGAACTGTATTATTTTTTCATTAGAAGCTGCAATGTGCTCCGAGACATACAAAGTGGTGAACAAAAAAACCACCCTGAACAGAACATATTCTCCAAAAAGCCCTTGTTTTTCTTAATGAGTTTCTATCTTCAGGGATCCTTCTTCATCTTTACTTTAAAAATTCAAAACCAAAAGCAACACTACTACTTCAAATGGACTCCTTGTTTATAACCAGCTGCAGCAAATTAGATTCACTATCTGTCTGTTAGCTCCAGACCCAGGTGAATGATGTAACACTAAAGTAATTTTTTTTTTTATTGCCATGCTATCTTTGATATTCTAAACTCCAATTTTCATGTTTTGTGTTTTTTGGTTTTTTCCATATGTGCTATTTATTAATCTGTTTTCCCTATCTAGGTTAAACTATGATAATGTTCTGAAGATTTAGTAAGCCTTAGTTTGTTTCTTTTTAAATAATTTCACTGAAAAAAAGTTTTTAAAAAGGCAACATATTATCTGATTCATTATACAGAAAGCAGGGCATCTTTGTTTTATGGCTTCTTAATACATTTTGGTTTTCCTTTCCAAAATAATTCTCTCTGGTAATATTTACCTAAAAGGTGATGAATCACTGTCTTAAATTAAAAAGAAATTGCAACACTGAATTGCATCAGCAACTAATACAGGCATCACAAGACTAAAAACTAACTTTTTTCCTCTTCCTTTTAATATTTTACCTTTAATTAAGTTGCACCTTTTCTTCACCTCAAGTTCTCCTTAAATCCATATTTTGTTAATGAACGCCTGCCTCTAGCAGTGCTACTCATTGCTCTCCGGGGATTGTACACAGAATGGATTGTGTTCATAGTATAATAATAATAAACTTTCTGGATACGAGTATTTTACTTGCTGACAAAACAATATATTTAGAAAGATATGGGCATATATTGAAGATTGCCTTTAATTTACTAAAACAGCAAAGTTATTAGTTCAGAAGATGTATATACAACCTTGTAAGAGATACATAAGCTACTTTAGAAGCAAATTATCTACCATCATCTTTCTTACAATAGCTTACACCCAAACTAGCATCTATATATGAACAGTAACAATACATAGTGAGCCCATGTCTCTGACAGTAAATTGTTTCATCTGTTTCTAGTCTAATATGAAAGATTTCTCATCTATATGAACACACCTATATTCTATTTCTTAAATGAGAGTGATGAAGACATTATGTAAGCAACAGATTTTGTCATTTTGAGAGACTTTTTTCAGTTTGTATGGCAGTAATTTTTAGTTCACTGAATTGTTACTTCATTTCTAATCAGCAATATCCCTTTATATGTGAGGCTTCAGAAAAACATACCTGTTTTGGAAAACCTACTTCTGCATCCAGGTAAAGTCTTTACTACCCAATTTTAGCTTTTGGGTTTGGACCCTGACCCTCAAAGACTGTTACTTTTGTGCTAAGAGAGAAACTAAGCAGCACACTGTTCAGGAGAAACTATGAAGCCTGTAACCTAGCAAATGCAGTGTTTTCAAGGGAAGAAATTTACTACATAACATCCTCAGAGCAAGAAAATCAACTTCTTGCAGAGTCAGGATAAGGAAAGGCAAAAATGATGCTATCTCAAAACCCAAGTTGTCTTATATCCCTGTAACAAAAATCATAAATTTAGAGTTCCATCACATGTATTTCGTAGTACGTCTGATAAAGCAGCCTAAATCTGTAATATGACAAAAGAACCAAGACTCAATTATAATCACTACATATATTAATCATCTTGATTTACTCCATAAGGATTTTAAAGTATATTAAACACAGAGGGGAAAAATGAAATATTTATCACTAGTAAATAAGTAAATCGCCTGTACATATCTGTCATGGTATGCACTTTGCAGAGTTTCAGACAACTCACTTTTGTGCAGTACAGCCCATAGACTTCTGCAGCTCCCTACAAAGACATGGAAGTGCAATGTAGAAAATAACCTGAATCTCCTAGCTTTATGGTTCAGGTACCCAAACTATTCCCAAGGTGTTGACATTCATTTATCAGGTTGAAATATGGAGAGCCACGAGTCATTCATCCACATCAGGTTAAAGACTACAAATCTTCCGTGCATGCTCAGTCGCTTTTTCACTCTCCTTCCTCTTCCATTCATTAACTTCTGCATGGCACCAAGCATATCTTAGAGGAACAAGTTGGTCTTTCCAATGCAGCTATCTAAAAGGCAATGCTAACTGTGAATTTCATTTAGGGTTACAAAAAAAGTAGTTTCAATGGCAGCCTTCAAAGTATGCCTCTTCAAAATAGCAAGCTAAGCAGCAGCAAAGCTGGAATTTCTTAAAATAAGTTAGTGGTATATAAAAAAAATACACTTCTCTTATTAGATGTGACCAGAAATTCAAGCTGTGCTACTGTTCTAGTCAGACGGGGAAGACCTAGGTAACTTCCAGTTATATTTATTTTACGGTAGTGCCATTGGATACATACAGCGTTGCTCAGTACTGTTTCCACACCACCACATATACATCACATACACAAGCATGCACACACAGGTATATGTATTGTTGGAAGTGTCATATTAAAATAGCTTCCGGACAGATTCATTAGAAAACTCATGTTAGTTAAAAAAATTCCATATATGTTCGTACAGCAATTGCCGCCTTCTCTCAGCCCCCCTGAGTTTTTCCGTCTCACAATCTATTTTAAATATTTGTATTCAACAGAAAATAGCAGCTGGTTGCTTGCCCCATGCTTTTCATGTTTGTATTCTCCACTCACGTCAACTTCTTTCTTCCTGTTTCCCAAACGTCCTACTCTTCATTTACTTCCATTTTTGCTTGCATATGGCAACTATTGCAAGTGTGCTAAAGTGTTGGTTTCTTGGGAACTGTATAACTATATCAAAAATCACAAGTCTCAAAGTTTCTTCTGGTTTTTGTTTGCACAGAGACCTACAGAAAGCTATACTCACATAAACGTCACTTCACAGAAGAGGAAACAAATTCACAATGTCGCCACTGCAAAGGACTTGCAGAGCTGAGAGTAGATTCAAGATCAGCCTCTTTCCTAGCTTACAATGGCTGCTTTTTTTTTTTTTTTAAAATAAGGTTTGATGTTCCCTGTTGCAAGATGTAGCAGTCCTACTGTTACTTAATAGCTTGTATCCTCTTCCTCTACCTCTTCCCCTAATCCAGGCGTTATTTTGACTAAAAATCACAAGTCAAGTAAAACACAATAAATGGCACAAAATTCATCACAATGTACATTTGATTCAACCAGTCAGTAGAAAACCAGTAAAACAAGCAAAACCTTACATAACACAAGTGATCTTTTAGGATAATCAAGCACATTCATATCAAATTCAGAACAAGAGTTTTGTATCATGCAAATAGAAGACGACATGACTGCCAAATCTGTGACTGTGGAAATGCTATGTAACATTTAAAAACAGTCCTCTTGCTACTGAAGACATTTTCTCCCAACAATGCATTTTGGAACTATGACACAGACAATCCTGCTTTCAAGCTTTTTTGTAACACTGTTTTCCTATGAAAATTATTTTCTCCTCTATTATCCTCTAGTACGGTATTTTTATATCAGCTATTTGAACTATTTTGGCACTTGAAATTATTTGAATGTTCTTTCAGAATGTTAATAATTTATCTTTGTATCTTTGTAAAGAGCATCTTTAACAAGTCTTAATTATGTCATTTTGCATAAAGCCGTGGTACTTAAGAACACCAGCAATTGAAGAGAATTCAATTGTGCTAGGCACTGTACAAACACAAGTCATTATAAAACAATCATTCACTGTTCTATTCTTTATTTCTCTAATGACTTAGTGGCAAAATAGCTATTCCCCAGCACACATAAGGAGAGTTATATTATTGTTCACTAATATAAACATTTCATTTTGCATAATTCAGGAGGAAGAAAGTAATAACATATCTCATTAAGAAATTTCTCATTGGATTAGCAGATGTCATTAATCTTTAAAATGTTTAAGTATGTCTCATTACAACAGAAACCATTTTGAATTAATAACCTCAAACCCACTTTATGCAATATAAACAGTCAACAGAAAACAGTTACTTATTATCTCTCTTGCTCTCAAAATACCTATGGAAAACTCTCACCTGTATTTCGACATTTGAAAGCTTGCTGTGCTTCCAGCAACACCATTCACTAGGGGTCACACAAAAAGCCTCCACTTGGGGAAGCCAGTAAGGGCTGCATCCAATGCCACTCCTTCCCTGAATCCATGAATATACACCAGATTTTCCTTCTCTGTTCCACAGACTTAAAAACACCAAAACAATCTCTGCAATGCTCACAGAATACAGAAAGTGAATTAAAAAAAAACCAGCTACTGTGGTCTACTGACAACATCCAGAAACGTCAGCCACACCAAAATGTACAGTGTTAGTTAATGCTGAGAACTTGCTGATTGCTACAATACACATCTGTTGGATCTTGTGTGAAATCCCAGACACTGATATGTTTAACACTGTACAGCATTCATGCGAAAGTGGTAAATAATGGGATTTCTAAGGGAGATGAATTTGTTCTAGTGGTAGCAAAACTGCTTACATTAACATTTGTTTGACCGAGATTTAATATCCAATACTATACAATTATCTTAGTTGTGATCATTTAGGAAAACTTTTACCAAATAATGTGGGTTGGTTTGGTTTTTAGGGTTTCCAGATGTGGGTTGGTTTGGTTTTTAGGGTTTCCAGATGTTTCTCTCACCCAATTCCTCCATTATTTTAGTAATTCCATATATTTTTTCTGCCTTACTAGACAGAAATAGATATAAAAAGAAAGAAGAAATCCATAAATAGAACCCAAGTCAATGCTGCTGCTGTCTGTAACTGTAGCCTTTGCTAGCCCATTGCCTCCTCTGAGGCTCCACACAAAACAATGGGATCTTCAACCTTTGACAGTCTGAATTTAAACATATCCTTACCCACCTAATGAACCCACCACTTGTTTTTCAGCTTCACTACTCTATGAAAGAGAAACAGAGATTTTGACTGGACATACATCCAGAAAAGGATCTCCCAGCCCCATCACATGGAGAAGACTTTTTTGTGCACAGAAAACAGATCACAGAGGAATACAAGAAAAGAAAAAAAGACATATATAACGAAGAAAGATGTGCATGCAGGAAAGGACCTTCAATAAACAGAATAAATATACATATTGTCCTAAATGCCTGAAATTACTTTCTCAGCTACAATATGTAGTTTAATATGCAATTTATACCATGGCAAATTTTACCTCAAAATATAGATTACTACTTGTCTTTGAGAATACTAGCCTTTGTATCATGGGAATTGGGCTTTCTATTAAATCTGGAGTTACTGCATTAAAAAACACATACTTCTGACATCTGAACAACGGAGTGGATGAACATGATAAAAAAAAAAAGACATCAACATCAAGTGGAGTTGGGAACTGTAAAGTTAAACCCTGGTCTACAAGATATTAATAAACTGAATTAATCCAACACCAGAGCAGCCAGCCTACAGAACAAAACAACCCATAGGTTTTGAGATTGTCCTGGTTTCAGCTGGAAGAGAGTTAATTTTCTTCCTAGTAGCTGGTACAGTGTGTTTTGGATTTAGTGGGAGAATAGTGTGGGTTACACACTGATGTTTTAGTTGTTGCTAAGTAGTGCTTATCCTAAGTTAAGGATTTTTCCGTTTCCCACGCTCTGCCAGCATGCAGCTGTAGAAGAAGCTGGGTGGGAGCATGGCCAGGACAGCTGACCTGAACTAGCCAAAGGGATATTCCATACCATAGAACATCATGCTCAGTATATAAACTGGGGGGAGTTGGCCAGGAGGGGTGGATCGCTGCTTGGGCATTGGTCAGCAGGTGGTGAGCAATTGCATTGTGCATCGCTTGTCTTGGGTCTAATGTCTTTCTTTTTGTTCTATTCCTTTACATCACAATTAATAATAAAAATATCATAACAATAATATTATTTTAGTTATTAAACTGTTCTTATCTCAACCCATGAGGGTTTAGGTTGTTTGTTTTTTTTTTCCAGGTCTTTTCCCCATCCCACTGGGTGGTGGTGGGGAGTGAGTGAGCAGCTATGCGGTGCTTAGTTGCTGGCTGGGGTTAAACCACGACAGAGGTATTCTCTTATTCCAGCATCCCTATAAGATGAGGGATTCAGCTGATCCATTTAGCATAAGCACTCCAGGGCACTTGCTAAAAACAATCCAGACATTCTCAGCTACCAGTACATGATCAACTACTATGTTCCACTTTTCTGACAACTTCAAAATGCCATCCTACAAGTGAAATCAACCATTAGCCCAGCGTATATTATTTGTTTATCTTAACTAGAGGCTTATAATATCAGCCATACTTTTTTTCCGTTTTCCTAGTTCAGATATGGCAAACTGCATAAGAATAAGAATTTCAGCAGCACAAAATTTTTCTCCAAACATTAAATATTTATCTGATTTTATTAAATAAGGACAGATTACTAAAAAACATTTATAAATACTTTCCTTAAAGCAACCATTTTCTGCATCTCTGCCAAATGTTTTGTTGCCAGATTGCACTAGAAACCTTTTGCATTAATCAGACTTAATACGTGCCTTGCACAATTTCTGTTGAATAAAAAAATCTGAAGGGATATTTTATAAATGAGAGCAAAGAGGAAGAGTGATGAACATGCTTAATAAAAATGAATATTTCCTTATTCAAGTCATAGATAGACAAGCCCCATTTCACTATATAAAAGTCAAATTTAATTGGAAGACAGACAGTAAACAGTGTGCTTGCTTACATGCACATTACAGAATGCAATACAATTATAAATTATAAATTTTAACTCTAATTAATATGAATTTACGCAGGGCATATGTAACCAACACTTAACCATGTTCAGTCCTGGAGGATCATTTGTATTTTAAATCAATGAGGTAGCACTAAAGCATCTTTTGATTGAATAATTTTTATTCTTTGAAAAGCTGATGAAAAGCAGTTTTTACTAATACTCCTTTTATCTTATTCTGTAACTGAAGACCTGAGAATCAAAAAGATGAATCATGAAAAACACCATTTACACTGGTAGTTTAAAAATCTCGACCTCTTTCTCTCCCTCCTCAAGGATGTGTAAGTACCAGTTCAAGTCTACCACACTACAACTAGAGCTCTATTTTGCCTTAAGAGGTCCTCATTGCGCTCTTTCATCATCACATGAGAATTTCCTTCCTGACAGTCAGGCCTCAAGTTAAAACATCTTTTCTTATTTAGTGTTTTCCCTAGGTCTTCACTTCTAATCCACCTCTTCAGATCTTTTCTTCATAATCTCTTTAAAATCAGGAGTTTTCTATTTACTGACATGTGCTTATCTGTCTCCAGTTTCAAGTTGCCATTACTGCAAAAATTCTTTACCCTGGTTTTGAAAAAAAAAAAAAAACCTGTAACAAATGGGGAGCTTTCTGCTATATGATGGAACAGCTTCAACAAACAAGCTGACACAACCCTTGAAAGGTAAGTGCTTTAATCAGAAGGCTGGTTAGATAATTTTTCTCTCTCCCTCTTCGCTTGTCATCATTCTTGTCAGTGTGTATTTAGGCACATTTTGAAATGCCTGCTGGACTGCCAGTCCTAGGAAGGACTTCTGCCCTCCTCAGATATTAATGAGATAGGAACACTCAGTCCTATGAAAATAAGGACAGTCCTAGGGATATAGACTGGGAAAATAAAATAAGGACATATTATTCACTGATTTTATGTTTGTTAGCCACCAAAGGTGTTAGAAGAGGAATTTTGGACAAAGTGTTGCAAACCCTCCTCTCTCCAATACCATTTGTGGCCCCAAACTCTTTTTAAAGTAGATTTTGGCCTTGGAACATCTAAAGATTGTAAAACCTAGGATGCAATGGTACAGAGGTTGTGTTTGCTCTACTCCATGGGTAAGTAGAAAACCAAGAGGTTAAAAGTCGGG
>JANZLQ010000078.1:14907633-14934875 GCA_026212715.1 Elanus axillaris | reverse complement strand
GGGGGGGGCACGGTGGGGCGTGAGTGTTTGAGAACCAAGTTCTTATCAAGCAGCGAAGAAGCATGATTTGGTTGCAAGATCCCATAGTAATGCCTTGAAACAGCAAAAACATTTGTTCATAGGCTTTTCAGGTGAAGTAGGAGGCCCTTGCGCAGTCCTCTTCCCAAGACAATGGAATAAGAAAATCCCATAGAGATGCTGCTGCCTGAAAAAGCTCAGAAAGAGGTTAAGGAGAGCTCTTGTGCTGCAGAGCTTGCAACACGCCTCTGATCCCACTGGAAACCACTTGGCACACTGATTTCACTCGGGGGGCCCCACTACTCCAAGAGTACATGTGATCATCTGTGTATTTCCTGTACCCATATTATCACCTTTCTTTGATTCTTCCCTGCCTCAAACATTGAGCAAGTTATTACCTAAGGACCAATTCACACATACTGAGACACAATATAAGCATAAAAAACATAGAGATACTTAAGTGTTCTCTTCAGAACAAAGCCTTATTCTCTTGAATATGGAAAATTCACTTTAAAAATAAAAGAAACTGGGTGATAATATTTAACAGAAGTTAACACAAGCAGTTTTTACTGAGTTGTGGCACAGTTTTATTGGGGGTTTTGTGCATATATAGAAAAAAATCAGTAAAGCTTCTTAACAGTTAAGGTAGAATACGAATGAAATTTAAAACATTTCAGGAACTGACAAAAGTTCAGAGCAGTAGTGTAGAGCCCAAACCAAACAACTATTCATTGCAAATGAAATCAGTGGTCTCAGAGAAGCGCAATTACTGATGAACAAAAGAGGCAATTCAAAAATTCTTTCAACTTCAAAAGTTCAATGCTCAGCAGTGTGTGTCCACATCAGTGGAATCACCACCCCTTAATACCACAACTTTTGTTCTCCAAGTTGCTAAAAACTATTGTTCTCAAATCATCAAGCAGACAGACACCATGACTCAACTCATGGAATTTAGCTATTCGGTTACTCTGCTTGGAAGAGCCAGGTATTCTGCACAGAGGGAGACTTTGCTTTAGTTTGCATTAAAGAAAGCAAATAGCTTTCCTGGCAACCACACAAAATGAACCAGCTGTGTATTTGTATCTGAAAAAAAAAAAACGCATATACTACGTCTGTATGGTATGGAATAAGAATGTTTCGTGAGAAACCTAGTTTAAAGACTAGTAACTATGTTCAGCTAAGTGTCATTCAAAACACTGAAGGTCCCTTAAACACACTGTAATTGCCACATAAATACGCCACAGCAAATACCCATTCTCACAAGAGGTCAGAAGTTATGAAAGCCAAAATTTCAAAGCAGTTTCAGCTGAAGAAGTAGAAAGGATTTAGTGATGACATTCATATCACAGGATGGTGGAGGTTAGAAGGGACCTCTGGAGTTCATTTTGTTCAATCTTCCTGATCAAAGCAGGTTGTTCACAACATTGTCCATGCTGAATCACAGATAATTAAACCCCAAATGGTTAACCTGAGTATTACAAACACCTCAGATTTTAATGGTAGTAGACAGGAGGGTGGTAATAGACAGGTAAAGTCACAACTCCTGAGAGGTTTTTCATAGGTTGGAAGTAAACAGTTGAAATTTGAATTAGAAGAATGCTCCTGCACTCCCTCCCAAAACAACAACAAAAAAAACCCAAACCCCATAAAACAAAATACCATCCCTCAAAAAGAGTAATAAAAAAGTATAAGGAAACTGTACCAGATATCACAATTGTTATTTTCTAGGAGAAAGAATGCCTCAACTCAATCCTAACAACCCCTGCAGATTATTGTCAAGGGCATCCTTAGGAAAACACAATGCAGTAAACCAGTATAGAAGACATGGAGTAGCATACACCTAGACATTATTTCAAAAATCTTTAGAAATAAAAACCTGACACATGCAAGTCATGAACAGCACTTCGAAAAGCTGATACCAGACTAAATTCAACACAAAAATAGCAAGTTTCTCAAAAAATTGACATAACAGGTCCCAAAAGGCATATAATGAAGCTGATTTCCTAGACACAGTCTTAGCCACACATTCCCCTGACCCACTTCCTTCACAGCAAGCAAAGCAAAATACCATCTGAGTTGGATGAGCTCACTACTGTTCAGTTTTATTATTCCCTCTGATACTTTAGCTGAACTTTATACACCCCATACTAGACATCCCTTTAGATCACTGACCAGCAATTCTCCCAGTTCACTTTCTAGAACCTCCCACAAAGAGGAGGGGGAAAACAGCAAAACTCAATAAACAGCGAAGAAAAAGAGTGCAAAGATTCAATTAGAAGCCAAACACAGATGCACCACCTAATTCACTGCATCTTGTCATTCATTGTTTGAAAAGTGCTACTCTGACTTGTTTTTCATCATGTTATCATCAAATCACTGATGTTATTATATTAAAAACTATACAATGAACATGCTTATCCTATTCCTTATTGCAGGCAAAACATAGAAGTGAGGTCACAGAAGAAAAGCTGAAGGGAAGTAGCAGCTCTTCATCAGGCAGTGTAATTAGATCATACCTGTTCTAAACAAAAGTTTTTTTAAGAGCTGTCTTTGGCGGGAAGGGAAAAAAAAGGAGAAAAAACAAAACCCAGCCCAGTTTACTTCTAGCTAGTTTAACTGACATGACTTCAGAGCACATGTATTATAAGCACAGTAAGCAGAGTTAAGTCTGTAACAAATTGACAGTGCATGTTTGTAAGTATTAGTTAACTAGAATTGTTATTCTTCTCAACCTATGTTACTATTTTAACATTTTTAAATACAATCCATTAAACTGTTAAATGGAGACATAATAAAAGTGAGTTTAGTCTACTGATGCCTGGCAACTTAGGGTAAACGTAAAATGCTTTATGAAAATGCTGTATTATTACTGTACTTTTGCATAAAGCTCCGCATGTATTTTATATCTTTTTAAGTGTGTACTGAATATTTACAAATCTGTAGTGGAACTGAAAACTATGGTTTGAATTTGTCAATGGTTCAAAAGAAAAAAAATGGGTCACTGTCATTGTGTGACCCATCTTTCAGTCGGAAGTGAAAGTTGCAAGGATTTTCCCTTCTTCACATTTCTCTTTCTAGTGTTATTGGAAAGCTTGTCTTCTCGTTTAAATGAATTTCCTTTTAATCTCCTCCCTGAGCTGCTGGATAGATGGAGCCTCTTAAAAAATTCAGGATATCACTGTAATTGTAAATTGATCTGCTTCTGTGGCAGAAGGCTGGGGCCCTCCATCCAGGGAAGAGACTGTCTTCTCAAAGTTGTTTTTCAGACAAATGATTAATTTGCACTCTCTCTTACTACTATACAATCCTTTGATGAAAAAGCAGTTTTTAAACGAAAATGCTACTTTTGGGATTGTTTTATTCCTGGCAAGGTACAGGGAAGAAAGCCAATTGTCAAAGCCAATGTGAACTAATTACTGGCTTGAAATTTTTAAATTTCCTAAAGGAGACTTTGACTCTACTTACGGAAGAACTAAAACTGTATTAGGCAACTAAAATGCACATACTCATCACTGCTGAAGTTCTGAATTAATGTAATATATTAATAGAAACAGGAAAATTCCCCACTGATTTTTAACGCAAAGTTAAGGTTGGAACAATGTTACGACTATGCAATCTTTAAAACAGACACGTAACTCATTAGTATCAAAGTAGAGGAAATTATCTATCTAGTGTGGTGCTGAATCCACATAGCCTGTTTGCCTTTGGCTCTTTGGTTGTAAGATCTGGCAACCCTTGGATTATTTCACCTAATCCATCATTAGCTTTCACGGGTCCTATATACTGTGCAACAAACCTAAATTTAACAAACCCAACTCCCCATCAATTACCACGTTGAATATATTACTTGTCAGCACAAAGCACAAAGATTAGACATGCTGAATTACATCTTTCTTTGTGAAAAGTCAATATTTTTAGAGAACTGTTAACGTTGCTGATGCCAGTTGTAACAAATGTTCTCTCCCATTGTGGACAAGCGCTAATGCCCAGACCTTTGATATTTACATACAACACAAAGCTACTAAACAAAATGAAAAACCTCAGAAGACACAAAAAAATATGCAAAAGATCCCAGTAACAGTGCCACAGAGTCACAAATGTGGTTTTTTAACTGCCACATTTGCTTGGCTAGTGGAATCCTGGAAGATGACCTAATTTTTTTTCCCCCTGTAATCCTGCAAGTAAACATTAGTAATTTAGATTTAACTTTCTCTCTCCACATACATGAAGCACACAAAAAGGTTATCACTTGCAACAAAAAAAAACATAACGCTGCTGTTGTGTTAACATAGCATCCTTACTTACCGGTCTTCCACAGATACACCGACGAAGTTTGAAATTCACTTTGTGCACGAGCGTCCCAGATTCCCAGCAGCAGAAGCACGAGAACTCCCACGCACTGGGCTGGCACGGCAGAAGACCCTGGACCACGGCAGAAAGCAGCACTCTCCTCTCTCAACCCCATGCCTCCAGCAGCCTGCTGCCACCTCCAAAATCCACAGCACAACCACGAAACCTTCTTCAAATAATATTCCCCTCTTCAGAATTTCTTCACGGGGAGAAGGGGATTGGAAACCTCTCTCCTGCTGCTGTGCATGGCAGTTGAAAAGGAAAAACTGTTTAACACCAGGGAACAATAGAGTCCTTGCTCGCTCTTGCTGCTGCTGCGGCGGCTGCTGCTAGTATGGTTGCTGCTCCACGCTCTTCCATTCAGCGGTTAGTAGCAGTTTTCCATCAGCTAAAAGCGAGACAGCTGTCCGCAGGGGGCTCCAGCTGACAGAGCAGGTTATCTTGCTCTGGGAGGCAGCAGCAGTCATTTACACCAGCTGGAGAGAGTGAGAGACAGAGAGAAACAGGGATGAGCAGAAACACAAATAGCCCAGTGCTGTAATTTCGACGCAGAGAGTGACTGCAAAAGGCTGGCTTCCCAGACACGTCTCTCCCTGGAATATCCCAAATGATAGGTGCTAAGAAAGAAAGAAGAAATCATCAGACATGCTTCAGAAACACAAGTCACACAACCAGAACAGATATAACCAGAATGATATATATTAATTAAGAGAGCATCAGATATTTCTCCTGATAATAACATGTATGCTGCATTAACCATTTTGTAAACAACAAAAAATAAGTGATTACGCATGCATTAAATAGACAATTAAGACCTTAGGAGGCAAAAGGGAAGAAAATGCAAAAAACAAGAAAAAAAGCACTAACTTGCCCTGCATATTTACCACATCTGTTTCAGGTAATAACATATAGCTATCTGCTGTGAGGACAGACAAATATATCTATGTGATAATGTGTATGTATGTGTAAGCACATCACCTCTGTGGTAGATGAAGTGTGCATGTACTATATAATGCAAGATAGCATCCTCTTCTACCCAGCAAGTATGTACACATATATACATGCATAAATGTCAACTGTGTAATTTAAAATAATTTGAAGATCAAGTTATCAATCATTTTTAAAACATACACTGAGTTTTACATATGAAAGTATTCAGGGTACATTAGGCTGTCAAGATGATACAAAAACGCAGAAAAAGACAAAGCTTTGTAAATAGGGATCTTTATCTCTCCCACGCACTACCCAGTGAACAGATGCAATAACAAGCCTAAAGATTGGGTTTCGGACACCTATAAACTGGGAGGAAATGAGGAATTTTCAAGAAAACTGCTATCATATTAAAAAAAAATCATTACAAATCCAAACAGCCACAAAAAATACACAGTAAGAATACAGGATCCAGAGTTTGAAAATGATGGAGCTATTGTTGTTTAAAGAAGACACCTTCAGTCAACCTCTCTTGGGACGTCTGTCATTTTGCACAACCTTCCCAGACTCAGCCTTTCCACATGCATTAGATTAAAATCAGCCGTGATCAAATAATTCCCAAGTCCTTGCCTGTTTAAATATTCTGACATCAGAGCAAATTAGCAATGTTGAAGGTTGCAAATTCGTCTTTGTTTACTTTCCACTCTGTTACGCCTGTAAGAGGGAATTAAAGGCTCAGGGAGCTCTAGCACCGTGAGGCTGTGATTAAGAGAGATAAGCAAGTGTGGATTACTGTTCCTCAGCTGTCAAAAAACAGGCAACAATCAGGAGATTATAGGTTGATAAGGGATACACAGAAAGCCATGATCTTAACAAATTTATAGCATCCTAATGCAGAACTTGTACCCTCAGCTAAAGCACTTCTGGAAATACATTTTATTCACTTTGCTTCATTGTGTTCTATTCACTTTAGGAAGCATGGAAACCCCTTCAGCCTCTGTTTTGTTGGACTGGCCAGAATACTGCTTTAAATCAAAATGCTCTCTGAGTTTATAGAAATACAGCAATTTCACAGGTAAATTTGGTGTAGTCACATGGACATTATTTTACAGGCTGCATAGAGGGACTTGAGAATATTTGACCTAATAAAAATAATGCCAGCTTCATAATTTATAAAAAATAAGACTAGGAATTTAAGGGCTTAAAAAAGTTTTAAGATCATCAGGCAATCTGTGGCAATAGCTTTATCGACTTGCATAGTTAAAATGAAACATATATAACTTACACATTCCTTTGAAAAATTAAAAGAGTTAAAGTGTTGGCTTTTTAGCTGGACCTATGTACGAGGGGAAAAGTGAAGTTTATAGAGTGACTACGGGAAAAGGCACCCTCTTCAGAGTTATTAAGTACAATGGCTTCTACCTAGAAATTTTATGAATGTGTAAAGGAAGCCTCTGAAAATATTTTATATGTGACTCAGATCATCCGGAAATATCATCAGGGAACAGATCATCCATGTAGCTGGCACAATGAATCAAAGTGGGTTTTGACAGCAGAACGAAGCAGTATCATGACAGAGAGTGAGCGCAAATACACAAAAGCTCAAATATTTTATCTTTATGCAACTATAGGACTACATACTTTTAAAACTTCACTAAAATAAGGATTATTAAAATACAAGAATTTCACACTACTTTTTATGGCTGTACCATTTTTTTCTGCCAAAAATCAGTGAACTGTGAAAGAATAATTGCACCTTTTTTTTTTTTGTAAGAAGCTATGATGCATTTGAAACTGTTCAGAAATATGTCAGAGACAGAACGGAGGGAATATTTATTATGCAAATGTATTTGTGTGTCTGGAAAAGAAACAAGGATTCCTGAAGAGCTAGTTTTGGCAAACACTAGATCACTTCTGCAGTACATACACTCATCTATTAATCTGGGCAGGGAAAGGCCAGTGAAACTACAGGCCAAAGAGTAGGCTGATGCCTGCGGACACAGACACCCACACCAACCTCACTGCAGGAGTTAAACTTCAGACCAAAGAGGCAATATATCCTGATTGCAGGCTCCAGCTGCTACCAGCATGCCTTACCTGCAGAGCTGCTATTAGCCTTTTCCACCCCAGTGTATCCAGTGCGCTCTTACCCTCTTCCTATTTGCTACAGTGAACATAGGACCTCCCTCCCAGTTAACAGTGCAAGCATTATTTCCAGCCCACACTGGCAACCCATACATACCAATATACATAGCTAATCCACACCCAATGATCATAATTTATCAGTTGCTTATGGCTTAGACATTCCCAAAGAAATGGTTCAGTAATTCTGAGAAGAAACCTCTAGACAAAGCATAGAAATAAATTACAATCAACATAAGCATCTGTATCACTAACATAATAGTGTCAGTGATGTACCATGGAGCACCAGCATATCAGTCTCAGTAGACTTATTCAGATACAATCATTCATTTGAGGCACAGCAGCTATGTGGACTCTGTAAACTGCTCACACAAGGGACTGACAAGTTAGCACCCTTTTGTTTTCTAGAAAAAATATGACTAACCTCAAAGACCTTGATGAAAATGAGGTAGAGATGGCCAGGAAATATTGGAATTACTTTGTTCATGATTCAGGTAGAGGATGACAAAACAAACATGCAATACCTTTTGTTTAACAGAAAAAGAAATGAGAACAAGATACAAATTTCTTAGCCACTGGGTATGAAATGCTGCCTACCAAACCGAATCACGCTGCTGGCATTCCTTTGCTAGCAGGCAGTCCCACAGTAGCACCCTTCTCTGTTCATGAAATGCCATGAATAAAAGCTTCAGGATCATATCATCTTCTATCCTGAGTATGTTGTATTTCTACACACAGTAAAGTCAAAGAGTGTGCAGAGAATACAACCTGTATATGGCACATTTGTTTCTACAGTCAACAAGACTCAATGAAGAGGTGTACACAGCACGACTTTTGTCCACCTTCAGTTTCAGTCTGGTTAAGCCAGAAATCTTTAGAGAACTTTCAGTCCTCTCTTCTAGATCGATAGATGACGTTTTACAAACTACAGCTGTACCCCACTAAACCATCTGTGTTGCATGAGTACTAGAATACCACAAAAATCACCCAAATTCTAAAGAATGAAAAATGTTTTCCTTCTTGTGTAGAAAATTCAAAGTGCTCCTCATCTGAGCGCTGCTAATTTTGATTTATCTCCAAGAGATTTTCCTTTCACTTAGGTACAAAAATGACAAGTGCTGCCAAAGACAAATAAGTCAACTATCTGCCTGAAAATGCTCTAGAGTTAAAATGAGTTTATTAGAGCCAATACCCATTGGATAATACAGCAGCACATATTTCTGAAAAGCACTCTAAATTTGTAACATACTGATCTGGTTCAGTCACCATCTTAGGATGCCCTTGGATATATATTCCCTGTATGGGATGCAGTGGTACGGTTGCACCCCTAACTTTTAGAGAAGTTAGGAAGGTGTGGTGTGTTCCCTTACACGTATGTTTGTTTTGCAAAATCTATGATCTAAATAATCCACATAACAGCTCAAAAAAGCTTTTGTACTCTTTATTCCCTGGCATAAACTCATGGGCCAAAACTTTTAGCTCTGTATTTTGTGAGAGCATGATTTTCCTGCAGATAATTTACTACAGATGCAAGTATATTATAAGGATTCTGTTGGGATGGGACATGCAAGAATTGTAATAGATTTTGAGAACTTCAGGCTGGAATAAGCTGTACAGGTCTCTTTTAGGCTTTGCTGCTGAGCACTGAGCACTCCTCACCACACTCAGTAACAGTCTATTATTTTTCTTCATATCAGTGCGAGGGAGCCTAGTCAGGGGAACCACAAGAAATATCCTAAACATGAACAATCTGAAAAAAAATAAAATCCATGTGTTGCAGTTTATATCGTCTCGCAAAATCTGGCAGCGCCATTCCTTAAGTCCAAAATTAAATGTGCTGTGCAAAATTTGCAGCTCAGAAAAAGTTATTCTTTAGGGATCCTAAACATATGGCCTCTAGGTGTCACACTCGACCATATCATAATACACTATTTACAGATTTCTCTTATTCTTTCATATTAGGTAAGAGACCTTGCTTTTATCCTTTCAAGGAGTTATATTATGTCACATACTCTTTTCAAACTTGTAGTTTAAAACACAACAAAACAAAAACAAACCTCCAGCAAACTTCTGCCTCTCTCATAGAAGTAGTACAATTATTTAATTATTTTTTGGTTTGCCAGAAGAACTGCTTTTGCAAACATTAGAAGTATCATGATGCCTGTTTATTAAATTTATATAATTATTTTGGATCATGGATTTGGAGGATAAATCTCTCTTTAAGAGTTATGTATGTGAGCTGTGCAGAAGTAAGAAAGTACTACATGTACAAAATCACTAGAATATGTTAATAATGTATACCTAAACTCTTCAGCGTTACTCGATTACTCTGAAATTCTTTGCAACAAGAAAATTTTTTTTTTTAAAATTAATAAAGATTCTGCTTGCATGAATGCATGAGCAGCAAACATCTAGTCATCTAGTTCTGCCTTTACAAATGTTTTGCTTTTATTAAGGTAAGTTAGTAATCCTTGGACAGATTGCTCTTTTTTTAGGGGTTTTTTTTTTTTGCTTGTTTGATTATATTGGGGGTGTGGTGTGTATTTGTTTGGGTTTTAATCTAGTTTAAATGTATAAGTTTTCTTAGCCATTCTTTCATTGGTAAGGGGTATGTTTTTTCAGCTGCAAAAAAGGTAATTTATCTTTGGGGGGGGGCGTTGGTTGGTTTTGTGGTTGGGTTTTTTAAATCTGTACTGCTGTACTTCAGTCATTCTCTCAGTTTGGTTTAACACCTGGCTGTGCATTTTTTTAGATCCTTTTGGTAGGTAACAATCAACATCCTCAGCATGGAACATTCATGAAAAGAAAGTATTCTTTGTAAGAAGGGCACGTTAACGTACCACCAGAAGGTGTAAGAGGAACTGCTTGCTGGAAGATAAAGCTAGAGGAATTCAAGAAGAAATCAACTAATTTATCAAAAAAAGCCACCTAGCTTTGGATCAAGCTACCTGGTGAAACCATGTATTTGCCATTTTTGTCTGTCTTCCAGAAAAATGTTAGTTTTGACTTGATACATTTTAACCAAGCAAAGGCTACTGGGCTAAATAGAGCAATACCTTTGTGAAACATAGTGGCCCAAGAACTGCAGAAGGTCAGATTAAATCAGCTAATTCTACCTTCTGGCTTTAAACTCTGTGAATGAACATTATCCTTTCTGCCCAGATTACATTGGCTTCAACAGCTGACCGCATGAAGCAGAACCCTTCCAAAGATCAGAATTGGCTGCAAAAGTGTCTGTGATAGCTCCCTATCAGGAAATGTCATCTCTATTGCGAATTCAAGCTCTTAATCTCTTCCCTTCAATTCAGAGATCTGTTTAGTAGCCTCTGGTGGAATTTGCTGTATAGCAGGTAAATACAGTATGCGTTTTTCATCGGAAAGCCAACAGCATTAACACACCAGCTTGCTCAAAAGAGATTTTGAGCATGTTCACGTATTCAGAAGCAGATGGACTAAGTCCTTGTATTTGAAATTTCTCTTGAAGAGACTATATGTACAGCAAAATGCTAATCACACACAAAATTCACAAGCAAAATACTAATTACTATCAGGGTTTGTAGTGAGCTAGGCATCACTACTTTGACTCACTCAATTACACTTTTCAGTTTCTTAAGACTGTGAAATTTGCAGTTTCATAGTAACTTTATAGATAAAGCCAAAGAAAAGAAAAACACATAAAAATTATCTCCATCCTGGTCCCAGTCATTTCAATGAAGAAGAGAGACAATCATTACTTTTTTGTGTTAATATAAAAGGAAAAACACATGTGCATGAGTAAAGCAGTTAATTTTTCACTTAAAAGTTTTTGGTAACCTCTACTTTGGGGAAGAAACTTGAACGTTGCTTCTTTTGGGAGTGATCAGTGAGTTCTTCTCATCATAACTTCTGAAAAGAAGTACACGCACAGTTAGAACCTCTTGTGGAATTGTGGCACCAGTATGCATTTGCTCACAGAGTGCTGAGGGAAAAAAAACTAAGATTGGGTATAAAACTGAGACTGGAACATAAAGCTAGCCTCTAAGTCACTAGGACAGAAAGCATGGGAAAGAGTAAGTGATAGGAAGAGCTAAGAAAACAGACTGAAATATGGAGAAGAAACCTAAGTGGAGAAGAAAATACTGCAAGGAAGTAGTGACAACCAGAATTTGTGTGGGTGCGCTATTTACTGTTTACTCTTTTAACACATTTGGCATGGATCTACAACTTCTATACCTATGTAATTAAGACTGCACAAAGAATGGAGCTTGTTTAATCTAACTGTATTTACCTCACCTTCAGAAAGTCCAATACAGACTTCACTCATGGAGAAAACAAACCAACCCAGGTGACCATAATTGCCAGTAGAACCAGTTTTCTATCACCAAGCCCACTACACTAGATTTTCTGACAGAAAACCAGAAGGCAGGATTGTAATGGGACTTTCCAAGCCCCTATGCCTAACAAGAATTTGTGCTGAAAATAAGTAAGTTTACGCAGACAACATGCTTACTGGAGAAAAATAACAGTTAAAACTAATAGCTGTAAATGCAAATAAGTAGAATAATTCACAGGACCTGAAAAGCAGGCAGGGACATTTCAAAGACACAATGGAGAGATAAGTACTGAAATCCCTGGCAAGGGGAACAGAAAGAGAATGGAATAAACAAGAAAATCAGTGCCCATTATTGCCTTTGAAAATCCTCTCCAGGGAGAGCTTAGTAATTTGCACATACCAAATCACCTTTAAACAAAAGCCACCTTCAGTCAATTTTAAATCTCCTCCTTATTAAAATCCTATCGATTGATCATTCATCTAAATGTCTGACAAGCCAATTTCCATTTTCAAGGAGGAAAATGTTGGTCTTTTTTTCAAGCCATAAATCACTCGAACATTCTGTTATCAATTTTCAACTTAGTTAAGTAATACAAATTAATAAGAAAATTAAACAAGGCTGCTTTCTTTAGTGAGTTGTTTCATTGGGGGGTTTTAACTTAACCAATACACTGAACCGTTTCCAGAAATGGATAGGCTCAGTAGTAGTGACAAATACAATATACCTGGAAATAGCTTTTAATGATTTGTTAACTTCTTAAGACTCCTAACTTAGCTGGCCAAAAGTACAGCTCTGTTTTGTGCTGACTTCAACAGATCAATAAACAAGAAGAGTGTAACTTCAGGAAACTGATTAAAGGATCTCACACCATTCTGACATAGGGTAAGATGAGGTGAGATTTAAACCATATTAAGTTAATGAACAAGGCTCAACTGTGATTTGCTAACTAACCAAGCCCTAAGATAGAACTACATTATATCATTAATAATCACATTTTGCAGAATCTTAGGTTATAATTAAACTTACAGCACAGAAGATAATATCTGAAAATAACTCCTTCACTCTCTAATTTAACATGAAAGGTTCACAAGTGTGTTCCATCTGTCGTACTTTCATTATATGGTGGGTGCTTTAAACAGGGGGTGGAACGGAAATCTGTTCCTACTGATCAATCTTCCTATTGAAAATTATAGGTCACTTTCACTGAAGTCAACTCCATAGCAAACTACAATGTAGAACTATGTACGTTTGTGTGTTTCAACGTAAAAACTAAATCTAAGTAAGGCAGGCAACGAAATTAATTAATTCTAAGCCCGTATTAATGATAGCATGATATAATATCAAACCACATGGACAGCTAGTTCCAAAACACTGAGTTGTGTTAAAAAAAACTCCCATTCTCCTAAGTGCTGACTTTTCTTCCTCCTCTGCCGCTGCAACACCATCCTGTCCTACACCCCACTGCACCAGTATTTTTGTGGCAAAAAGAAAGCAAGTAGCCAAATCTATGCACTGAGATAGGTGACATCACAGCCACATATAAATTGATTTTCTGCATACAGATCACAATGCACTTAACACATTCTGTGTGCTGCTGAAAAATCTTCTCTAAATTATCAGCATTAGCATTAAAATTAGAGCATCACTAGGGGGATCAAACCAAGCTTAAGGTGATGTGACACTTTCAGAACAGGAAATTTCATTAAATTGGCACCACTGTTCTTCCCTATGGTGACAAAAGATATTACTGCCAGTTTTCTCCAATCACTATTATATTTACATACCTGAAAATGAGAGGAAAAGCTTTCCAATTAACTGTTAGTGGTAGCTCTGGTGCTTCCACAAGTTTTTCCCATGAGACTCAAAACTAACCTTGGTCTAATAACTGACAGTTGCATCTATATTCTCTCTGCAGAATATATGACAACTTACTTCAATGTACTGCTCACTGAAGGAAGAAACAGTATGGAGGAAATTAAAGGAACGAGTTTTCTCAATGATTGTGCTATTATTGAGATAGCATAGAAACCTGCAAAGCAGTGTCTCTAGATGAGCATTGAGTTCAGTTGTTACCATCCAGCTAGATGAGTGGAGCATAATTTCCCTGGGACAAAGAAATTTAATGTACACAAAGTGGGGTGAGGAGCACTAAAAGAAAATGAAGCATGACTTTGAAACCGCAACAGCAATATCTGAATGGCACTAAGTTCAGGCAAAGAGACAAACATGTTTTACCAGTGCAAAAAAAAGGCATGTCATGCATAAAGCAGAAGTCAAACTTCACATAAGAACCTGTTTCCTAGATGTATCAATAGAATAAAAAATTAATTATATTTTCATCTTAATGCTTTTTTAATATACATATTGGATCCATCACTTATTTTAAAAAAATCAACACAATTTATGCCAGCTTAAATTCTCTTAGCACCCATATATAAAACTACAAAATGAAGTAATTCAGAATTTTACATGAAGAAAGATGAAGAAAAAAAAATATACTATGCTTCCTCCCAAAGCAACTAGAAAACCATTATAAGCAACCTGCTCTGGAGAACTTGGAGGATAACTGCATGTTAATTCCCCAGACCATTTCAGTTCTTCCTACAGATATACAGTCTTAACTATAACATAGGTAGAAGTTTGCCCATATCTTATTGTAGCACATCCATGTATCTAAAGGAGGAGTTTAAATATTATATGGTCTTTGAACACAAATACAGAAACTTGCTGAATAGCAGGGCACATTATACCTCACTTAGGCTCAAGTAGGGTACAATTCAATAAATTAACCTCCTGTAAAGTTACAGGGTTGCCATAGCAAAGTATTAGACTGATAGGATTCAGAAAAGAACTTCCTTCATTATGTTAAACACTTCAAACAAGCATATACCTACACCAAATCCCCTCTCTCTGTCAATAACTGGTTGACCAGCAGCCAACAAAATACTTGCTTGATTGCCAACCTTGTGAATCAGATTTTTTTTAATGTAAAACTTAACTATATTGAGTTATTTGACTACAGTGATATTGAGTTATCTGACTACAATGATCTCTAATAAAAATTGTTCTTGATTTGCGTATAGGCAGTTTGGCAGGGCTTCTTCTAAGCTCCCAAGATTTAATTTTCATTTCTGAAGGGGCTGGTGAAATGCATTGAGGGTTCCCAGCCTTTGTTAGAGTCAAGACTTCTGATTTCGTGTCCTAAGTTTTCTAGGTGCATACATAGGGGAAGAAAAAGGTAAGAACCATTATCTTGGACCTTTGAAGGAAAGGAAGAAAATCAGCCTTCCTGTCTCTCTTATATGTATGCAAAAAGAAAATTGCTATTGTCTTTGGCCAGGACAGAACTTCTTATTGTCACCAAGCATTAAGAAAGTTTAAAGGAAATAATCTGTTACAGAAAAGATTTTTGTAGTGCTTTCTTTGTAAGCAATTCTACAAATTAAAAATAATTAAAATAAGAATAGGGAATAGCATTTTCGTTGCATTCACATCTTCAGAACGTAATTCAGAAACCCAGTCTCATTTTTTCCCCATTTAAAAAAAAGTGCCAGAATTTTCTTTCTGTTTCATATTCTTTTTCGTATTCCCATCCTTATGTTAACCTGCAATTTCAAGTAGTGATCTTCAGATGATGTCATAATGAAACAATCCCAAATGAGTTTCTTTGGCTTTGTATAATGGAATACAGAAGATTGTATTCATTTGATATCAGAATGGACCATTAGCCACTGTATTCTTAAACCATTAAAAGAAAGAATTTGAGATCAAACAATAAATAAAACTAATGCATACCTCTAAGCAGAAAGTAATTAAAATAGACAGTGAACATTTGCTTTATTGTGTGTTTTTCCCCCTAAATTATGATTTTTGCAACAGTCCTTTAAATGGCTTTCACTTTAACTGCATTGCATAAATGAGATCATATTCATTGTATGCTCTTCATTAACTCAACTGATGGTGTTTTAATTCCTACAACATACAAAGTCTGATGTTCATTTTGCAATTTGACATAGCTAGTGTGTGTTGAGAATAATTAGCTTCACTATGGCAGAACAAATTATTTCTTTGCAAAGAACACACATTGCTTTTTAACAAAGATTATTGGTAAACTTTCAAGGTATTTCTTGTCTTACAGCAAAGCAACTATTTTATTTTTAATTAACTTTTCTATACCCGGATTTCCCTAATGAACTAATAATCCACCTTCTATCTGATGGTAAATACTTTCAACAGATCTAAAAGAAGAAGAGAAAGGACACTTAGCACAAGTGTTATGTGTACTATTCTGAAATACTTTGGCATTATTATAAACTGTAAATGCAGTTTAAAAGACTAAGGGTTAATCAGAAAGGCAATAGCATGGAATTTCATTACAAATTATTAAACTATGATGATTTTTTGCCTAAGACTTCCAATAAAAAGTCAAACACCACACCTACAGTTTGGCAAACGTATTATCTAAAGGTATGTAGGCATCATATAAACAAAGATGAACAGTTACACTCTCACACAAAATTATTCTACTCATCTGTTTTCAGAATTACAACATAGTATCCATGATGTGACCTCTAGAAACATGCACTTACCTTAAAATGTTACAAACATCAGTGCAGGCCATGGATCAACAAGTGACAGGGGAAGAACACCTGAAATGTCTGTAAAGGTGCATCCCGATACCATTGTAGGCTGATTTGACAGGCAATCTGTGGCTTTCTGGCTAAACCCCCCACACACATGCTAATAGAGATGGTGGGGGCACACTGGTTACACAGAGGTCCAATATGCTGCAGAGGCAGAGGGCCCAAGGTGGGGGTGGTGCAGGCTGTCACCCGTCCATTGCCCAAAGCTTGACACTGGGACTGGTCAGAGTCTGCATTCTCCCCCTGCCTCAGCTCAGCTGTGCCAAACCACTGCAGTGCTAACTGGGACATGTGTCAGTTAACTTTCGAGATGTGTATGTGTGTGCTTGCATGTGTGAGAAGCTTTCCTTGACACTGCCCATCCTTCCTTGGTTGGTCTACTAATAAACCAAGAACAGCACCACATTGTCTAGTATTCAACTCCCCTCTCCCCATCACAACATAGTCAGAATCTTCTCCCAAAAAGCCATCATTTTATGTTCTTCATAAGAAAAATAATGTTTAGACCTTACTGTATTCCCTAAAAGCCTAAATCAAGAGAACTAATGCTACAGTCAAAGAACAACCACCAGAATACATCTCTTACTCCTTACACACACACACACACACACACCCCAATGATATTTAAGGTGTTTTTGTAGAAGTAATACTATTAATCTCTTACTGTCGTAACAGAAAAGTGTAGGCTCCATGAGTTAGGCATAGTCATTGGACTCTAGGTCAATCACACCTCCTTGAATAACACTCAGATGGAAGAAGACAGTTACTGTGATCCTCAAAAAAAACATGCAATGTTAATATTGGATCTGGAAATAATAATTAGGAAGAATTTTGTTTTCTGACTGATATACAAGTATCATCATTATGGGATACAACAGTAATCCTAGCTTATTCCCATAAAATTTCAAATTACTTACTTTGGCAAGAACAAGAGAAACAAACTCCATCAATACATAAATCAGAACTATATAGAGAACTTAATAGAGCCTTCAAATCTTCTAGATAAAGGAACAGAAACACCAGCCTGAGTTAAGGCCAGTGGGTAAACTGATAAATAGTTGCTAATGTTGAGCTTTAACCAACCCTACATAAAACTACCAAACCAAATTTCACTTTTCTATACACTCTAACATTCGACATATACCAGATGGGAAGTTAGCAACAAACAAAACAAAACAAAAAGCAAACAGAAAAAAACAAACCCACAACAACAACCAAACCAAAGAAACTAACCCAAAAAAAACAACCACAAAAAACCCTAAACCAAACCAAACCAACAACAAAAAAACCAAACCCAAACCAAAAGGCACCAAAACCCCAAACCCACCCAGAATATAGTCCTGTAATAAACGCAGTGATTTACAGAAGGCTACAGCTCAAACACCCTGGGTTAGCCTTCCACAGCAGGTGCAATACCATCTCACAACCGTTGAGATGAATTCTAAACGTCAGCACCTCGGACAGGGTCTTGTGAAGCTCCATTGACATTAAACGCTTTTCTGCTTCTATTTGTTGATTAGACAGAGCGTGAGGACTTTCTTTATAGCATACTCCTTACAGTTACATGAAAATATTGCACTGTTAAAACACATGCATAGCTGGTAAAACAGATGAATTCACATAAGCTTGAGGTCATTCATTCCTTGTTTTTTAGAGTCACATACAGAAACTATTATAGCCTAAGACCATGCTACACTTTTTTCACATATATCAAAATATATCTATGGAGAGACAGTGTAAAAATACTCCCCTTATAACTTTTAAATTCTGTTTTACAGGAATTAAAACATTATCTTTGAACTGTAATTCTGTTGTTCTCAGAAGTTAAAGTATTTCTTTTGCTGTTTCTCCTTGTTAAGTCAGAAGTAGTCATTCTACCAAATGAACACAAAATAAATTGAGCAGATGGATGACATGAACTAAAATCCTACTTGAGAAAAATCTATTAAGAATATAATGGTGTTAAGGGGGGGGTAATCTATACCCTTCCATCAAGATCAATGTAATAAAATATTGCCAAAGTTATAAGAAAGAAGTTTATAGAAAGGGAGAAGAGAAATATGAATCAGTAGAGTATCAGTAAGTTTACCTTTTTAAAAAAAAAAAAGAAGAAACAAAAAAAAGAAGAAAAAAGAAGTGTAGAACAAGATTGTTTGCAGAGTCTTCCCCTGACCCCCTTTGGATGGCAAAATTTTTCACATTTGTCATAAAGAAATTACACACACTTCTAAGACGTTTCATTAAAAAAAAAAAACACCCCACCCTAATACTATTTTAACACTATGAAACAATTGTGATTTTATTGAGCCAGTTGTAATTGTTATTCTTAAAGTCAGTGTAAACAGAATTAAATTTAAACCTCCAACTATCATGTAGATTATACTCAGATGAGGCATAGGAGAATTTTTGCTGATGTTCACTGCAAGAAATCAATATAAAACTAAAAGAAGAAATATTTATTTTAGAGATGCTCTTAAAAATAGGCTTAAAAATTGCTATTTGGATCCACCTGCAGGCCATTTCAGAAAGATTGCAGCTGAGGGGTGAGACAGCAGGGAAACCCATTCAAGCTGATCCAATTTAGATATGCAAATTTTATCTTGTGTGTTTGAAAAGAACATTATGGCACAGCATAATTTGCACCTTGAGTTCCAAAGAATAATATTTCTAATCTAATGAAAACATGCCTCCATTGTTCATTTTCCTACTCTCCAGGTTTGGTCCAATCTACTGCTCTCCCACTCATTTAAAACCATGTTCTTTCCATATTTGAAACAATTAACTAACACTGAAAAAAAAAAAAGGAAGAAGAAAATAGAAAGGTATTTATTTTTGTAGTTACCTAAAAAAGGCAATTTTACAAGTGGCTGCCTGATGTATGGTAAAGCCTGTATAGTAATGGCACTAATATAATCCCCACTCTAGGCATGAAATGCTAAATGAAACAACTGAAGTTTAAGATCATGTGTTTGACACAGTGCACTATTAGCTTTTTTTTTTCTTCGTTGTTCCAAAAAGTGATATTTGCTTACTGATAAACTTTTGTAAACATATACTTTTTTTTTTTCATCAAAGCAAGTGTAACAATACTGAAGTTTGGTTTGGCCCAGCCCACACCATTTATACTTGCAACTATGATCTATTATTATTTCTTCTGTTTCAGTGATACTATTGATAGAGAACAAGATAACATGTCTTAGAATTCATGAACATGTATGTATGTTATCTTTAAAAGAACTAGCATAATGGAACTGGCATTAGCGCTGATTACTGCCTAGCTCAAGACAGTAACAGCAACAGGCTGAAGACTCAGAGCACATTTTCTTTTCAAAGCTGCAGAAGAAGCCCTTATTGTCTCCCTTCTAAACATGCATAAAACTTACGTTACTATAACAACAGGCAACAACAGATTTGAGCAAATATGGCTGGGATAATGTTTAAAAGGAGATGCACAAAGCACACTGTTTTTTTTCTAGAGTTAGAGAGCAATCATTGTAGCGTTCTCCTTTTTTTAAAAAGCCGAGCACTACATTAAAGCTCCCAAACATGTAGAATATTATCAGATGTTGAATCAGAAATGACATATCTGATATTTTAAAGGAAGGTAGAGACAGAAAGCAAATCTGTTTTGGAAGAAGTATCTCAAAGATTAACATACACATAAATTCAAACTGGAGCAAACTAAAATATGTGAAGTATGGTACCAGAATTATAACTTGTACCTAAGAAACAATTATGAATCCTCTCATTACCATATAATTCTATAATTTTAAAACCGTAAGAGACATTTAAATAACTCGATTCATAAAAATTAAAGTGTAAATTAAAATTTTGAAGTAATTGAAAAAAAATATTGAGTTTCATAAAATACACATTCCAGATGTGCCTTTAATTTAAAAGTGGCAGAATGCAGTTTCGCCACATTAAGAAGCACATTTTGAGGTAAATGCAACCTCTTTGTTGAACCCCTCCCACTTCAGATGGACTTTTCTAGGGTTAGGTGTAATACTCAGCTCAGCCTCTGAATCTCCACCCATGAAGATAACCAAATAATGAGCTCTATTCTGATAAATCCTCAGGATCTCACTTGTTCCACAGACATAAGACTTCTCAGTTTCTCACTTTCATCCACTCTGGCCATAGTGGTAATAAAATATCCAGCACTAGATATTACTGAAGATTATATTTACAAGTCCTTTAGCTATTAACCCAATTATACCAAACTGATAATTCATTAGTAAAGGTTAAGAAAAAAAGAAAAATAAAGGCTTCAAAAGGAAATTGCTTCCAGAGCTTCAATACACGTCAGACTGATAGTTTATTAAAAACATATCTCTCCAACCACAAGTACAAAGTAGGAGAGATGGGTATCCACCAAAATCTGGAAGCCCAAATTTCTAGTTTGTCTGCTACCATTACACTGCCTCTTAGTTATTTAGCAAAGATCAAAGTAATTTTGTAGTATCTAAATTTCATATCTTTATTGTAATGATGTCATAACTACAGGTAATGTAAACAAAATGCAATTAGAAGAGGGACCAGCAAATAAATGGTTAATCTGCTGACCATGAGCTTAATTGAGGACTACTCCTATGCTCTCCATACAAAACAATTACTGGAATAGCCCCAGTGCTGATCTTAGTAGGAGTTGTCATAGACTCTGAATCAGGAAATCACCACAGGAAGGGTGCAAGGCCTTCACTTGTGCTATCCAAAACATAAGAGCCACAAAAATAAGCTTGCAACAGTAAGTTTTAAAAGTCCATTAAACAGTGCAAAAGAATGACACTCAGACCAGTTCTGAGGGTGCTGGGCTACCTTAGTTTGTAGGACACCGAATGAGCTGAAGGAGCTTGGCACCAGGCAAGACTGCGTGGTGCTGCACAGGACCCCTGTCTAGAGGCAGTGGGAGGATGCCTGGAAATGGGATGGTGCGTCAGCAATCCTGCAACTCTCTGTCAGATGACAACTGAACATGCAGTGTGTTGGAGAGGCAGGACCTTAGCTTTAACTCGAGAGGAGATGCTGCTTTAACACAGTGTTTTCTATTAATATAGCTTCATAAAATACCTTTTTATTTTGTGCTTGATTCCAAATTGCTAACTTAGCCACAGTGGAAGTCTAACAAACATGTGAGGAAAACTGAGGAAATTAAAAATAGTTCAAAATTCATAAAGTCAGACAGAAACTTTCATACTTTGAATGGACAGAGAGGAGCTAAGTTGTAAGAGCACTCCATTCATACGGGGTTAAAGAATACACTTGACATCTCTTTGAGTCAAGAGCACTTAACCACGTGGTTGAAATGAGAACTATCTTCATCTTGCTAGCATCCCTCAACTGTTGTCTTCCTCATCTCTGCCCATTAGATTGCTATCCACTGGGACTTCTGTGGCTGTGCTACAGGATTTTGAACACAGAAAATCCTTTAGCTAAATTAAATAATTTCAAAACCAAACCCAGAAGTGGTTTGTTTGTGCATGTTAAACTTCTGTGCATGTAAAGGAAGGGAAAAGTTTCAAGACATTTCAGTCAACATTAGGATTCAGACACTATCAAAATAACACTATACATTCATATAACCTCTAGTTACATTAGCAAAACAGATATCTTACTATATGTCACAATTTCAATTTCTTCTGTAGATAACTTGATATAATTTAGTTTACACAATGATAAGTTGTATGGTAATTATGTTCATCAACATTCTCTTACAGTTAACACATTCCTTTCCTGCTTTAAAATTATCCCCATTTCCTGTTAAATACGTTTTCCAAGATTAGCACATTAACTTCCTCTACATATTTGTCATTGGGTGAGGAGAGGGTAAGACCCAAGTTTTCAAGAAAAAATTCTTTGGCAGGAAACAAACTCCTCAACTGAATTAAAAGAGACGTTACTTAAATTTTATTATATCAACTTATGTAAGTAACAAAACACCAAACCACAGTTAAGAGGGGGGAAAAGCACTCTGTTAAAAAAAGGAGGGGGAAAGGTGAGAAGAAGGGAGGAAAAAAAAAATCTTTAAAACAGTTTTCACAGATCCACATACATATTAGTTTGTGGAAAAAAACAAGGAAGGCAGCTGAATGTACAAGCAGACAGATTTTCATGAATTCCAACTGTATTCTGTGTTCCAACATACATCATACATAAAAGAGGAAATTCAACACATGCTAAGTATTTCTAGACAAAGCTTTTATTCACTTCAGTCATCTTTCTTGTCATTTAAAAATGAACATTTTAGGAGTTAAATCCTGAAATCTTTCCTTGAACTCTAGGGAGAGAGATTTCTGCCAGGTTGAAAGACAAGCATTTTAATTAGATAAGTCAAAACTCTTATTACAGTTACTACTTCTATATTTTACTGGGTTCTTAATTCAGAATAGCTGCTCACCATTGCCTTTCAAATCCACCAGATTATCCAGGCATGACAGCACTTGCAGTCCAGTAAATATCTGCAATATGTTATAGTCTCAGTTTTGGTGATTAACAATCCATAAAAAGATTTTAAGCAAAGCTATCAGTTTAATCTAGCAGGGCTTTGCATCCAGTATACCAGACTGAGTCAGTTTTAGCAGTGAGGCAGTGATGCAGCCACAGCATCTGAACTAAGGCAGCACATTTTAAAAAACCCAGGGGAGTTACAGCCCCATATACTCCATCTGTGATACACTATGGGGGAAAGAGAAGCAAGGTTTACTATGTATTCATCTACAAAATATGTTGTCAAACAGCTATTTTCAGTACAGAAAAGTAAGTATAATGTTTGGAATGTATATAAAACATCTGGAATACAATTATTTTCAGCACAAACAAACAATATTTTCAATATTCTGACATGAAGTCCTTTTATGAGTAGCATTCAGTCACTCTGTGTAACTTCTGAGACCAATAGTTTTCACTAGACCTAACTGTACAATTTCTTCATTAGTGGAGCCACAAATGTATGCCCCTTTATAAATAAGCAGAGCAGTTCTGGCCACACTGAGATCAGACCTCCAAGATCATTCAGACGGATATGCGGGCTGGGTTACTCTAGGACTGCTCTAGCTTCTACCTTCTGCTTCCCATTTGCTGCTACACTAACACACGGATGAATATATAGAGTAGATGCGCCTGGCTTTATGAAGCAATACTTCACAACATTTAAATATATACCTTTACAGTACTCTCCATCTAAGGACAACTTTTTATCTTACCTATGCCACTGGGGCAGTGAAGGGTTATATTACCCTAGCAGCAATCTGATCCATCTGGCTCTAATTTTCAAAACCCTACAAAAACAGAATAGTGCACAAAAACATGCATATAATTAAGTTGATAGGCATTCACCTATCACATCCAAAGAAGCACGGTCATTTCTGCATGTAATGGGCAAACCTGAACTCCTAGAGTAATAAACAACAGAACTTAATATGCACATTGCTTTTTCTAATGTAAAGCAGAGCAAAACACTTTTTTCATTTAATGTAACACAAGTAGAGAAATGCATAAAACATATTTTTCACCTTTTACAATAAGCTTGAAGACGAAGCTGTTCTTACAACGTTAGTGAAGATTATGAACCTGAAATATTTTCAAGCCAAATTTGGCTGATACATCAGTTTGCAGCAGGAAGACATAATGCTTATTTAAAAGAAGTCACAGTAAACATCAGTTTGACCTATCTTCTCTAAATTGAGGTGAACATGGTGTGTTTAACTAGACTGCTTAGATACTGGCTTTAGCACCCAGGAAGCTCAAGTAACTATGAACACATGCCATCCACAACAGAAAAGCTGTGTTGTACTAAACTGTACTGATTTACCATTATATGTCAATGTTGATCAGTTTGACAAGACTCTAGAACTGATTTTTACCAAGAATAATAGGTCTTCTAAAAAAGAAAAAGACAGTGAGGGAAAAGTGATGAAAAAGATAGTTGAAACCACCTTATTTTTGTGGAACACTTCAGAAGTACCTCACAGTATTGGTTATTCTTAGTTATTTTGACTAAAGAGTATGATATTTTTAGTTGACCACTTCATAACTGTCATCACAGTATTTTAAAAATTACCGAGTTATTACAATGTACTCTGAGAATCAAAAGAATGTTCAGTTATTAGCAAGATTAGTCTGAATACAGATCAGATATTTTCTTTCCGAAATCCAATTCTTAGAAGATTTACTTTTGGACCAACTTATAAACCTGTAGTTCATTGATGACCAGCAGCTCTAAACTATGTTTGCAAAATCAACAGCTAGCTTGTCCAAACTGTCCAGTGGAAGTTCAGGGTTTTAACATTTTTTTGTGGGGGAAAAAATACAGGTTGTCCAAGGCATGACTTTTTAGGCATTTATTTAATTTTAGAACAAAGCCCTGGCCTGCTTATTCAAATGCTGTGTGTTCTATCTGCAGATTTTTCTTCCCATAACACTGATTGTTCTGTCATTTAGCTCAGGTTCTTCTTCAGTGACCTCTTGTTGAACAGAGATGTACATCTTTACAGTACTCATAAATGACTCTCATAGGTATTTCCAATACCAGAAACTTTACTTTGAGATCTCTTCCACAAGGCTGCACTTATTCACCAACCGCTCTCCCAGTACAGAGTAAATGACAACTCTTAAGCTTGAAAAGTACTTTCAGATATTTTCAATGAATATTTTGAATACCAGAAAGAGTCCATTGCTGCATTGTGCAGACTACTAGTGTTTACAGTTGTGGGAAAAGCTTGCACAGACTTGTGCACCAACAGGGAACTCAACTTGAGGTTTCCACAGGAATAACTGAATTCCCAACATAAGACTTAAGCTTTTCCTTTTCTTGAATCTCACAATCAAGGCAGCTAGAAGTATTTTAGGCAAGTGTCTGTTACATAAAATGAGAGAGTTCTAAGCTGTAAAAGACTGCAAAAACATTACTGACTGCCTACAAATCTTATTAACTCCTTAGAAGTAGTAAGATTGTAACTTTAAGCTATGACTTGCCTCTATAACCTATAAACAGTTCTATTAATACATGAGAGCATATGCAAATTAGAATGGAATCATACAAATCCATGATTCTACCAAGACTTTGTTGGGTTTTTTTTCTTTTTTAAATAAGACTGTTCAAGTATGGCATTATGTTACTACAAGATATTCTTGGAGAGTTCTCACACTTATCTCTTGTTATTTCAGTATCTCTAATTCCATTACCAATATTGCTATGGAGGCATGAAAGTTAATGGAACATGTGTCCTAATCCTGAAAGACAGACTGACATTTCAAATTACTGATATAAAGTAAAAAAAGAATATATTATCAGACAGCTTATTATAAGAGCTACTGGGGAAAAAAAACACTAAAAAGAAATCAAACTCCATAAAGATATTTCTTGGTAGTGATGGAAAGTGTATTTGAAGTTCTGGCTTCTATGATTCTGTCACAGAAAAAATAGAGATGAGCACCAAGTCGTGCATTAACTGTACACAGAATACAAATAAAAGATACTGATATGGCTTTGTCATCTAAAAACCAGAATTCTCACAGAATTACATAGTGCTTTAATTAATTTATAGTCCAAGTAAACTACATATTGTAAATGAGAAAGATTTCATTTCATTACTAGCACCCGTGAACATACTTCTCATCAAGATTCAGTTATCATACTTTGTGCATGATCTTGTTTCATGCAGGAAAACACAAAAAAAGGAAGACGCTAATGTGTGAACTACAATAAGCAGCAGCCACTAAGTATTATCAAAGGAAACAAAAAATAAGAGAACTCAATACTTAAATTAAAAATATATATACGTTTATATGCATACAGGAGACTTCAAAACCCAAAAAGATATTTAGCTGTACAAGAGACATCTGAGATAAATTACAGACTCATTTTGTACAGCAGTTTTCCCTATACTTAAAGGATTTTTTTAATCCACCTTGTATTGAGAGGGCATTTATTTATTTAAGTTTCCTGATTATTCCCCTGAAAATTATGTATAAATACATGTTTCCTATATGTAAACTTCTGTCCTGGGTTCAGCTGGGACAGAATTAATTTTCACAGGGACCTGGGAGGGGGCATAGCCGGGACAGCTGACCTGAACTAGCCAAGGAACTATTCCATACCATGTGCCATCATGCCCAGTATATATATAGGGAGCCCGCTGGGTGTGGTCTCTCGGCTTTCAGTGGGGAAGTGGCGGAGCGCCGGGTTCCAGGTGGTGAGCAGTTGCGCTGTGCATCACTCGTTTTGTGTATTCTCTTACTTGTATTGTTATTGTTCTAACTTCTCTTTTTGTGTTACCCCAGTAAATTTTCCTTATCTCAACCCTCGAGGTTCCAGGGGTTTTTTCTTTTCCCTTTCTGGTTCTCCTCCCCATCCCACTGGAGGGGGGCGGGGGGAATGAGCGAGCGGCTGCATGCTCCTTTGTTACCGGCTGGGCTGAAACCACGACAGCTTCTCAGAGAGGCTAGCTGGCAGATATAGAAGCCAAGGCTAACTAGTGAAGAACCAATAAAAGGAAACATTATCTGAAATGGGATCCTTCTAAAAAGTGTGGTGCTGGGAAGTGGCATTCTCAGCCACTGGTAATGTATGAAGGTAGATAAAAGCTGGAAATTACTACTCACTTGTCTTTCAACTATGTAGCTGCCTTATTCGAAAAAACAGCAAAACAAACAAATGAAGCTCACAACAATAATTTAGAGCATGCTATAGATGTAATGTGAAGATGCCAATTCAGATTATTGTATTGGGTTTCTGTGGCAAGGTTTTGGTAGCAGGGGGGGTTACAGGCGTGGCTTCTGTGAGAAGCTGCTGGAAGCTTCCCCTTTGTCCGATAGAGCCAATGCCAGCCGGCTCTAAGATGGACCT
>JANZLQ010000078.1:14883840-14907533 GCA_026212715.1 Elanus axillaris | reverse complement strand
TTATTTCTCATTACCCTACTCCGTTTTGATTTGTAATAAATTGAGTTAATTTTCCCCAAGATGAGTCTGTTTTGCCCTTGATGGGGATTGTTGAATGATCTCTCCTGTCCTTATCTCAACCCACAAGCCCTTTGTTGTATTTTTTCCCTCCCCTGCCCATCAAAGGAGGGGGGAGTGATAGAACGGGTTTGGTGTCCAGCCAGGGTCAACCCATCACAATTATACAATGAAATTTCTACAGAAACCTTTTCATTTGTTTGTTTACACTTCCTTGAGTTTTTCAGTTAAAAGTTTTGAGTTAAATTCTTGCAAAAACATACTCTCCACCTCTATTGGGCCTTATCTTATGCATCTTTAATAACTTTATATGTACATTCATAAATACAGTGCTTAAAAGCATGACTTTCAGATGATGATTCATGAGGAAGGACGGTGGCCCAGTGGGAGCTGTGGTGGCCTGGCCACTGAGGGAGGCATCAGGGAGGAAGCAGTCTACTTCTGATGGCTTTTAAGGACGTGTGTCAGTGCCTGAGAGTGATGGAGCATATGATACCACCAGACAGCATGCTTTGGTGAACTCCTGAGGCCAGCGCTGCACCAGGAGCAAATCTCTACAGCAAGACAGAATATTCCCAGCAGTGAGAGAAGTGATGTACAAGCCATTCCCTCAGCCAGGCCGAACATAGGCCATCTTGGCTGGGTGTCTTGGATTTGCCGGGTGCAGTCCCATGCCAGGAAGCCCAAAGCACTTAGCAGCTCTGGTTGCACTACCAAATGCTTCACCTCCTTCAAACTTCCTGCTGCAGATAGGATGGAAATTTGTGCTGAAGAACATAACATGACACATTCCTTTTAATGGCAAGATGGCTATTCATTAGTAATAGGAGATTAAATAAACCCAATGGTGCAACATTTTGGCATGCAAATCTAGTCCTAGATCATGTTCTGCACATATACATGCATTTCCAGTATCTACAGCAGGCAAAGTTTCAGGAACTCAGTACTCTTGTAAAGTCTGGAATAAGTGTTTGGCTTTGTAAATTCCAACAGAAACTGTATAAACTGGGAAGAGAATAACTAAGAAACTGCACTATACTACAGCATTTGAGCACTTTAATTACCAAAAAAAAGTTACTTTTTTCCCCCCAGTTACTGTTCTGAACACAAACATGAGCTCATTCAATAACAAGAAGTGCTATCAATGCTAGCTATTTTTCAAAACATAATTTCCATGGACTTCCCATGGATCAGGAGGCACTACTTAAAATACATTCCATGACACAGCACTGAAGTTTCCTTTACTCTCTGACATACCACTGAAAACATATCTAAAATGTTAAGTCAATTATTGCATCTCACATGACAACACAGTAGCTCAGGGTGTTAAAATAAGTACTTCAAAGAGACAGAGGTAACCCAACTGATTCAATTCATGCCTGATCACTTGGGGTTTACATTCTTTTATTCTGTTCAGCAAAAGAGTAGAAAACAACAGAAACTGTTATCCTTGAATTTTAAAGTTCTCTTTTTCACTACCTAGCATGGACATCTTACAGTTACTAGTGTCCAGAAGATACTGAAAAAGACTCTCCATGGGTGGAATCATCACACATTATGACATTCACATCCCTAACCCATCCATCAATGTTATGTATTGTACTTTGAATGAATAAATATTCTCTCAATGGCTTCCATCCTACATTTTAAACTTTATTGACAATTACATACTCCACAAAATTAGAAAGGACACAGGCATTTAAATGCTTCAATATGACTATAAAGAAGAAAAAAATTCCTTTCCTTGTTCCAAGTCTAAATGAGAGAGCCTTTGTAAGACTTTCCTCCATGCATTTTTACAGTTTCTCTTAAATTCAAAATAAGTTTGTCAACTACAAGTTTTAAAAGATACAAAAGCCTACTTCCCAGTTGATATAATAAAAACAGTGTTTCTAGCAGCTTCCAGAATCCCACTGCTTTTTTTCACTAGGTCACCAAAGCTCTATTGTTTTAATATATTGCATATACATGTTAATAACACTTCAAGACATACAAAAGGCCTCAGTATTTTCATTAAAAAATATAAATTCACCAAGTGTCATTACTCAAGTTATGTTAAGTGAAAAAGGAAACAAAAAAGTGCTTTCAGAACTTAACTAGTTTATTGAACAACTTTAATAACAAAAGTGAAAAGAACAATGTCTCATTTACTCTAGGTATGTTGGCAATCACTTAAAAATATTCATATTTCCTATAAAATAATTTCTCTGAAGTCATAAATAAGCCTCAAAATCTGTGTAGAAAGGTACATGAACAAATACAAAAAGCAAACTTGAGTAAAGTACTCAACATTCCTAAGCGGAGAAAGTTGAAGAAAATGGGTCAGAACCACTCATCAGAACTTTTCTCCCCTCACTCCAAAACACCAAGCTTAGTGCAGTTTGTTAGGGCTGGGTTCACTTCCCAGGCCTGTATTCATTTTATCCAGGATAGGCAACAGCTGGAGAAACCTACTTGGCTTTTGTCTGAAAGAAATCTTTCTTGCACATATCTGTTCAATCACATCTGCACAGAATGCTCTGAAACAAAGGAAAAGTTACACAATCCAGTCTGACCTGCAATCCGAGAGTTCAAAGATAAACAGCACTTTTCAGCATAAATCAGTCAACCATAAAATGCATTTGATTTTTTTTTCCATTAATTAAGTGCTTGAACTTTCATATTGCTATGCTGGGAAGAATGGATATAATTTTCTCAGAACTATTTCAGAAAGTGCATGCATTTTGATGGAAATGTGCAATATTGCACTGCCTGTGGGAGTTCTCTAATATATATCTTGACTAGGATTCATCAGTGTCCATTGTTGGTATCTACATTTCAGCTAAAATTTACATTTCAGTCAACAAAGATCTAGTCAGTAGGATGCAATTTATCTTGCCTGGAAGTATATCTTTAAAATCAGTCAGATGAATCCTGCCCTAAAATATCAAAATGCTCTTTGAATATAGAAGAGGTACCGCATTGCCTACTCAACTACAGACACCTAAATCAGATTAAAGCCATGTTCTCCATCTTCCAGATTTGGAGTACGTTCCTTCCTTCTGCAACAACAACAACTACAAAAAAACTGGAAAATATTTATATGGCAATTAAAGTTCTTTAATACTACCATTCATAAACCAGTCTATTCTCTGTTCTTATGCTTCTCACAAGCTTCCCTTCCAGCCAATCACTCTTTTGGACTGAGAAATATTTACAAAACTTGGACCATAAACACATAGTAGTTTCCTACACAGGTCATCTTGAACCTTTTCTATGCTTCCAATATGACACACAAATGTTGAGATCTGTGTAGGCAAAGAAGAGAATAGCCTCTGCAACCTGCTAATAACAATAAAATACTGATGAAAAAGCTCATTTGCTATCTAGCCCTCTACCAGTGGTGGTGCAGCTGTCTTCAACTATGGGCTGAAACAAACTTAAACTAGGGGCAGACTCCCCTATCCCCAGCTCCAGGATGCTCTGATGCAGCAGTCCTGCAGCCCAACAGACAGAGCTGCCCCAACCAAGCAAACATGCTCTGAAGCCAGGCTGGAATGCAGATTCAAGAGCTGGGGAATGGGCTACATGCATGTATATTAGCATCCAGCAAGGCAGTGATTTTTACTATATTAATTGACATCTCTATCATCATGCCTTAAGGTCTCCCTGATGGCTATAGCCTAAGTGCATACTGCAAGATATTTGTCAGTGATAGACCTGTCTTGACCACCAAACACTGGCCTATAACTTTATACAACAACCCCCTGCCAAAAACCAAACCCCGACAAGTATTTCAAATTACAGTAATAATATTGAAATAATAATTATTTAAATAACTAAAAAAATCAAACACCTCACAGTGAAGAGATGCCACCATTATGGAATATCAACCTTGCTTATCTGTGTCCACTACAACACAGGTGGACTATAATGGGATACTTGCACTCCTCACACAGCATCTCTGACTATATGCAAAATATGTTTCCCTAGATTTTCACAGGTTCCTAGGGTTCACTGGGCCACAAGGTTTTGCTGGGTTATTACTGAACCTTAAACTCCCCCAAATATTTTGAATTTGCAAAATGTGATCCATTTTCTCGTGTATATTTCAGAAAAACACCTACTGTAACAATATTTTTAGCACCCAATATTTATTCCCCCTCTGAAGGGATTTATGCATCTTATACTTAGTAACACAAAAGTTTGTTGTCAATGAAATAAACAGGGGTTTTAGCCAAGTTTCCTCAAGCAATATTTATGTGACATTTTCCTACACCTGCTCCTGCCCTTCTGCACCTTTTTAAATGATCAACACCAACCACTAAGAACTCTTCCAATATCAAATTTCACAGATTAAAGAACAAGTCTTTTAGCCTTTCTACTAAATGACAACTTTTAGTCTTTCCTGAACTATATCACAGCAAAAGACTGAACTAAATCCTGTCAAACTGCGAGCTCATGAAGAGTTACTTTTTCTGCTCTGAAGCCCTAAGTCTTCTCTAGAGTCCATGCTTTCCCCAGTCAAGGACCCAGGAGCTTTGTGAATATATGGCCTGCACCTCTTGTTTCTATATGCATTGTTTTGACTTTGGCCAAAATCATATTTCACCTGCATAAATCCATATTACAAAACAGTCCAGATTATTCCCAGGACTACTCTGTTTTGCCACTCTAAGAAACAATTTATTAACTGCAAGATTCATGGGCACTGATTTTGAAACTTAAAGTCAGGCTACTATGTAAAATATAAAATATCAGTGTTTCCTAAAGCAGGAGTGTTTCAACAGAAACAAAACAATTCAATAATGATCCCAGTTATTTCTTTTTGCAGTGTGACCGTTAGCAGTTTTTTAATCCAGTTGATGCATTTTTCTTCATTTTTTTATTGCTAATGTGGGATCCTAAGCTTCTATTTGGAATTTCATCATGGACTTCCTCACATGCCTTATCAAAGCTTGGCTGTTTACTATACTCATCTTTATCAGATAACCTTAAGATCCTTTAGATGGTATACACAACATATATAAAATAAAGAATTAAAGATGAGGTACACAGGAAGTGTCAGTCAATATACTTAATGGAAAAATATGTCCTATCGAGCAAAAATATTATTAATATTATTGTTATTGTTGTTGTTACTATTATTATTACTATAACTACTACTATAAGCATTCAACTGTTATCCTGTACAACCCTTGGCTTTTTCATGTGTTCAGCTGTGATGGCGGGGGGACACATTAAAAACATTGAAGATACTTCAGCTTTAGAATTGGGGGGCGGGGCAGGGAGGAGACATCATATTCTGAGTTAATTTGAAGACCAATAGAGTTGAAAACACTTTATGTTTTGGGGAGTTAGCAGTCGCTCCTGTGCAGAAGCATGCAGATTTCAGAGATGAGGTAGAAACACAAAAAGAATTAACTCAAACCTTTAAGTCTTCAATGTGATAGACTAAAACTGACAATATTCTCATGTAATTTTTTTTACAGTAGGATTCATAAGGGTCTTAGGAAGAGCATACTACAAAGAGTCAGCCAGCGTGGAGGCGGGTGTTGCTAGGACCCACCAGTGCTCAGTACATGGCAATGGTGTGAGCAGCACCCACAGACCGCAGGGGAAGCATGCGCCTTGCTGCAGCCCAGGGCAAGCACTAGCTCTAAGTACACAGTAACCCCTGCCTCCATGCTGTCAAAGAGCAGCTCAGCTTCGTAGAGGCCTAGGGGTACAAAATTAATAATAATAAAGGACACAAGAAAAAAAAATCCACTGTGGAACATTTCAACTACTACTATGCATGACTAAAAATGGACACAATTAAGTACTCATTAAATATCTATACATTAAACAAAAATATATGTACCAACCAGATTTTGGACATGCATGCAATACAATGTAACTTTAATATCATTACAGTGTGTCATAGTTTTAAGAAGTGTGTTCAGCTGAAATAATACCAGAGGAGATGTACATGCAGTTCATTACTCTAGATTAACAATAGCACCCATGTCTTTGTGAATCACTACTGTTAGACTGGAGGTATCTTGCAGTCTTTTACAAGACAAGATTTTGTACGTCAGAAATAATATTTTTATGACAGATTTTCAAAACAAGTTTAGTTTCACTCATGAAGAACCCCTGAGCCAAACTCCAAATGAGAAATGCAGAAGAAAATAAGTAAACAAGTAAACCTAGCAAAATTCTCAAGTGTGGCAGTGAACTGCATCATTTAAGTCATTTAACGTCTTAACTAGTAATTAGGTTATAACAGAGGAATCAGTTCAATGAATAAGCTTAGGTAAGCAAGAAATACTTCCAAAATAAAAGATTTTATTTTTTTTAAGAAATGGAGACTTACCTTCTGTGTTCATGAAGAACAGACGAGATAGGGAAGAAATGCACATAAAACATAACAGAGTGAGAAGTGCATCAGTACTGAAAAAAAAAACCTAACCTGTTTGCACCCTCCTACCAACCCCACTCTCCAAAAGAAAGAGAAAACCACAACCCTATTTTTCCTAGAGTGGCAAAATAATTTAGAGATTCCATAAAAATAAAAGGATGGCTTTTGGAATGTTTCTGTAATGTATATAGAAGACTTTGTAATTAAAATTTTAGGCTTATACTCTCTTAGTTTATGAGTAATGCTTGTGCTTGATACTAATAATTTCCATTGAAAGACAGTATTTTAGTTGATTATTACTAATTTGATCTAGGTATTCTACAACCAAACATATTCCTCAGGGTGATGCTTCAGTTAATGATTTTGGGTTTGTTTTGCCTGGATTCTTTTTATGGAGCGGTGAATAACAAGAAGTTAGTTCAAACAAACAAACAAACAAAAAAAGCCCTCAACATCCACAGTTTAAAAAATCAACAACTGACAATGAATATCCTAAGAAGGACTATCATATGCTTTCAAGCTAGAAGAGTTTGAAGTTTACCAAGTAAAGATTGTCTGGCAGCAGAGATATACCTCTTGACCTACTCAAAACAAGAAAAGAACACGTAGAATTATAATAAAGGTTTTAGAATCACAAGTCATGCAATTGCCAGCAGAGACAGTAATTGGAGAACACTGATCAAAGATTTCATTACATCAATTACACTCCACCTTGTGCGTGAGACTAATTACACAGATGCGATCCTGCCAGCATGAGAAGCATCGCTACAACAGCCAAACACAGACCTTGCAGGCAATTAGTTTTCTCAATGCAAGGCAGATCCAGAGCAGCTGCCCTGTGTTCCCAGCACTGTGTCCATTAGGGCACATGATGGCAGGGAGTGGAAATAAATTTGTAGACTAGAACGTTAGGTAAGGAATCAGAAAAGAAAAACTTAGAAAAGAGATAGGTTTGAGGAAAAGGAGAAGAAAGACTGTGATACTGGCATTGGTACTTCAGGACTGAAACAAGTTGGATCCTACTTAATATTATCTGGTATGAACTACAAAAAGACAAAGTGTCTTATCCATCAGAACACACTTTCCAAATCTTCCAGTACCGAAATCCAACACTTCAACACTAAAAGAATTTTTTAAGCATTGTTTAAACAACATTTAAACTACTATACATTTTCTCCAAACTTTTATTTAATTAATTTAAAACATGCATGAGGTTGTAGTCCCATATACACTTCTTCTAAGAGCAAAGCCAGCTTATGGCTCATTCTTTAAAATGTAAGAAATCTCCTTTCAAATGTATATTGAATTTTATACATTTATAACCTTATTACTATGGTTATACTTATAATTACACTTGATTTTTTCACTTTGTTACTAAATGAAAACAATTCTAGTGAGTAGCCCAAATATTACACTACTGGAAAAATTTGAGAAGCCTAGTGTATTGGAAGCTGTCCCAGAATGCTGCATACTACTTATAAAAAGAAAAATAAAGTCTAGTTCCAAAAGCTTGTAGTTTTGAAAATTAAAGCCTTCAATTACCTAATCACAGATTTCTGAACATGTTACACATGCAGTTTTTGTTTCCCCCGCTAAACTACACAATGCATTATGTCTTTGGATTCTGTCCTCAGTTACATTCAGGATGCTCTACACAAAGCTGTACAGAGCAATGCTGGACATAACCTGAAGACAAAGCAATTTTCCTGAAAACTTCTTTTCCATAATCGTCTTCCTGATAATGCAGCTGCTAGCCAGGATTTCAATACATTGGGTTTTAACTATATAGGGAAGCTGGGTTAATAATAGGGAAAAATGTTAAATTATCCTACTCAAGTAAAATGAATAAAAAGAAATCAGAATCTGCAGAACTAAGGAAGGGGCATTTTTTTCACATGCAGTTTTAGAAAAAGAACTATTCAAGAAGTGGTATGCAATGCTTTTCCATCCTCAGGAGACAATTCCACAGTTTAATATATCATTAGGTATAGCTTGAATATGTTTTACACTTAGTAAGTATCTCTTACATAACTCCCCTCCACTGTCTTTAATTACCCCATTAAGCAAGTTGGTATTTGCATTTGCACTTAGAGCAGCTGCACTAGAGCTTCAGGGCACAAGAATATAAAACCAAGACAAAAAATTAATAAAACATTATCTTTTCCATTTAGCAAGTTCCCTTTTTTTAATGGAAACATTTGTATTAGTAGATACTATTTCAGCATTGTAAGGTAATAAATCACAAAAACCTTGTATTATTCTAGCTGACTGAACTGCCAGATTGAAGTATCATCACTCACTAACAGCACAACTTGCCCTTAGGCTTTTCTCATTTTACAGTATTTCTGAAGGGTGACTTTGTATCCAAAAGTGTTATTCAAAACATAGAAAGTGGTACAAATGTAATGAATCAGAAATTAATCTTGGGCTAAACTTTTTACATAAGAAAACAGTTACAAATTTATTTTACTGTGTTGTACATCATTAACTAATCCAGACACACTTCTGAGAAAACAAAGATGAAGATTTTAATCAATTAATCAAAAAACCTGCAAGTCATCATACATTTTTAGAAACAACTTCTGGATTTTCAGCCAGCCCAGATAGCTTACAATACATCCAACAAAGACTGGAAAAACAATTGTTACTTACTACATCAGCTTGTTCTCTAAATAGTATGCATACTATAAAGAGTAAGAAACAGAGTAATGAGAAGTACCAATTTATTCATTAAGAGCCATTGTTACTGAAAATGCAATTCTAGATTGCTGGTTGCTGCATCACTAGTGCCAGGCATGTTAAAAGTTCTTTCCCTATGGGATCAGCTAACATGCATTAGAAGACTGAGATCTTATGTATACAGATGAAAGAAGCAAAGTAATAGTTTTGATTCTGCCCATTCCCTTGATTTCCAAAGTTGTATTTTTGTAGCTGTTATAAAAACTCCTGTTTATGTAAATGTATTACCCATTAAAATCTCACTATAATACTTTCTTGTATCTGGCAGAAACATCCCAATACCAGGTTTTTTGCCATCCCCATTAAGACTTTCCTCCTTTTAGTGAAAATTATTCCAACCGGGATCTTTTCCAACCATCTCTATTTTTCATTCTGGAGAAAAGATAAGGTTCATATCAAAAATAGAAAAATCACAATTTTAGAAGCATCAGAAGCATATCGCAGCATGGACTAATGGTCTATACCAGTTTTAGTGCCAAAATTCAGGTATTAACTCACCTTGGACAGTATTTAACATCCTAAAAGTTCCCCTATTACCCAAAGTAGGTGTGTATATGTGGAAAAAGTTCTTAAGAGGTGTGAATAGCATACAATTAGCACATATATTCCAGTAGCAGTATACCTTTAATAATGCTTACAGATTTCTTCATGAGCTTTTTATGTCACCACAGTATAGGCCTAAGATACACTCTTTTAAGGGTTTAAAACACTGTGCTAAAACAAATTTTACTAGTATACCACTTTTCATGAGCTGTTTAATTGCATTGCTCATGAAGGGTTGTGAGGACAAAGGAAATGTGACTCAGCTCAAGCAGCATGTTTGTACAAAGCCACATAAAATACAGAGTAATGATTCAGTGGAGCTGCATATCACGTACATGTAACACCAATAAGAAGGAAATTAAATTATCATGAAACTTTATAAGCCTTAATCTGACTTTCCATTTCAGTTCAATAACTGATTTGGCAATATCAAAGGGTTTGGGCACAGCAGCCAATTCCTCCCAGTTGGCTGAGAAATATTTCTTTCTTTCTTTCTGAAAAATTAAACATTTAATTCCCATGAAGAGGCACATGCCAGTGGTTAATTAGGGAACATTTTACAAGAAGAACTAAAAATTGTCATCAACACAGCAGGCGAATATTGACATTTTTACAGGCACAGACATGCCAGTTTAATTTCTGGTTCCAGAGCTCTTGCAGGCAGGCAGCTGCCACCCAGGCAAGTTGAGAACCTCAACACTTACTGCAAATCCCAGCTTTCTAATACTTACTCAAACTGGCAAGAAACATTTCTCCTACATCACTTTCAAATATTTGACAGCCTAGCCATCCATTAAATGCATCTCGTATAGATGTCCATGGATCACTATATAATTCTTCCTTCCAGCTACTGAAAAATAATGTGATGCGTGGGAAGCTGGGGGGGGCTCCCAGGTCCCATGATGCCTGACAGGCAGGGGTAAAGCAGAAACAGAAGTCAGCAGGGTGAAGACACAGGACTGACGGCAGAAGGCCAGTAACAGATTACACTGATTAACGGGTAGATATGAGATAGTCTTCTTCACTAAGAAGCCGGAGAGCAGGGTTAGCTGCTGGGCAGGTAGCAAACAAATATATGCAGTGAGAATTGATACAGCTCGTTACCAAAAGTCATGCCACTCAAATCTGTGCAAGGGCAACACAAACTGCTACAGGCTAACAGGGAATAAACAAGAGAAACTGGAAAAAAAAAATTAAAAAAAAAAGGCAAAACCAAAATAAAGTAATACAACAATAAAACCCTTTCTTCTCCTTTCCCAGAAATCCTACAAACTTTAAGTAAAATCCCATTTTCACTCTAAGCTTGAAGTTCTAATGCCTGCTGTGGCAGATGTGGTTCAGTAATGCCGTCTTTCTGAAGTGGAAGATGGAGCCACAACCACTGCAGAGGGTATAGGCATATACATTCAATTATAGGGGCAATTGGAGAGGATAAAAGGCAGATTAGGTCCTCCCTCCAGAATACATACCCTGCCAGAGGAGCCAAGGCCAGGGAAGAGGTAGTAGAGGTTAATTACCAATTGGAAACCAAATGCTTTCTTTTTGACTTTTCAAAATGTAAATCTACTTAAGTGACATAATTTTAACCAAGCACTGAAACACGTGTATTAACAGAAATGTCCAGCTCTTCCAGTCATTTTTAAATTTTTCTTTGGGCGGTCTAAGAAAACATTGCTTTTCCTTTCATTTACACACGACTACCCACTCACAAGATAAAACAAGCAAAAAAACCTCGCAGTGCCAAAGACCAAATTTTTAGCATAACCACCTTCAAAGAGTGTCATAAATCTGGTACTGATAATACTCTATTTAAGGCATTGTGCTCTGCAACATAATGAAAAAATGAAATCTTTCGTAACATAGGAAAACTATGTGCTGTTGTCACCACAGAATACATCCAAATCATGTTTGGAAAAGTGGTCACTTTCAGCAAACACTGCTTCATCTTTTAAGGGCTACAGTGCTTATTCACATTGTTATGGCCTTAGTTCAAGAAGCCAAAAAATGTCTACGAGCCAGCCACCACGCAGCCTGTGTGTCAGTCAGAGCTGGGAGCGGTGCACAACACTGGAGGCAGCCAGCTGCCCACCAGCCCTCTCTCCTTGCGTTCCCTTCATTGTAAGAGATCAGCTGAGGGCAGGTGTATCAGTGAATGATCCAGAACTTTATCTCGTTAACCAAAACCTGTCTCCATTCTGATATTTTTAAACTCACATTTACATTTGTCAAATGTTCAGCTGATGTTTTCAAGCTCCATATGTCCATCAAGATGACATTTTTATGAAGTTTTAGCTAAATCAGATCAGCCAATTAGGTTCAGGAAAAGCTCGTTGTTTTTTGTAATTTAAGACACACGCTCTGAATGCTGGATTTTGTCACCTTACTGTCATTTTGAACCTATATCCAAGAATGTTTACTTAACATGTGGAAAATTTAATCAGATAAAGCAAAATGAGTTGTTGGAGAACTTAGGAAGAAATATTTTCTAACTACCCCAACAACAGGTTTGCATAAAAACCAAACAAAACATTCTCATGTTTATTCAGCTGGTAAAGTTTTGGCTTTATACTTCACACGCTGTTACATTGCCAGGGATTGTGTAAAATAACAACACCGCTTATTCAACATAATTCTTTTAACACATTTGTCACCATGTCTTCTCTCTTAGTCAGTTGAGCTGGTAATAGACTAATCAAAATGCCTTTGAACATCCATTAATACTGTCCAGTTAAGCATCTACTGAGTTTAAAACCAATGTCAAGCTCATTTTATACTCCCCATGTTCTACTGGCATAAATCTTTTAAACTATTTCTTTTGTCCACTGAAGAGGTCAAAATAAATGGTTCCTCTTGTTATTAAAGATTTCTGGAGTAAGGGAGAGAAACAGCCAACACTCATTTACTGAAACAATTAATGACTTTCATTAATGACCAAGAAAAAAATGTTAGAACCAGAATAAATAATGCAGAGTTCAGCGTTTCAAAATGTAACAGAACATAATGTTTCTCTGTTAAAAAAGCTAAACTTTTAAGTTGTATTTAAAAATACATATATTCCACTGCAAATTATCTTGAAAACAGCATTTTTTAAGTAGTAAAATGGAAAAGGAGATGCAACCCTCTGTCCTCCCCCAGTCCATGGCTGAATTTGCAATTCCCAACACAGATGGTAAAGAATATGAAATACAGGAAAGGTCCTCTGTGTCTGATATTCACCTGTCTCTTTTCAGCACCACCAAACTCTCACTTCCTCAATTAATAACTGCCAAAATCAGGAAAATGACAACCCTCTACTGCTACTATTATTTTGTTCGACCTTCATATCATGAACAAGAATGTAATTATGATAATGAACCAATTATTTTTATAGAATATAGCAATCAAAAAGACTACTACCCCCTCCCTTTTCTCATGATAATACCTGAACATTCTGGGTTTATTTCAGCCTCAGTTGCTTGCATGCAATTGTTATCATTAACGTTTTACTTAGTTTTTATTTCTTATTTCTAAAACAAATTTAAAAATTTAAAACTGAAAAACAGTGACGTTTTAGAATATTCCTGACAGCATGCAAGATGTATCATTTATGTAGGACAATAAACAAATATGTTGATGTTTGCAGTATTTTACAGGAGTTATTGGCATGAATATTGAATGACAGCTCATCTGTCTAGGACAACTAACTGTCAATAATGCAACAGCTACACCATCACATGCACTGCATATTTTTTTATAGTTTATATAAAAACAGTGTTAAGGATGGTTGAGAGGATTTAAACTTTTTTTTAGTAGTTTGTAGACAATACAGCCATACCTGCCTTCTAAGGGACTTTTTGTCCCATAATTCTTGTAGTTTTCATAGAATTTCATCCAATAATTGTGACATTAAACCAAATAATTTAGAAAAAAATTGTCTGCACCCTTCTGATTATGAAAATTAAGTGTCCAAGTTATTATAAGGTCAGATCTGTCACAAACAGTGGAAAAGCAATCATTTAGACCTAAGTACGTAAAAGTGACTTGAATAGGTTTTCACTCACTGAAATATAATTAATACAAAACTGTTACCCTAGTCGGACTGTTGACTCTAATAAAATAATGGCTCCATAAAAAAATCCTGGCTTTGTCCCCAGAGATCACAAATTGACAAAAAAATATGCTATTTTAGAGAAAAGAATCTTTCTTCTCCCAGTCAGAAATTAATCTTTCCCACTTTGATGATTGTAGGATTTACACTCAAACTATTTATACACATATATTGCAGAAGAAAAGAACATTCTTCTATTACCATGATTACTTTTTTAGTCAAAGCTAAGTTACTCAAAGATAGATTCACTTATAATGAACTATATAGTTTCAAAATCAATTTTTTACTTGATGGACAACCTAAGTGCAAAATAACCAGTTAGCTATTATTACCTAGAGACAGCTTTCTTTACTCAGTCGTATTTATAACTGGAACAAAAATATAAACCTGAAACTCTCTATATTTAATTTAGATAAAATGCAGTTTACTGTCATCCACATAAGAATCATGTCTGCTTTCTTAGTCCACTTGTAGGGCTGCTTTATGCAGATTGTAGCTCTATCTGTAAACCATGTCTCAGTTAAGCAAAGATAATTGCTGTTGATTTAAAACAAGTTTCAAATTTTCTGTAAGAAGTATCAAAGAAATGATAGGAAAGAGACAAACTAATATTCCACATAGAATTCCTTCACATCTAAAAAGTCGTTAAGTAGTAGAAACTAAACACACCTTCATTCTCCACTGCTAGTGAGGGACTTCACAACCATCATGATTCCACAGCATGCTAAAGTAATACCATGGGGACACGCAACTTCTGTGCAGAAAATTCCGAAGAAACCTATAAATAAGCAGATAAAAAGTCAGAAGGCAAAAATTAAACAAATCACCCATATGAGTTCCCCCAATGATTCACTAAGGAGAGGGTACTGATGGACAGTATGTTATGATGATCTAAACTATGTACAACCAATAGTGAGTTCAGCATTAATATCTCTGTATGTCCAAGAACATATGGTGATAAGCATATTTTAATGGCTCCCCCCATTTCAAAGCTTACTGTGCCCCACACGCCCCTGGATGTTTTCTAATTCCCCTGAATAGCCCAATATTTAATTCTCCATAGCATAATCATGTCTGGAAGGTCATTCCACACATTTTTTATTTCTGTGAAAAACTGCTGCCAGGCAAATGTTTTGAACCTTTTCTCCTCCCATTCTTTTTTCCATTTATGCCATCTGATCACATTACATATATCCATCTCAAAGTTCTAATTTAAGAGGACATTCCTCTGAATCATGGCTTAGTCTTGCCTATACTTTTCCAAATATATTGAAAGAGATTTTTATTTTCAGTCTGAAGCTATTTTAAAAAAATTAAAAAATTAAACACAATCTGTTACCTGTCACCCATTACTACCCAAATGATTGAGATTAAATCTTTACAGAGGCTCATTAAAATCAAAGAAGTCCAACTTTTTGACAAATAAATCAGCCTAGTCAACCATCTGATATAAACATAATCCAATATACGATGTACAGCACACTGGCACTAAGCAAGGAACAGGACAGGCAGAATGATTCTGCCTTTATACAATCACACCTCCAAGTTTCTTTAGCTAGGAGAAATATGCCAGCTAAACAGAAAAAAAATCATAACTGCTAGCCATTCTCTTCTGCTCCATTTGCTCTATGTCCCAATTCCTTTTTTGGAGTTCACGAAAATCCTTAACCTTATTGCTAATGTAACCTCCTCCTCTGTCTTATGAAGGACACAGAAGAGCAGAACAAGTTGAATATAAAAGTATCGACTGCAATAAGGACCACTTTTTCTTTAGTTCCATCCATGTTTGCTTACACTGAGAAAATTCTAGGATTATACCTAATCTCATCTAAGATCTTCCTACCCTATTTAGCTTGTACTGTTAAAAAAACAATAAAGAGATAAATGAGGGTCAGAAAACTTACATGTAGTCAAAACTTCATGCAAAGAAGTTTTCACATAATCTAGATCTTACTCTACAAAGTGTTTCCACATTTAAGCTGTAACATTATATTGTCTTTATTATGTGTTTTATATTGACTACTCTAAAAGAACTGCAGTAACACGACACAATTGTCCTTTGCACTCTTCTGATACTGGGTAAGACTATTTTATTTGATATTCCACATTCCAAAATCATTCAGTTTTTCCTTCATGAGGAAAGTGTAAAATAAGGAGCTGTCTGCTAATATCAGAAAGCAATGCTGGTCTGTATATTAGTATGCTACCACTGCCCAAGCTGGGGACTTGGAGCAAGGAGCCCTTTGTACAACAGAATGAAATGCCTTTTTTTGGTTTATTTTACTTTATTGGCAAGATGAGTTAGGTACCTCCATTCAGCAGTAAATCTCTGTCAGTAATACAAGGAAGTGGAAATTGATCTCACTGGCTTTTAGACTTCTTTGAACTAACATGTTGTACTGTTTTTGGCTGGGATAGAGTTAATTTTCTTCACAGTAGCTTGCATGGTGCTGTGTTTTGTATCTGAGATGAAAACAGTGTTGATAACACGGGGATGTTTTAGCTATTGCTGAGCAGTGCTCACACAGCATCAAGGCCTTTTCTGCTCCTCACCCCACCCCACCAGCGAGGGGGCTGGGGGGGGGGACAAAAAACTGAGGGGGCCACAGCCAGGACTGCTGACCCCAACTGACCACAGGGATATCCCAGACCATAAATCCTCACACTCAGCAATAAAGGCCAGTGTAAGAAGAGGAAGGGAAGACATTTGGACTGATGGCGTTTGTCTTCCTAAGTTACCATTACACGTCATGGAGCCCTGCTCTCCTGGAGATGGCTGAACACCTGCCTGCCGATGGGGAGTAGTGAAAGAATTCCTTGGTTTGCTTTGCTTGTGTGTGCGGCTTTTGCTTTACCCATTAAACTGTCTTTATCTCAATGCACAAGTTTTCTAACTGTTGCCCTTCTGATTCTCTCCCTGCCCAGTGGGGGCGAGAGAGCGAGCAAGCCACTGCCCACCAGGTTAAACCGCGACACACCTTTACTCTAATTCAAAGAATTTTAGACCAAACTCTATGGGTGCAATTAGGAAATCTAATATGCAGATATTCAGAGGCAGCAATAGGGGGGAAAATCTCATTCACATGTTAATGTTTATTTTGTCCACACACATGGCAGCCATTTAAAGTAAACACCCAAAGTTTCATGAGCACCACAAAACAGCTGATTATATACAAACAGGTTAATCTGAATAATGCACGCAGCAAGAATGGTTAGAAGCAACAAATTTCTTTTTGGTTGAACCTCTGAACTGTTTAAAATGAAGCTGATTTCAGGCAATTTTGAAAAAGCAAGTTTATCATGAGGCTGATATTTCACATTCAGCTTAAAGCAAATTTTTATAGCCTGAAGAATGGAATTATAATAAAATGCTGACAAGCCCTTACAATACAAAATAGTTTCTGCTAGAGGGTGGATTGCCTATTCTTGACATTGCAAAATAAATTAATTTACATTTAAGGAATGAGAAACAATTCACATTCAGTAAGTCTAACTCTCTATGACTTTTTCTGTGTGATAGATGTGAAATAAATATCAACAAGACAAAGTTAAGATTATTCTGAGTTCAAATCTGAAATGCTTCAGACTTCAGTCCTAAACCAATTAGGTCTATCAAGCCTCACGTGACAGCACTATTTAAATAAGAAAAGTACCCTTTGCGAAACCGGGAAGACACATGTTCCTGTGACTCAGTTCCAATGCTTATGACTCAAGTGCAGCTCCAATGATTTAATGCAACAGATAGTTCATGTAGGTGTTCTCCATCCTCCTGCCACTTAGTTTAAGTATTTAAAAAGAAAACAAAACTAGTTCTGAGCCTTCCACTAATAAACAGTGGCGCCACAAAGAGCACTCAGAAGAAACTCCTATGTAGTGAAGGGCTGTCATTTGCTGCAATTTACCACAAGAGTCTGACACAGATTGCACAAGGAAACATCATGACACCAACCAGCAGCCAAAACTTACAACCAAGAATGCAAATCCTGTTATTCGACTTGCAAACAGAAACATGACTCTTAAAATCAGAATGCCAGAAGCATCTCAGTTTACTATTCTAACACATAGGACACCATGAGTTTAAACAAATGTTTCAAAGACGGACATAAACAACAGATGATTTTCTGATTGTCCTGGTTTCAGGAGTGAGTGAGCAGACCCATGGTGCTTAGTTGCTGGCTGGGCTTAAACCACAACACTGATCACTGTAGTAATTTCGGTTACTAAAAGATATAAACCCAGGAAATTGGGATCTTCCTCAAATTTTTTTAAAGTAGCCTTGATGTCATGACCTCCTGTTCACCAGAGGATACATTTTTCTCATTCCTTCGCAAAATGTACAGCTTAGCCTAAGTAGAAATGTCTTTTTTGTTTTACTTGTACTCACTACCTTTGTGATGATTTCATATGAAATTCCCTGTAAACTACAAAAATAATTCATTATGCTATTTTGCTGACAGCTGATAGACTGTAAAACTACCACTATTTTCACTGGGTTTGATTTGCTCTTTTTTTGATCATCATTTGATAAACCTCATTTTCAATAAGAAGACAGTCTTTCAAAATTTGTTTGATTCACTTCCAAAACAACTGGTCACTGCTAGGTAGTTCTTTTCCATACGGATTTTTTTCCTTCAGTTTTGAAAAGATTTATTTTTATAATACCTCATTCAATCACAACTGTTACACCAATAATACTATGAATGGCACATTTTTACTTTCTGTAATTTCTATGTGGATCCATTAAATAGTCCTAGATTATATTATCTAGTGCTTTCACCTTCTGTAGAGTTGAACTGTATGAATACATAAAGTTCATGCAATTCAGTTTCAGATAACAAGCCCCTCTTGACAGAAATTATAATTTTTAATGTAAAATATGAGCAGAACATGCACAAACACACACAGAGCATTTTTGATAGCTCAGGTTTTCCTTTTCCTCTTTTGGGTGTAAAAGAGTTGGAAATTTTTTTATTACACTTGAGAGTACTATGTGAGATGTTCCCAAGCCTTTGGAAACCTGATTGGTAACACGCATCACATAATTAAAAAAATAAATTGATAGAACATAAAAAGTTATATACAATACACCTTACAAGCTCACTGGCAGTCTCATTTATGCAATTAAACCCAAACAGAAGTATGAAGTCAGATCTTAAACTCCTAATTTTGCATATGTAATCCTGTCTTGAAATTATGTGTCTCAGACGTGTTAGTAGTCTAAATCTACTTTGGATCTTTTCTATCCTTATTGTGTCTTTTCTGACATTTACATGTATCTAATAGTCCCATCTGTAAATACACTTTTTATCGTAACACAAAATGAAGGAGTATTTTTACAACTGTACCTTTGGTAAGCCACAGATATATCGGAACAGAATAACAATATCTCAGAGATACCAACTTTACAAAGAGGCTTACATTAAAAAAATGAATTTAAATCACAGAATTCCCACCATAGCTATAAACACCTTGCACTGGAAGGGTTTCTTTAGATTTATTTATACAGTTTGTGACTCCTTGGGCCCAAGCAGGCTTTTATATGGACATAACTGCTGCCATATCTAAGCATCTTTAAATGACATTAAAATGAGAAAAATACAAATTTTTAAAAATCCATTATGAAATATTCACTTTGGTAGAGATACCAGTTCATCTTAACAGAGAGAAATTACAACAGACAGCAGAACAGATGGGTCAAGGTGTTAGGTGAATGACTAAAAAAGGTAATACAAAGTGAAGGCTGTGTTACAAGAATTGCAAGGTCCTGATGCAACCACTGGAAGTAAACTCAAAGGAAGAAATTAGGTTTCTCTGTGATCCATGTTCTTCAAATGGGGAGGGGATGGGGATTTTTATTTCTAGCGTTCATAGTGATATTATTTCACTCCTGTCACTATGCAGAGAATTTCCATTTCTATCATTTACAGCACACTGTGCCCTTTGCCTACTTGTTTAAAGAAAAAGAGTAAATACTTCCCCCGTATGAAAATGAGATCTGCTATCTTTTTTATTATTTGGAGGCATTTATAGCTGGCAGAGGGGCAAACAGTGAGTGACACCAGTGTGAATATTTACAATCACCATCGCAATTACTTTAAGGGTCAACATACATAAAGGAAAAGGGCAATCATCCAACTTCTGCTCCAGCATTTACAGAGAACATTTTATTGCAACCCTCCTTTTCCTCTGCCTTTGCTATACTTAACCACAATGAAGATATGAAATATTTAATTCTCATGCCTTTTCATTTCTTCACATCATTACAATTCCAGATCACTATCTAGTCTGCTTTGTATCTGGTTTTGATGCTACTAAATGTCTGGCTTCTGGAAAGAGCAAAACATTTCCTGTGGGACTTTACCTAATGATTCTTTCCATTACACTTCAGGGATTGACACAAATGGAAAAAGTCTTGGAGATTGTCCTCCGTAAAATACTACTCATTGCACTGCAATTTGAATGTAATTTGGAATTCACCAAGGACTTGGACCATAATTTGTTTGCCAAATATATGTTAATTAATTCTAATGACATTAAAATAATCTCCCATTTTGGTGCTATCATATGGCAAACAAATTAATAAAAAGCAATTAATTCTTACTAGATTTTCTTTTATAGTACTTATAGAAGAATCTCACATGACTTTCACAATAATATTGCACAAGAAGAGAAGATCAAAACAAGCTCTTCTATAGACCATGAAACTCAGTCACTTGAACTCACTAAAAAAATAAATTCATTTTCAAATATAGAGTCATGTTCTCAATAATATCTAAAACAAATTTGCTTTAAGATATAGTTATTAGTACATATAGTACCATTTCTCAATTTATATTTGGATCCCATTTCCTTCTAGATTCAAGGGATTCAACAGGTTACTAATTAACATTACCTACAATTATTTTTATGTTACTTTATCTTTTTAAGATCTAATGAAAAAGATAATGAAGGGTTAAATGTTGGCATGTGGCCATACTTAGCATTAATTAGGTATGTGTATGCATACACAGATGCAGCTTAATGAAGCAGTCTCCTAACAATATCGTTATCAGACCAAGTACAACCTCTGTTATCACAGAGCCATTAGCAGACTGCTGCAAATTTATAATCTCACAGGATGTTTAAAAGTTAGTAACACATTATAGTTGTGTCCATGTCCCAAAAGTCCCAGTGCACTTTGTTCAATTCACATTTTACAATAGCACTTTAAACCAAAACAGTGACTACAAATCATCCTTAAACTGAGCATTAACCTTCTGAGTGCTTACTTCAACAAGCCCTCCATTATCATTCAGAAGAAAAATTCACTAAATTTTTATTGTCACTTTTCTTAGCTGTTTGACTGACATCTGCATGTAGAAGGCTTAATGGTTTTCCTGTGCACTGAAGTGAAAGTATAAAACCTATGTAAACCTGGAAAACATATGCTCATTAAGTACTAAACTAAAATATTCCAATTCACTGTGCTCTGTAAACCGAGAGTAGGCTTTTTAAACAACAAACAGGGATTTAACTACAGAATTCATTAAAGTGAGTGCAAGTCATACAGCTAAAATTTACTGCCAAAGAAAAAGTTATCTTTAGAACACATCTAATAAAATTTAAGTATGAACTGTGGTATACGAATATTTCCAATAGTCATCAGAGACAAAAATTGTTGTGAGGCCGCATCATAGAACTGAAGGAAAAACACAGCTTTATGATGCCTGTGTCCAGCAATCATGGTGATATATTATACATGTCTTAAAAGACAGAACATCAGTAATAAGACACTTTTATTTCATTTGTTTTGACTACCTAAACTGCCTCTAAAGTGCCTATCCACATTTGCATTTTAATGAATAATAATTGATATTTATTCAGCACATTCTATTTGCATCTTAGAGGTTCATTTATGGATTAATATTATTTATTACCTAAAACAAACTATTCATAGGTATTCAGATTTGGGAATTGCTAGAAAGCAAGCAAGACACTGTGGATAGCATTATAATTTGGTCAACCTGTTGGCTTTAGCTTTTGCATTGCAGGTGGTTGGGGATGCTTGGACTTTAGGAAGTTGCATTGCAGATCCAGGTTGATGAAGAATTGAAGAGATTGCTCACTGGGATGCCTAAAGGATGATTTCAATTTATGTCATTCTTGCCAAAGTAAGTTGTAAATCACCCAGCAGAAATGAGTAGTAATCGCTGCTTTCCACAATGATACTCATGGTAAAGAAAATAGTGAGTTTATTGTGATCAAAAAGAAAAAAAAAAAGTAAAAATTGCATCAGATACCCAGGCTTGTATACGTTTATGAACCAGACTGACTGGCATATATTGTGCCTTAACCATGCAAGTCCAACTACAGCATTAATTCCAGAAAGTGCTTCCCACATGGGTTAGTGTATTTGATTTCTGATTTTGACAGTTACAATTCAGCAGTCACTCCAGTGATTTCCTTACTTTGTTTGCATTCTTTACAACAAAAAAATTAATAAAAAACAAACTTTACTGCTATAGTATGATTACATAGTTTACAGCTGTGGATATCCACAATATAAAGAAACAAACCTACACAAGCACAAAAATGACATTTGGATTTCTTATTCATGACTGGTTCTCTGGCAGATCAGGTTTAAATGTCAAGCTCCTGTGAAGAGATTCCCACCTGACATTAACCTCTCTCACCCATACATTCTTCTCAGGAAATTTATATTCCAGCATCTTAGAAAATACTTTGCATTCTTTTCTTACATATCTCCCTATTTTCTGGGATAATGTCAAACCTAATCTTAACCAAGCACTCGTGCAATGGGCTGCCTTAAATTTCAAAACTGTCAAGTGAAGGCTGTGCTCTGACAACACTACTGTCTTCAAATTAACCTTTTATCATACACAGAATCTATCTAAAAATACGCATAAGGTAGATACCTAAGCTAGCCTCCTAGGCAATGCAGCTTAAGGATGAAGTCACTCACTCTCCCAGCAAAATCTATCTAGAGTAAATGAAACACACCCTTAAAGTGCTTCGTCTCCACCAGCTGTAAGCAGAGTTTATGCTAACTCAGCTGTACACTCTGACACTGTAGACAATGAAATCAGATCTCTCCTTATGAAAGACAGTAACAAACATAAATTTTGAAAGAATTAGCAATATTTAGATAGATATTTTGCAAAGGCATTCTGCCTTAAGAAGGCTGCAGGTAGGGGACAGCACCTTAACATGTAAGGCCAAAACCATAATCTAATCAAGAAAGGCATTAGAAGTATTTCTGAGAAACTTGGGAGAATAAGGAAGAGCGTTACCATATGATGTCCAATGGTATAATCCCTGGGAATAAGAATCATCCAAAAAGAAAGCTACAATCAAGCCATGTTATCCCCGGTTAGAGAAAATAAAGCTTCTCAAACAGCCTGCTCTAGCAATTTCCTTTAAATATAGGAACAGAGAAAGCACAGCTCTCTGAAGATTTCAGGTCATGCTGACCAAACTCAAAAGCTAGGTAAGACATTGGAGCTGATAAGGAGATTCATTACTGTTCAGTATAATGTTAAAACAACCTGTAGTTCTATATTTTTGTAATTTGGCTCTGTATTGGGTTTCTGTGGCAAGGTTTTCGTGGCAGGGGGGTTAAAGGGGTGACTTCTGTGAGAAGCTGCTGGAAGCTTCCCCTATGTCCGACGGAGCCAATGCCAGCTGGCTCTAAGAGGGACCCGCCGCCAGCCAAGGCCGAGTCAATCAGCGATAGTGGTAACACCTCGGTGATAACATTTTTAAGAAGGAAAAAAAAGTTGGGGAACGAGGAGAAACGGCAGACAGAGAATGAGAACATGTAAGAGAAACAACTCCGCAGACACCAAGGTCAGTGCAGAAGGAGGGGGAGGAGATGCTCCAGGCGCC
>JANZLQ010000078.1:14846943-14869500 GCA_026212715.1 Elanus axillaris | reverse complement strand
TTCCCCAACTTTTTCCCTTCTTAAAATGTTATCATAGAGGTGTTACCACTATCGCTGATTGGCTCAGCCTTGGCTGGTGGCGGGTCCATCTTAGAGCCAGCTGGCATTGGCTCTGTCAGACAAAGGGGAAGCTTCCAGCAGCTTCTCACAGATGCCACCCCTTTAACCCCCCTCGCTACCAAAACCTTGCCACAGAAGCCCAATGCAGTGCCCCACCATCAGGCTGCCTCTCACTCCCTCTGCAGATGCTGGAAGTGGGATCACTCCACGGATTTTACGCGTAGGTCCTGCTCCTCTGGACTTTCAGATCAAAACCGATGTTCTGGTTTTCCTGGTAAGCATTCAAGGAGTTGGTCTGAATAGACTGCAATTAGACAGTCTACTTCTATTTCTGTCCTCCCTTCACTTTATCATTTACTCATCTCCTGATTTTTTTCCATCATAGATCTCTTACCTTCCAACTATTGCTTCTGAGCATATGATAACAAAGACAAGCCATGTCTTTGGTCTCTGGGATGAGTTAGAACAAGGTTATTTAGCTACTAGATTATCTCCACTTAAAGTTTCAGAGAAGATGCAAGAACATGAGAGGTCCATTAAAAAAAAAAAGCCACCATACACAACCCACAAAACACAAAATAAAAATCAAGCTGTTATTTATCAATTCACATTGATTTGGGAATCTGACATGGCTGACATGCAACTCAGAAGTAGATGTGACAATCTCAGTTTCTCCTAAAAGTCAACCATTCATCTTACAATGTCATCAGGTGATTGCAGGGATACCACACATTACAAGAGAGAATGCAGAAATATAGGATAACATTAATTTTGTCATGGTTTTAACATTGTCATCAATAGGTAAAAATAAATCTTAAAAATCTTAAGTATAAGCTCTGTTCTCCTAGAACAAAGACATACCTGAAAAGTGTTTTTTTTCTTCAGCAGATTTTTTTTTCCCTAAAAGGATTTGAAATATTTGAATGGGAGTAATGGACACCTGTAAATCTTGACACATCCACTGTGCACTCACTAACCACCTCCAAGGCTTACTTGCACAGATGTCCTATGCATTTGCAGAATTTTCAATACTCTTCAGCATTATTTCCGACTTGCTTCACACACAAAAACTATCAGAGCACATGTGCAATCAGTCCTGTCCACGTGGGGTACAGCAGCAACTACACGTGTGGTGCAAAGGGCATACCCACCATACTGCAAAGACAGATACAAAAACTCAGCTCGCAAGCCTAAAGCACACTTGGCTAGTATTTCCAGCTCACTACATGTGCTTAAGTAAGAAATGCATTAGCAAGTGACACTCTCCTAGCTGGGAAATAAAATAGGCTCATGTACTTTCTTCACCATACTTAATTCTACATCACATGTTTTAAGAATTTATAAAAACTGAATAAAATTTACACTATTATCTATATTCTGGTAGAAATGTTCCACAGCATTCTTCTGCTTCTATTTTAGAAGTAATGAAAATAAAAAATACAATTTAGTCCCACTCTCTGAGAAATGTAAATTAGCACCAGGAGCTGAGTAAACATTTGATAAACCAATGTCTTAAACGATAAACAAAATGCTTTCATTACTATCATCTGTATAATATGGCTTGAAGTCTGATATTTGCCTGGGCAATTGGTCTGCTAACTATCCAGTTATTTGCACAGTGATATGTGCATTTTTCAAAAACAATTAGGTTTAGAGGGTAAACCAAGACAAACAGTATGTATTAGATTATATCTAACAAGGTCTATGCACTTTGCTTCCACTAGACATGCCTGATCAGTTATTCTCCTGTAAAAAAATACTTCAAGGCTACAGCATGGAGAGTAGTGGGTTTTAATAAACTCTAGGGAGTTACACCCAATGGAAATCACAGTGTGATCTGTTTATATTCTGAAACAAGAAACAATAAAAAACAGTCTTTATAGTTAAATAGTACATATGTATTGAGAAGTTTATGACTACACTAACATTTAAGGCAATAAAGAAGACAGTACTTTTTCTGATTAAATACAATTCAGGAGAGGTCTTGTGCTATCTGATAATTTTCTTTCAATTACATGTTACTAAAAATTAAAATGGGTGATGGAAGGGGAAGGGGACAAAGTACTCAAAAATCAATATGCAACATTATTATTAGTTCACTGCTGCTAGTACTACATTCAACAATTACCCAATTTTCCATCACTTTAACAAAGTTTACTCATGCTGAACTGTGCTATATTTTGAACTTGTATATCAACATACACTAAGCAAAAAAAAAAAAGTAAACACAGCAATCAAAATTAAAAAGAAAAAAAAACCACAACCTAAAAACCTGCTGCCTTTTCTCTCCTGTAGTCAGCTGTTGTCTAATGACAACTTTTGTTCCAGATCTTCAAAGTCAAGCAGGAGATTTTCTGGGACAGCATGCCCTAATTAAATTCATTTGCAGTGGCCCATTTTGAAAGATTCAAATTAAACATTTTTTTGGTAGTTGAATGACAGTCTCTAAATTCATTTATTATGCAAGAATAATTCTCCACAGACAGTAACTGGAATTTCTGTAAAACTGTATTGACAAACATTAAAATGACTTATACTACCCAATTTCAGTTATATATGAGGTCTGCAAATTCATGTTGCCCCTGGGTGACAATAGAGAAAAATGCCCCAATTTCAAGTGAGGACTCATAGGAAAGGATCTTTTCTTGAAAATCTCCCTAGCTGAATTCCAGCCACCATCAGGAGTGAGCATATACTGTAGCAAACAAAGTACTCTGTGGTAGAATATAATAATCTGGAAGAACTTAAAATATTTTTTTTTCTCATTGTGACCTTCAAGGAAACCATAGTATGGTTTACTAGCTGACAGGGATAGAGGAGGGCTTCGTAAAATCCCTCTTTGGAAGCCTTTGAAAGAATTTAGCCTGGACGAGGTTATATATATAAAAAAAAAAAAGATTTAAAAATTATATATATATATTAGTCCCATCTGGAAAGAGTTAAGATATTGAAAACAGGCTAAAGTGTCATTTCTGAAGTAACAGCAGTGTTCTTGTTGATGACGTGCATTTAACAGTTGTGAGTCTGCAAAAAATGGGTTCAATATCTTGGTCACAACCTGGGAATTCAAAATCTATGAGAAGCCATTTTGCTCAGTATTTAAGTACTATAAATTCAGTTCATTTGCTTTTCTTTAGGTTTTATGAAAAAGATTTCAGTTACAACACTCAGCTTTTTGGTAGTCATGGGAAACATTAAGACTCAACAATATTAACTATGAAAATTCCTGTAAGATTTCGTATCAATCCAGATTTTTACACCTTTGATTCAAGCAACAGAAGGGGAGAAATTGAACATATTGTAGGATTTAATAATAAAATCCAAACTAAAGTAAAATTGAAAGGCCTTTAGTCACTAAAAAGGTATCATTTTATATTGTTAATTACTTAGGAGACAACTTGAGAGTCAAGGCATGCAGAATCTGGACCTAAGGATAGAGTATTATAATCTTAAAAGTGATACCCATAAGATGGTAAAATGAATTTTACACACCAATTTATATTTCAGGAAGAAACACGCACAGCTTAAATGGTTTATGGTGTAATAATGATTTATAGTGCATGAAACTTGGTGCTGGGGATAATGAAAACAGCTGTGAAAGTGAGACTAAAAATAAAACCTTGAATAACAAGGATGTATCACAACCTACTGTCTTTTGCATACTGTCAGTCAAACACAAATAACATCCATAACTGCTTGTGATTTCTGATACATCTTTTGGCTTACTCCTTTTATGATCAAATCATAATACTTGTCTTAAAACTCTCTGTGGTAGCAAAGACCCCAAATCAAGCTCACATTTCCTGGCACTCATTTGTTATAAAAGACTGCTCACAGATTCTTACACACCTTCATTTCCAGGTTCCTTCCTCAAACTGATAAAATTTATTTTTGTAACTTGCAGTACTATATTGAAGACAATTCAACATACAACCAAGTGTTAACAGGGCTCCCTGAGACTTTGAAAGGTGTTTATCAAACACCACGTAAGGGCTTTTATCTGTTTTGTTGCCATTTGTTAAGAGAAGAAGCCTCACACGTTCTGACAGTTGATCAACAAAACACGCTTTTGAAGGCTTTGCCTGAACACCAGCTTGTTGCTTACACCTAGGAGAGAACGGGCTTTTGTTTTCCAAGTACAAAGCCCAAAGCCCCCTGAGTGTTTCCACCAGGGATCCAGAGTCATCTCAATAGGAAGTAACCTGAAAGCCAACTTGTGCGAGAGACCTCACTTCTGGAGCAACTGCCTCCTGCATGGCTCCCCTCAGTGGTATCCTGCAGGCAAACAGGACCACACACCCCAGCCCGCACTGACCCAACACCCCCTGCTCTGGAAAAACTTACAGTAAGACACACAATGCCACACCTTAGACTTGGCAAGTTTGGGATGAAAAATTTTGATAGGTACTATTACATGAACAGCTCACTGTTCTCGTGATTTTGTGAGAAAACTTATTTTCTCTCCAACTAATCACCTTCAAGCACTCTTGAAGAAAAAAACCCACAGAAATTAGTCATGGCAGGGATGCAAGGGAACAATATAGTTGTTGCTGACCTGATGTTAACTACAAGTTAGCTGCTACAAATACAAACGATTTTCCAGTATGCAGCTAGGAGGTTGTCCACAGGGCAGCGCAAAATGGTCCACAGACACATTTTAACATCTCTCCTCCCAATAGCCACCCTAAAATCTTGAACATGAACAGTGTTGGATACTCCTTTAATCAAATTCTGGCTCCTGCCACTTAGCTTTTATTTTGCCTCATCAGGTTTCCTTTATTTACAAAGCTTCTTACTTCTTTACCACTTACTACCATTAATTACTTTGCAGAGGACCAGCCAAGCAACATTAGTGAGTTTCTGCTCCTTCTCCCAACTCCACCAGAAAACAAAGCAGCAGATTGTCCAGTTTTACTATGGTACATATGATTGCTTTATAAAATGTAAACTGTCCTCTAGCTGTGTTGGAGAAAGTGATTATTAATGATTCTGAGCAAAGGCTACACAGCAGTTTGATATCAATCCAGAGATACAAATATTAATAGTAAAAGCTCCCACAGTGGCGTGAGTGAACCCTTGGCAACTGGTTTTCTTCTGAGTGCTCCTAGAGGTGCACTAGCCATCAGGGGGGCACTCCGTGTGTGACAACTGGCATCTTGACCCTGGGACATCAACACACAGATGAGAAACTAGGTTCAGTGAGATCCTGGCAGCATAGGCTAACGAGCAGCTGAAGAATTTAGGCTAGATAGTTAGAGCTACCCACATGCAAACAGCTCCTTTACTAACAGAGATGTATGAGCAGAGTACAATTTACAACAGATGAGTGACAAAAGCATGCCAAAAAACAGAGGTCAAGCAACTGACATCCAGAAAGGGACAGCATCTTCTGATGAGTCCAGAGACAAAAGAATATACTACACATTGGCTTCCCTGCAAATTAAAACCTGTTATGAATCAATATGACCAACTCAAATGTGCTTTATTTACAGCAACAAATGTCTTCACACCATTCAACAAGCCCACAGGCAATGGCATTTTATCTCCAACCAATGTGATGCCTAATTATTAAATTTAGCAACTTCTTACATTAAAGTTTTGAAAGATGTTGATGTTACTTGCCTCAAATAAGACATTTCATAAGATTTACTCTTGATGATATATGTTGGTTTTCACCAAGTGACTGGATTTATTTCACAGCTGTTTTTTCTTGCTACGATTTGGCTCAGGAAAGAAAACCCTAAAAAAATATGCTTTCTCTAAAATTAGACTGGGCTTGCACTAGCAGTACCAATGTTCAGTTGTAGTATCCAAGTTCAGCTTCCCCAATAAAAAGATACTACCATCCTACCTGAGAATGACAGAGATTAGGAATATCTAATATCGTAGTGAAACACCAGCAGTAAAACAATGTCCTTACAAGTCTATAATAGAGTACTTCAAATCATGGAACATGTAATTTAATTAAACAGTGAAGATATTGTAATGCTCATTTATAAGCATTAAATAAATGTGAGAAATTAAATAAAAGTGAGACATAAAAAGAAAGTAATTAAATACTCCTAAATATTCACAATAATCTCAAATATTCCCAAATGCATTAATAACATAACAATTAATAACAAAAAAATCTATAGCATTTTCACTAGAAAATATAAAAGCTAAAACAGATCACCACTTTTTAAACAGAAAGTATGTTTTAAAGGAATTCACCTCTTAACTATGATGAACTAATCTGTTTTCTAAATAAAACATTTGTATTGCTGTGACATTTCTTAGCAACCAGAATCACTTCTGTAATCAAGTTGATTTCAGGGCCAGGAGCTGTCTGCTCTAATCAACTCAAAGGGAATTCACAGAGCAGATCCTAAAACACTTCAATGTTACACTTTTCTCCATATTCCACTTTCTACCAGAACCCAATTTACTAACTCAGTTAGACTTGAGAAAAAGATAAATCAATTTACACTTAAAATAAACAAACAAACAAAAAGCCCTATTAGGATCAAGCTTCATTAGGAAAACAACAAACAAACAAACAAAAAAACAGGAATTATTAAGGCTATGGTTGAAACCATCCTGGCTAGTCTGGTCATGAAAGCACCTTTCAGAAATTCACATGCTCCATAGAAGTTCTTATAGTTATATGGAAAGGAATGTCTAAGTTACCAAGAAATGAGTTCAAAGTTAAAACTTTGTACCTTTTGATGTTCTTTGAGACAAAAGGCAGAAGTGTTCAAAAGCTAGTTCTCCTGTATATTAAGGAAGTGGAATGAACTATCTGTTTTACAGTGATAATGATGTCCTATTTATTAAAAAATAGGTTATTATATAACAACTATTTGAATAATATTTTTAAGTGTTCAGAAGCAGAAAGCATGCATCCCAAAGTATTAAAAAACACCAACAGAGCTCCCTGAGCCTTAACAAAGGAAAGGTCCAAAAGATTGCAAAGTAACACAATGCAAAGAGAGAAAGCTAATGGTACTTTTAAAACAAAACCAACCAACCAAAAATGATGACCCGCTGATTTATACTTAGTGTGACACAGATTCTGCAAATGTCATAGAAAGGTCAATGACACATGCAATTATATAAAACAATAACTCTAATACCAATAACTGTAGTTTTAAGACTGTCTAATCATTTTAATAAGATACGAGATTGTTAACACGTTTTGTTCATTAAACAAACATTTGGTTTTTTCTTTGAAGAAAGCAATTCATGCATAACACTCATACTGAAATAGATTAAGAACTGATTAAATGATAAATCAAACAGACCTTCAGACATGGAATTGCTAAACAATATTGCTGGACTGTTTTTTTGGTGGCGGTGATCATTTTCTTTTGTTTTAAGAAGAAGCAACAGACCCTTTTGGTCTTGGCCTTTTGCTATTCTCAACGTTCCAGAATCCAGAAGTAAACAAAGTAATTGTTACTAATAATTTATAATATTTACAATGATGATGCAGTGGCTTAATTGTAAACAGTGATAGGGATTGATCAGGTGGCAGCTTAACCTGCTCTGCCTGAGCTGCATGGCGTCAATTTTATCATGGATTTGAAAAGGAAAAAAAAAAATCCCAAGCCTTACAGATCCACTTTCTTCTAGTCTTCCTCCTATCAAACACCAATAACTGGTTATTTATGCTAATCTTTTGGTGTGAACATCTTTTCAAACAAAATAGATTTCAATTATTAAATTTGCACTGAGTATTAAATACTAGAAGAAAAACCCACGAGAAGAGAGAATTAATACACAAACTCTTTGTTATGAAGTAGTGTTCTTCCTGCAGATACACAAAGAACTGATTCAAGAACTAAAGAGATTCCAGGGAAAAACTAAGGACTGCTTGGCTGCTGTCAGCACTTAGCTTGTTTCAAAAGCATGAAGAAAAAAAGTGTCTCTAGAGAGTTCAAGTATGCAAATTTTATCTTGTGCCAAATCTAGTCAAAAGCATTAGATACAGTGGATCTAGATCTCGTAAATGTATTTTTTTTATCCCTACATTTGCATAACCATCACCAAGTATTAAGGCGGATCGTATCATAGATGACTTCAAGGGCTCAGCAGCCGTCTGTATCTCTATCAGGGTCAGTGAGTTCATCCTCATGTATTAAATCCATCTACTCCGTGGTTTCCCACTTTGTGGGGAAGGTTCTCCAAATGCTAAGAGTTCATTTGCCCCTTACTCCCCACTGAAATTCATAGTTTCATGAAACATTACAACTATTTACAGCAGAGGCAAAAATGCCAGAGACCTGAGATTTCAGGATATAAAGCATTGACCAGAGCAGTCTGGTTCCTAAAAGATCCTGTCTTCCTAATAGTGCACATAGCAGACAGAATAATGGAGTGAAATTTTAAGAGATAAACTGTTTTCAAACTATTTTAGTTTCACTTGCTCTTTTTCTTAGCAGCACAGTGTGACAGTATGTAGCTAATGCTCTTTGACAGATTTCGCCTGATGGAAATTCCTCCTAGGAAGAGAGACCTCATGGCCTCTTTCTCCTTATGGCAAATTTTAAGCAAATTAAACTGATAACCATATCTTGAAAAACAATGCTGAGGACAGCATTGCTGATAGGACCCCCAGAGGGACAGAGTCCATGCTAGTAGATCAAGATGACAAGGCAGAGGCAGTATGGTACTGCAGAGGGACGTGCCATGGACTGCAGGCACCGAGGGACAAGGCGACAAGGGAACTGAGCCGGCCGCGGCCCCGGGGATACGGCATGCCAATTAAATGGCAGCAAGATCTCCACCAGCCAGAGGGGTGCAGGCAGCCCTGAAGGGTCCTGACCCCCACCTCAGGCAGCTGCAGGGAAGGCAGCATGGCCAGACCACATGCCACTGCTTTTCACCTTCAGGTGCGCAACGAGCGGATTTATCTCATGGGTTTCTTTGAGTGCCTGTGAATGACAGCTGGTGCAAAAGCTGTCAGAGATGCGTCTGCACTGCTCAGATGAACCCCAAGCTTTAATACAGCTGCAGCTCTGGTCACTGCTTGGCCTCTTGAAGCCATGGAGAGGGTCCATGTCCCAGCTCCCAGCTCTGCCCTGCAGCAACAGGAGAATGATGCTGGAGCAGATCAGGGTTGTCTGACACACGGCTAATGGGCAACATGCTGCCCCCAGATACTTCCAGTAAGGCCACAAGCAATGAGGCAAAAAAAAATGCTAAAATCAAGGTGTTATGATAAAGAGCAGCCAAGAAAGTGAAGCGTTTTTCACAGCAAGGGGCTGAAGAGAGACCAGTGGTGCAACACCAGCCTGTGCACGATGCTGGGCATGGACCAATCTGGCAAATTTGCCACAGAATACTTAACTGGAAGTCAGCTAATCACACGAGATAACAAAATGATAGAACAGGATTAAAGTTCAGCAGTTCTTAATCCTATTTTCTGTTAAAGCCAGAGGGAAACCTGTAGCAAGAACAATCTACTATGGGGAAGTAGTTCAGGTCTCATCTAGAGTTTTAACAAGTGCTCAGCACTTTCTGTACAACTTCTGGTTGGCTTAAAGTGAAGGCAGATGTTAATCTTATCCACAGAGGAGCTTTAAGGATGTATCTTCAAGTAACATGTTCGTTTTTATAAGTCTGAAAGAAGCAGGAGTACACAGAAAAGCAAGCCTGTTTCAGTGGATATAGCATATAATGCAGAAAAATAACCACCTCTTGTAGAAAAATGCCCATCCATAAAATAAAACTATTCCTTTTTTGTTTTTTATCTTGGAAATTAAAATGCTAGATCCTTCCTCTTCTTACAGCCCCAGTTCAATGTAATTTAATAAATACTAAATTATTAATCAATTATTAATCATGGTTTTAGTTTTTAATTATCTCACAAGATAAGCACTCAAAGACGCTTTCATTTCTCCATCTTAATTGATTATTTCTACCATCAACGAGCAAAAAGTACTCTCACATAAATCAGATTCCAGAACAATCAGAGCAACAAAAGTTCACGTGAATTTCACTACCTTTCCCAGCAATTTTGCATTCAGATAAGGAGCTATGGATAAAATGGCATCCATGAGGAAGACGGGCAACATTTCTGGCTTAGTCCTGGCTCCTTCTGAGCCTGGTTGTAAGAAATGGTGTTAGCCTCAGCCCCCTCAGGCTTTTGACTTTGTTTGCCTACAGGAGGCATTTTTCATCCTGTGCTGCCCAGACAAAAGCCAATTAACAGACAGCAAACCAAGAAGCCCAACTCTTCATAGCTGACAGGTGAGATAAAAATCAAGGATAACACCTACATGTATTCTTACTGTTATTAAAAATCTTCAGACTAAATCTTGCCATCACTGTTCAAACTGGAACTCAGATAAAAGCACTGACATCCAGTAAATGGGACGATTTCAGGAAACATGCAAACATTTGGTTCTTCTCCTAATATGAAGCAACTTTTCTCAGTATGAAAACAAAGCACAGTTACTTAATGAGCCTAAGCAATGCTTTCCAGTTCATTATTTTTAAATTGAAATGCAGATGTACCCTAGTTCAACATTAATTATAATCAAGATCACACAGGAGGTCACAGCAAATAAATGCTAGGAATTTAAGAAGCAATTCTTACAAAAAAAAAAAAAAAAAAAAAAACCAAAACACACCAACAATAAGAAACCCACCCAAACCCTACTTATCTGCAACAGCTTCCTGCTGGAAGCACTGCAGTGCAGGGCTGACTGGGAGACATTGGCTCAAACTCATGTTCTTCTGTTCAGATCTAATTACATTATAAAAGAAAAGTGACAACCAGATTTCAAGCATATTTTCAAAACTCTTGTAGCTTACTTATAGATGGAGGCCATTGTTCAACTTTGATTTTATTTATTCTGTTAAAATAGCCTCTCAGCTGGAAAAAACTGGCTCAATCCTTTCTTGTTTGTCTGGAGAGTCTGGTATTCCTTAATACTGTTGTTCAGACACAGCTGAACTGAAATTTACTCAGCAAACAGAGGCTCTTTGTTGCACTCAAGTGAGAGGAAAACAACAAACGAGAATGTCCTTACCCACCACAGACTAAGAGCCATATTTTAAATGTGCCTATAAATTCATAGTGTGGAAGGACAACCAAACACACAACTACCAAGGAGCAACCATACAAAACACAATAGAGCCCTCTGAATATCTGAAAGGCTCTATGTATGACATAAAGCAGTGTTATTGTCTGTATGCAATTACTAATCCAGCCCTCTCAAACAAAATACTTAAAATCATAACACTTCATAGCATGAACACATACATGAATAATTTTGATTAGGGTCTAATTTTCACCTTCAGTGCAAGCCCATGGACAGCATTCTATTGCCAGCAAGTCCCTGCTGCTTTACTATGTAAAAACAGGGCACACAGGACAGAGAATCTTCCCTCTATCCTCAGGTAAGGATTCACAAAGGGTGCACGCAGCATCCTGCAGAACATACCCACACCTTCACCAAACCCACACACTTACAAACACATTTTGATGGCAGAATTTGCACCTGTGATGAATCACACATAAAAGTGCTAGTTCTCCATATGCAATTCTGGTACCCCAGGGAACCGCTTCAAGAAGGTATGAACACATTTGGTATTTCTTTGAATAAATCTTCTCAAGATATAAGAGCAATTGCAGAGAGAGCAATGAGAACCAGGTACACAAATTCTACCAGATTATGCAGACTGGGTTTCAATTACATTTTCCAGTTGTGGAACTTCTCTAACAGACAAGTAGTTCCAAAAACATGCAAAATGGTACTGAACTGTTCATAAATGACAACTGCTCCACCCCACTGAAGCAGAGGTTAAAACCACAGAACCAGAACTTTATGAAGTTTAAACTTTATAAAAATAAATACATTCCAAGGTCCCCCAAAAAAACCTGTCTCCAGGTGAAGTTGCACTGCAGATTTTGTTCAGGTGGATATGGGACTTTAAAAATTACTTTTGTTGCCATCTGCTATTTTTAAGCATCTTGGTATAAATCTCAGATTCAATGACCCCAGAATGAACTCTCATACAACAGTGCTGTAATTTTAACAGGAGAAAGAATGGCTACAAAATTAGATCAGAAAGTCTCTGACAATTTTACAAACCTGGCAGCATAAGGATTAAACAGGATATATAAAAATTAGTAATAAGGCTAAGATTAAATATATCTGTGCTTTTATATTGATGCTAAACTCAAAAATGGGAGTATATGAATTGATAAATGTGTGTGTGTATGTCCATATACACACACTTGTGTGTAAAATGGTATTTTATTCATGTAACAAATAGGCTATTAACTGATATATATTGCATATGTGTAACTATAGTAGAAAGAAGATAATAGAAGATATAAAAATTACAGGAATGAGGGGATGGGTTACATATATAAAGGGATTATATTCATTGATTAAAACATATCAGAAGTATAAATATATCTATAAATATATAATATGGATATATGATCTATAAAATATATAATCTATCTATATTATATATATACACACTTTTACTCATAAGTGAAGAAAAGGTAACTGTTCAAAAAGTGATAGTGAAGGGAAAACACCTGCTAATAATTAAGAATAGTCAAAGTTACAGAAAGATCTCACAACCACAAGTGTGGAAAGCTGAATTACAGGTGAAATTCACTACCTAAAAATGTGAAGTAATGAATTAAAAAAAAATACACACACACAACCCCAATCACATATAAAGAGAGATGGGCTTCTATACCAGACTATAAGGTTGACATTTCAGAGTTATCGAGGACAGCTGTCTGAAAATGCCACCTTGATGTCTAGCAGCAGATAAAAATCTATTAGTTTTGGCAATGGGAGAGAGTGGGAGGAGGCTTAATTGGAAAGAATTAGAAGCAAACCAAGAATCATCATTATGTGACTGTATAAAAACACATAGGTCCCTGGTAGCTCAAACTCTGGTTGCTGTTCTCTTTACTCCATCACAGAGAGATACAGATGAACTAGAAAGGACGTAGGGCACAGCAACACGGATGCTCAGAGATTACACAGTGGCTTTTATAAGAAAAGTATTTTCCATCATGGAAGAGAGGTCCATAAAATCAAAGGGTATGTAAGAGAAATTGAGGCTGACAAACCAGAGGCCATTTAATAAAATTATTGCCAATTTTCAAATGCAGGGAATAGTTATTTTACAGATGCTTAACAGTTTTGTGGAATTCATTGCCACAACATACTCTGAAGGTCAAATGCTAAAAAGGAGGATTATAGAAGGTAGTAAAGCATAAATCATTAAACATGATGATCACACAGAGATCTACACTTGGAATACAACTGCTGACCAGCAGAAGCTGACAGTCTCTTACAAGCAAAAGATCACTTTATGCTACCTCTGTTTCTTACAATCTTTTTTAAGAAATAATTATTTGCTACTGTTGAAAATGTTTATCTTTACTCTGATCCAGTAGATACTCTTAAAATTTCCCTTCTATTCACCAACATCTCTAAGTGCAAAAAATATTTAGATTTTATAGTTTAATAACTTTAGTATAGTATGTATTAAGTGAACATTTATATATATATATTTATTGCTAATAATCTAACCAATGGACAGCAAACATATTAAAATCTCTTTTATATTGACAAAAAAATAATTTAATTATTTTTTCAATATATCAAGAACTGAAGGAATTTTCTTTGTAATGTATCAAAACTGGGGAAAAAAAAGGAAGGATGTACAGAAAGCTATATAGAAGTTACTAAAATAGTTATTGAACTTGTCAAAGTAAAAAAAAAAATCATCTCCCCATGTTATGACTGGTGCTATATTATTTTTTTCATATTTTAATATGTACCATATACTGAATTCAGCAGTGCAATTAACTGCATTTGTATGTATATTGAGGACTTAGCGAAGCCTAAGATGACACAATTCAAGGTTTTGTTTCCATTGACTCAGAATGGCATTTCTGGTGAGTGAGACTGCAAACAGAAAAATAAAATCAGAATGGGTCATACAAGTTTCTACAGCTGATCTGGGGAGTATGTATCTAGAGCTAAGCCTAGGTCATGCCACAAGAAAATGCAAAAGGTCTGTATACACCAAGGAAACCCTCAAGTCTCCAAATGTCATCACATGAATCCTTGGAGAAGCATCAGCACTATCCAAAGCTGGCAGCTAACCTCCTTTTAAAGTATGTGATGAACTTTTTTTATTTTCTAAATGACTTTAAGGAGTAAAGTTTTCTAACTGTAATGATGACATCAAACAAAAAAACTTACATCATTACCCAACTGGTCACACTGTACATGTTTGTGTACCTTAAACTGCAGCCTAGTCTCTTCTATTTACATCCTTTATTCAGTGTCCAAGCTTGTGTCCATGCCCAATCTTAAATACTGAAAGTGTGTAAGCTTATAGACTTAGTTAAGAGAACTAAGGGCAGCAGGCAAGTAGAAGAATGTGTTTCACATATTGAAGACTGTCAACTTATTCTCTTATTGTAGTCTTGCCACACATTATTTTCTATTGGAGAACTGTTCTTTGGAAATATTACATAGGTAACTAATGACTTTAGCTTAAAAGTGGTTATTTAAATTATTTACTAACAGATGTCTTCTGAATTATCAATTTCTTTTGGAATTCTATAAAGCTTTATAATAAGAATAGTTAAATAAATGTTTTAGTTGTGACCTCAGGTGGAATTTGTTCCAAACAGCATCCTTTGGCTGATGAAGCCTGAAATCAGAACCTCAGCTGGTACTGTATCCCTCTTCAGAGTACATGAAGGAATTTTCTACTCATTAGCATACTTTCCCATTTATATTTCCGAGATTAAAAGTCTCCTTTGCTCATGAGAAACAAGCAAACAAAAATGACAAAAGTTAATTTTTAAAATGTTTCACAAAGCTATTTTACTCAAAGCTATTCTTCCTACACCACATGCACAGAATGCCAATTGCCTGCCAGGCTTAAGCTGCAGTTCAGTCCATATAATGACACTGCATTAGAAAACTGCTTATAGGGCTAACCACAAGATTATACAAAACAAACTTTAAAAAAAAAAATAAGTTAAGCAACAAAAAAATTCTAATTACTTCAGTTGAATAGTTTGATTTTACTATTACATGATTACAGTAAGTGTTGTTAGTCTTCATTGTCTGTACTTTTTATTTAACAAGTAGGACAAAAAGTAATAGAAAAGGCCCTTTGTTTTATCAGTAGTACTTTTATGACAAGTTATGCCTTGAGCATACCACAAAGAACTGCAGCACTCAGATGGGAGGCACGTAATGCCACTGCTTCCCATGAGTTAAACTTCTCTGATACAACAAATTCATAGTATAAAGTTGATTGTACCAGAACTGTATAAAATACTTGCTCTTTCCCCCATATAAACTTGCTTCTAATGATCTTACAAGTTGATTAAGCAGCTAGGTCACCAAAACTGCTACCATCATGACAAAGAGATAAGATGCTCCCTTCATGTCTTAACAGGCTTCTTTCTGAAATAAGAAGAAAAAAGTGATAATCCCAAGTGTTCCTAAAAACTTTCATGAGGCAGGCAAAACTCTATCTGAAAACCACTAAACTTTTGTAACACAAATCCACAGAACTACACTTGTTACAAGCCAAAAATCAGTTATTTGGAAGAGGTTTGCCTAGAAAGCACTGCAATTTAATGCATTACAAATGGTCTAGAGTCCATAAAAGTGGTCCAAGAGGACCCCATCTAATTAAAGTTTTTGCATTGTCTTTGGTACCAGTTGATCACATCATGCCATCATTTTCAGTGTCTAAGGGCAACTAAAGGCAAATAGCTTTCACAAGCTTTTTTTATATTCTGGCCGCTACCTTTCCACTTTAGAAAAGCAGGTTTATGACAGTAGTTTAAAAAGCAAAACAGCAGGCCACACTACTAACAGGCATCCCCAGTGTCATGCTTTTACTAATGCTATTCACTTTTTCTAAGTAAGAATAGACTGAAATTTCTGCAAAATTTTCAGACTCCATGTCAGACAATTTAAGTATTCTATGATGAATGGTTAATACCGTAAGAGGCAGAAGATCTGGACTGTGATCTGTTTTCTGAGAAACTACAGTATATTGACACAGTTGGAGGCAGAGTTCAAGCAAAACACTATTGGAGACTTGTGATTCCAATCAAAACAGCAGCACTTTGCAACACAGTATCAGTGCTATAATAATCTTCAGGTTTTTAAAAAGTAAAACAGCGTTTTACTTGAAAAATACTCAATTCCATTACTGAAAAGCAACAAAGCCGTAAAAATTATAAGGAACTGCTTTTCAGACATATAGTATTGTCTTTTTATACGTGCCTGACTAAATGCAATTTGAGCCTCCTCTGCTCTCACACACATGCAAATCATAATTAACGGCACTTAGTGACTAAGACTCTCTGATGAAGAAAAAAAACAGTCCCTAACTCAGATGCACATTTAATATAGGAATGTTTGAATGGGATTAAATCAGTGTCCAAACATCAATATTTCTGTGCATAGAAAAAAGTTTATAAAGTTTGATTTTTCCTTCAGCCCAGTTTCTTAAGTCCCAGTTCAAAAATATAGGTCATTTCATATCATCTCCAAACATTCTCAAAGTCAGCTTGCACAGTGTGAGCCTGACCCATTTTGTGGGGACCCTTCAAAACTAACTAAATAAGTGAATCGGGTGGCTGCATCACTTTTCATAATACATTTTTTCCGCATTAAAGGTCTCAATATGAAATATATTAGCATTTGAATTCCATACGCCAAAGAACAGATTGCTGTGAGGAACTGAACACAAATTTTGAGGCTGATTAGTTAGCTCAAGGTAGATCAGTTCTTTCTGTGTTTTATTAAATAATTCCTACAGTAGGCAAGTGTTAAAACAAAGGTCGAGGTCAATGGAAAAATCATTACTTTTTCTGACCATGATGCATTAGTTCCATTGAAGAAAATAAACACCAAAAATCAGAAAATATAATGTTACTATTACAATATAATATTATTATACTGCTTTTTTCTTTTGGGAAGCTAAAGAATGACAACTCTAACTCAATTCTAGCATCTTCTTTTGTGAACATTTGAAACAGAGGAATGGGAAGCATTAGGATATGGTTGTAGACAAACTTCTAATTAGTAAAACTGACCTAAATACTATCCCACATGGGAATGTCAGTTAGAAAATAAACTTCTTGCATATTTCATCCAAAATATTTCAGTAAGAAGATCAGTAAGAAGAAAAATATTTCTACACTAAAACTCACATTTTCTGAGGCATTTTAAAAAATATGTTCATTCATATTACTAAACAATTCTATTCTGAAAAACAATTATCAGATTTTTTTTTTTTTGGCTGAGCACGCCTTAAATCTAAAGCTACTGTACTACTTCCAGTGTGGCAAGAGGTGACATATGTTAGTCCTCTCTAAAAATTCCTGCTAACACATTTCAAAGTGTTATTTCAGGCACAAATAAGGTGAATTTCTTCAGATTTTCACTGAGGATATCTATTATGAGAAATTCAGAAAAAGTCCACTGATAAGAAGAGCTGCTCAGGTAAAAGGACTTTCATAGCCCAAGAATTGCTATCTATAATCTTGGCACTTTGATCCCTCAGAATATGAACTAATGCTATATCTGGGATGTAGCTCATTATTAATAGTTAAATATCTTTAAATGGAGCAGCTTTGAAGATCACTTCCAATATCAATAGATGGCATTTATATAAGGCCTTAATTTTCAAGGACAATGCTACAGAGTCTCTGATCTGATATACATGTGCATATATATATAAACTTCCATTTGCATTCAAACACATCATTAAGATTATAAATATGTATCCATTCTTAAATATAAATGTATGATCTATCAGTTTAACTACAGGTTTTGAGATGTTAATATATGAGGCTAGATGACAGGCCAAAGTTTAACCACAGACATCAACAGAATTATACCAATTAATTGTGAAGAACATCATCCAGTGCTCTCTGCAAAAAAAGTTATATCAGAAGGCAGCTTTTGTGCAGAAGATAAATAGAATAACTTTCATTTATTTTAATAGGTTCTGAAAATATGAGGGGAAAGCAATATATATTTTACAGCGGAATCTTGGATAAAATACTGTTTGCATTATTTCACTTGGTAAAGAATAGACATTTCAATCAAGTCAGATTTTCAGAAAGACTTACTTCTGTTGAAAACTCTCAGCCAAGATCTTCAAAATTTTATCAGAAATTCTGTATCAGAAATTCTGTGGCCAGCAGGAGCAGGAAGGTGGTTGTTCCCCTGTATTTGGCACTGGTGAGGCCGCACCTCGAGCACTGTGTTCAGTTTTGGGCCCCTCACTACAGGAAAGACATTGAGGTGCTGGAATGTGTCCAGAGAAGGGAACCAAGTTGGTGAGGGGCCTGGAGCACAAGTCCTGTGAGGAGCGGCTGAGGGAACTGGGGTTGTTTAGTCTGGAGAAAAGGAGGCTGAGGAGAGAACCTTATCGCTCTCTGCAACTACCTGAAAGGGGGTTGGTTGTAGTGAGGTGGGGGGCTGGTCTCTTCTGTCAGGTGGCTGGAGATAGGATGAGAGGCAATGGCCTCAAGTTGCAGCAGGGAAGGTTTAGGTTGGATGTTAGGAAAAAATTCTTTACTGAAAGGGTTGTCAGGCATTGGAACAGCCTGCCCAGAGAAGTGGTTGAGTCACCTGGAGGTACTCAAAAAGAGCATAGACAAGGCACTAAAGATCTTTTCCAACCTAAAAGATTCTATGATTCTATGATTCTATGAGCAAATGCAGAAGTACTAATTGATGGGTTTGGGGAATTTAATTCTGCTAAAGACGAGTCCTGCAAGTCTTGAAAAAACCTGTTTTCAGATCTCTTTTTTCTGGATTATAGAAATAAAATGTATATGTAGATCAGGGAAAAAAGTTAGTAATGTGAGAAAATCCTGAAACTGGAAGTTATTTATAATGAACTTTTTTTAATTAAAAACTGGTCGTATGTCCCTGATATAAGTGTTAGAAATATGTATATTTTCATGATGTTGCTTGATTTGCTGCTACTGAGAAATGAAAAAAAATGCCGTACTTCATTCCAAATAGAGTAAATAAATAGCCTGAATTTTAAAAGTCCTTCTAGACACATTTGCCAACTAACACTAAGTTAGTTTTAACCTTTTTTTAAAAAAAAATTGTTATTTCTTTTCTACTGACAGGTTCCAGAATCCTTTCCTATTTCTCCTCCTGTATTCCATTTTCTTCATTCCTCTGCTATTTGCCAGTCCATGTTTACTGTTTGTTTCCCTCTATCTCCTTTATTTTTCTTTTGGTGCCTGTCTCTCATTCTTCCTCTCCTCTAGATGTGGGTTTATTTATGCTTTCAAAGGAAAGCCAATGAATAGCTGCTCTTCCCTTAACACACACACACATGCACACATTCAAATCCATCAGGTGCTAAGCTTGCTGCAGCAACTCCACTGCTGCTCTTCTTTGTCTAATAGAATATTGGCTTTTTTTTTTTCCTACTCAGCTCCCTGTACCAAAATCAATGTTCTGCTACACTGGCTGGAGTGTCAGTAATGCAGGACATACCAGCCCAACAACTTGATGCACAATGAACTGTTCTCCAAAAATTCCTCTCTGCTAAAAAACAAGGAGGAGGAAGTCACACTTTGTTTTGTCCATGGGCAGAGTTGCAATTCCTTTTTTTTTTTTTTCTGGCTCTCCTGAATGCTGGCCACCCCCCAGATCCACAAAAGTGAACAGCTCAGGCTTACAGGATACCAGTTCAAAGAAAGGGCTTAAAACCTCTTCCTTCTTTACTATATCATTGTCTGATACAAGAGCCCAAAACATAAATGCTGTTGCTCTCTTAAAGGCAAAGAGAGTCTATTACTGGGGCCAGCGAAATCTTTTGGGGGATTAGTGTTTTTTTCCTCAGATTAGGAGCCATTAAAAAAAATTCTTGAATCCTTGACAGTATTTCCCTGAATTAATCTCCTCTGGTGGCTGTTGGGATATGCAGTGTCTACCAATGTCAGACACTGCTGGTTATGCCATGCAATAGGATATGTTGTGAAACACCCACACACTGATCATTCAGGAGAGTAAAATTACACTCCAGTGCTAGAAAAGTTGGGTGACAATGGACTTCATTTTCATTTGATCAGAGCTGAGAGATGACATACAGAGGTTCAGTCTGCTTCCAGCGAATTCAACATATTCACAAATTATCCATCAGAAGCTCCTGATTTTTTTTCTGTTTATTTTCTTTTTTTCTGTCTTTATTCAAACTCAGATATTTTTTTTCTCTTTTCCCCCTATGAAATATATATATATAAAAAAAGTAAAATCACTGGTTTCTGGACTATTTCTATGGGCATTGTTGATACTGAAAATCTGAGGTTGTTTTGATTCATTTTTGACGCTGAAGTATCATTGGTTTTCTTTCCTGATGGGGTGAATGTAACTAGTGGGCTCAGACTCACTGCTGGGGTGAATAGTTGAAATTCCACTGAGGAGACCAGTCAGGAGCCTCTTTAAACAATCACAGGATTTGAACTGCAAAATCAGGTTAATCAGAGCCTACTGGATTTCCAAATGGGCTTTGTTAGACAATTGGCCGATTACGCAGAGATGGGTAAAGGGAGATTTTGCTTTGCCTACTGAAGTAGTTCAACTAACCCTGCGCAAGACTAGTGCTTCACACTTGGCTTTTCTTTCCCAGCCTTTCCACAAATATATTTGATTTGAGAAAATGAAAGATTGAGGAAAAAGCAGATGCTGTTAGAGGCTTACTGGCGACTCATTTAAGGCACAGGAAGGTTAAACAGCTACCTGTGCTGCATTTTTGCAAATGTGACCCACTGAGCTATGTAAAAGCGATCTGTTCTATGGAAACTTGATCTGAAAATATTTACCAGTGTTTCTTTCACTTTTTTCTTGGAATTATACTTTCTATAATAGTACTTCACTTGTACAAGGAAAAGTATAGAAATTAACGATGATTTTAGTTGCCTTGAGCATTATTCTATATTGCTTCTGAATGAAGACGTAAGCTTGAATATTTGGGGGATTTTTTTCTTTCCTCAATCTTATTTTTCTTGTGTTTGAAAAACACTTATTGTAAAAATGCTGAGCAATAGAAGTGCTTTTCATTTTCAAAGCATTAAACAAGGAATGACTAATTACATTAGCTGTTTGGCACAGGCATGATACAGCCTTGATCCTTCAGTCAATTACAGCTTGCTTTGAATTTGGTGAGGTCAGATTGCATCCTAGTTAGGTGTTATGACTTAGATCATGTCCTACCAATATTTTGCAATTACGGAAGTAACACTAAGAACTTTTGACAAATGAGGTACATTTCATTAAGTCTGTTTAGCAGACAGGGAAAGCAAGTAATGACAAAATGAAATAACTTAAAAGCAAGTCGCAAAATCGGTTGTTAGTCCCTGTGAAGCTTGAGTTTGTAAGCCTTTTGGAATGGGAGGTGCAAAAATGGAAAGAAAGGATTTCAGCTCCTTCCTCCTTCAAGTATGTTCTTAGTCTTGCGCAAAGGGAGGAGGTACCACAAACTGACGTACCCTAATTTGACATAGCTGACATGAGCACGAGCCTGGACATTGCCATGGGAGCCCTTTCTTACTCTCTGCTCACAGATGCACACATGGATGTACATACTTTCCCTATCTATGGAAAAACTCCAGTGGCTAACACAAGGAACAGACATCCACATCTTAGCAGAGGACTAGCAAATTATTTGGTAATCGCCACTAAAACAGCCACTGCCTTCTTGTGAAGACCACTTCCTATGGTTTATTTATCATGAGAGTCCCACTTTAACACCGGATCATACCCAATTCTCGCAGTCAGCCCAGCTACTTATCCAGTTCCTGGATCTCATGTATTAAACCTACACCAGTCTGCCCTCTGGCGTAAGAACTTTCAGGTTCCAGTCAGAAATGACCCTACCTAAAATGAAGATCCAAACTTTCTTTTTCTGCTCAGATTCAGAACCCATCTATCTCTCTCTGAATTCACAGTTGGTAACAGGCCCAGGTGTAGGTGGCCCCATGCCTAGTGTTTCTGTCGGCTGCCCCAGAGGGTAGAGTAGCGTGGAGTATTTGGAAATAAGCACGGCTAAAATGAACAATATCCGATTGCAGCAACCTTGTATGCTAAGGTTATTAATCTGTAAATGGGATCTAGTTTTTATGCTTGGAGCGCATGCCTGGTTTTAATGCCCAAGGACCTATAGCATCTGTGTCAACACTGACGGTTCGTAAGCAGCGAGAGGGAGCGAGATGGGTGCACACCTCGCTGCAGGACGCGGCCAGAGGGACGCCGCGGCACCGCCCGCTGCATCCAGCCCCGGCGCCGCTGACGGACCCCGCAGGCGCCGCGAGGAAGGAGGAAATGGCCGCCGGTCGCTTTCCTCTTCTCCCCTTCGTTATGTCTCCGTTCCCCCGCGCGATGGCAGCATTTCTGAGCAATCCCGCCGGCGCCGGGCGGGGGAAGGAGGACGCTGGGCCGGGAACCGGGGGCC
>JANZLQ010000078.1:14827595-14839631 GCA_026212715.1 Elanus axillaris | reverse complement strand
ACCAATGCAGAACACAGCACTATGAGGGCTGCTATGGGGAGAATTAATTCCATCTCAGCCAGACCCAATACACTGACTCAAGGTGCGAAGCTGCTGGGAGATGGCTAATACGTGGCTTAAATTATTTTTGAAGTATTCATATCCACTTTTTCTGCAGGGAAAAAAAAGAACAGTTTTCTGAATGCTCCTCTCCTATTATTTCCCACAATGTAGGGAGAATATGCCCTTATCTGCACTATTATGGCTGTTACATCATGCACTATATAACACAGAAGACAGTCTATTTAGAAACTTTAACACCTGGAAGTCAGGAAAAGCCAGGATTATATGGTTTTCTTGGAATCCATACCCTACTGTGAGCCAACATCCAAATCATTTACAACCATGCCTTCCTCAGTCCTCTACCCCCAGGTTCCTCCTTTCCAAGTTAAGTTTGTGTTAAAAACATTGTAGGCCTGTGCTACCTCCACTGGAATTCCCGTGATGGGTAATGCAGGTTCTCTTGAGACAGTATTGGTAAACCAGAAGAAAAATGTATTTTTTTCATTTTGATTCCTGGAAAATTCTGCCTATGCTAGGTCACCTTTCCTTCCAGTATCAGCTGTGGACTTCTAGACCTTTGAGATAACAAAACAGCAAAATTAAAATATAATTTAAATAAACCAGAGGAAATTTATCCTCTCATGGTAGCACTGTGATTAAAGGATTTAATTGAATTATAGAGGCTTAGATAGCATGAAATGAAAGCAGAAATACATCAAGAATCACTGTTTCATGCAGAAAAATCATAGAAGTGTGTAATGGTCCACAAGGTAATATTTATCTGGGAATAGATGTCAGAGGACTTTATGAGACAGAGGTATGAAGGGTATAAAGTGCAATAAAAAAAGGATAAACTTAGCAGGGCTGATAAAGAATAAATATACAAATATTAACCCACAAGTAACTGACACACCTATAATTTATTCTTTCAAAAGTAAAGGGTTTTACCTCAAAAATTTTAAACTTCAAAAATTAAACCGCCTGATATTGAAATTATTACTTCTGAATATTAAAATTAAATGTCATTTCCTGTATCCAAAGCTGAAAATACTATCTGCACAATCTACTTCATCTTTCAATTCATCTTTTCAGAACACAGTAGTGGTTTTAATAAAGCTCCAAAGGAAACACATTACAATAGATTTTACTTTGCATTTCTTTAAAGAAACTCATCTACTGATAACTGTTAAGACCCTCTCCCGTTTAAATCTCCATCTGTAAAGCTATGCATAATGACCAAATAATATCAAAAGAAAGCATCATTTCCATCTGTGGGCTATTGTATCTAGCCACATCTCCAAACCAGTCCAAACCACTGAACTTTCTACCAGTGTTATGAAAGGTGGGCTGCTGATGAATACAGTAAGTTACAACATCTGAAACTGTGGTCAAGATAAAAATAGGTCAAATCCTATTAACAGTTATGCTTACAAATGTGTTGGTTCTCCACAGGTGGTTGACTACAATGACACTGTTCAGATGTATAAAGTATGTTTATTATCATTTGCAGCATTGAGGTCTGAGGTCAGTCTGCATACTATTTTGTAAAATATTAAAAGTCCCTTTGATTTATGCCTAACAGCCTGTTTTAAAATCCTCAAGACAGAAAGTTTCCTCATAGTTACCACATGCCTTTAATATCCTTAAAATATGCATCATTTATTTTTTGTCCAGATATTCAACAATTATCTTTTCTTCTTGTGTTTCTTTTTGAACTACACTAAAAGATGACTTGGATACGCATTGTCTGTTCAAGACCAGTTTTAGTTTTCTTGAGTGATATTTGTAAACTGAAGACTGGGCTTTAACTATAGCTTTTAAAGGAATTTAATTGGAAGGTAGGTCATTGCATACCACACATGATTAGACAGGAAGGTAGCACTTGTTTATCCTCAAATGAGTCAGAGCCATTAGTTAGACTGCTGTTTACTGTGCAGGCAAGGAAAAAAGAATAATTGAGTCACAAAGAAATAAACTTCCATCTTTTTGAGTCTCCAGTAACAAGAAGTAATCACGTCTCATTAAATCAACAGCTCATTCCTGCACTTACCTATATTAAATTATATATTCATTCACATTACCTACTCTGCAACAGCGTCACCTTAAATTATCTCCATATTCATTTTAAGCTGGATAATTTTATGGTTGTAACATTTGTATCTCTTAAGAGATAGGATAATCAAATCTCATGCTGCAGGCTGTAAAGGAATTGCCATGGGGAGTACCTCCCACTGCTTCAGTCAGCATTGCACACTGAGGTAGGTGCATCCTTCTCTCTCTGCACCAGCTGCCATTAGCCACAGCAGATGGCAAGATACATCATTTAGTAGGCATTTAAGCACTCGAGATGCAGCAAATGTCACATTAGGATGTGCTTTTGGGATGACTCCTGGTGGAACTGAAGACTGGCAAAAAAACCCCAAACAAACAAACAAACAAAAGGATAAAAATTTAAAATAAAAAAGAAAGTTTCTGTATGCCATGGTATGGAAAGAGACATACTGGACTCACTAAAACACATTCACTTTATATCTAATTTTTAACTACATACATTTGAACTGTGGTGAAGAAAAAATGGCCATTCTGGCTACGTTCAGGCCACATTACCAGCACAAAAGGAGGAATTCACACTTCATATCATCTTTTCCAAGTGAATTGGAGTTCTCATATGACTTCTTTCAGGACTTTTGGTAGGATTTTGTCCGTTTGCTTTGTCTTAAAGCACGTTAGAGCTGAACTCTTCAAGTGTAGTACTTCCCCCTTTGATCAAGTCTTGGTCACTAGTGCTACACTACTGTTTTAACTTAGATCTTATCCTTTGTATAGAGATACTCTTTATAAAAAAACCCAAGCAAACAAAAAAACCCAAACAACTTCCATATTCTTGCCTATATATAGTTATTTCTAGAAAATGCTACTACTTAAAGGCAAGCCTGGAAGGAAGTAATCTACGAACACATTCAGATTTTAAAATTTTCTGTGAGATTGTGCTACTGTTATTACAAGTGAAATTTAACCAGTTATTTCCTTCATAGCATAGATATAAAACTAGGCCACATGTGTGAATGCTGAGAGGTATGACTTTTTTATTATTATTCATTACTGTTTCCTTGTCTCATACAAGGAGTAAGAAAGTATTTGTGACTGGCAAGCCATATACCAGTCAAAGTCAAAGAAACACGTAACAATTTTTATAAGGGATGTGTTCTTTTCTGGACTTCCTGCTACTTAAAAAAAACCCCTGGTATCTTTAAGATCCTGCACACTCCGAGTTAAAATCTATTTCCACCTCAATGCAAACAGCACTCCTGTGAGGGGCAAGCTGCATGTACACAGCTACAGAGGTGCTGGTGCCTTTTTGTGGTTAATCTGAAGAGCATGGCCACTTTTTTCATATTTTTTTTCCTAGGGCTGGGTAGAAAGCTAGAGAGTGCTGCATCTCTTCAGCAGTATTTCAGTTTCTTCAAATTTTCTTCCCTAACCTAAGGCCAGATAAATGTGGGAAAATGGGGTAAAAAATGGTTCAAGGGATTGAATGAGCGAAGAGAATGGTGCAATTTAATGTAGAATGATTCAGTTTCAGATTAAATTAAACTTAATGAAATTACACTATCATTTACTTCAGTAAAACCATTACAGTATAAAGTTGGAACTCAACATTAATGTACCATTATTCAGTATCTTACTGAGAATATTGTTTCATTACTACTTTTATGCCCACATAGAAGTAATGACTGCTTAGACCGTACATGTAGGTGCAACCTTTTTTTCCCAAAGATTTATAGATAAATCAGTTGTAGAGCAGCCTGTGCACATTATTATATACTATTACACACATAGTGGTCAGACGTTCTTAGTGTTACTGAGAACCATCTAGCAGTGTTTCCTCTCATTCATTTTAGTTTAAAGCATAAAATGAAGTAGCTTTGGTATCTCTCATTAAAACATAGGCTAACCTGAACATCAGGACAGTGTTTTTACAAGACAGCTCTTCTGACTGCAAAACATGGAAAATTTTAGTAATACTTTCAGTTAAGATAGGAGTGCAACATATAACCACAGTATATTCAACTTGCATGCTCAAATTTAATCTGAAAGAAGAAAACCTAGGTCTTAATTAGAACAAAAACTAAAAAAAACCCCAAAACCTTAGTATGTAAGAAATGTTGCAAAGTATGGTTCATTGCTACCTGAGGCTTCTAGATAGCACAGCTGCATTAAGACCTGTTTGCTCAGAGCCCTGATGAAGAGCAGAGTATAGAGCATTGACACTGCATCTTTGTCCCTAAGCACAGGGGTCCAGCATGCTGCTTATGTCCAAATTAATATTTCATTAGACATTAACATCATGGCTTAATGAATGAGTGGGTCCTACCTGTGAGAGCTCCTTGTCTTCCTCTCCGTATGGAATTTAAACATACCTTGTTTGACTTTGGGATGAAGGTGTGACCAATATGAGCAGGGGCTGATTTCACTTGAGAGCAAGGAATTAACAGTACTCTCAGCCTTTCAGCTATCTAACTCAGCTACTGATAAACTGCAGTTAGTAGTTTCTTTTTCTCACCATGCCAACCCCAGTGCCCCATGTTTTATTAAGTTTCTTTGGAGTTAGCAAATTGAAATGGTCATCTGTGGGTTTGGTGGGGTCTTTGTTGTTGTTATCCTTTTCCGCAACATTCTGTCCTGGAAAAGAGGCTGAAGAGCATTAGTGTAGCACGGAGATAGGACAGGAAAACTCAGGCTGAGGTTCTGCTCCTGAAAACTGCAGCCTGGTTTGTCAGCATTAGCTGCATCTAACTTACATCCCCTCTACAGAGAGGGCAGCTCAAATTTGCCTCAGCTGCTTTGTTCTCCTCAGGTCCACACTTCCTATAGTGTTACAAAATCCAAGCATCATGTATGGGGTTAAATGCATGGCAGATTTAGGCCACAAGCCCAGGGCACTGGCCAGAGAGTACAGCCCAAGGTATAGATCGTTTGCAAGTTAGCCCTTTGCAAGCTGGCCCATGTAACTGGGCTCTTAGAATAACCTTTGCAGAAACTAAAGGGAGTCATGGAAAAAATGCAAGGAAAAAAAGAGGCAAAACCCCACGTACCTCTTAGCTAACCCTTATCCAAGTGGGCCTTTGATATAACACAGTGTTTGCCCCAAGAATAAACCCAGTCCTATTGCTTTCTGATTTGTCATTCCACAGTCATGTAGCCTTGTAGCTACTTGCCCTCTCAGCAGCCTCCTGACCACAATGACACAGTACTTTCTAATTTATCATTTTTAGCTTTATGTGGTGCAGCTTCTCACTGCCATTGGGAAGTACAGCATTGCTTACAATATATTCACATCTGGATTGCATTAAAACCTCTTTCAAGATACTGTTGTCTTTTCATGCTTGTGTGAAGTATCAGAATGCTGCCTTGAGCTAATAAAGCATTATTTTCAATTTCTTCTCTTACCTGGCTGTTTGGATTCTAGCAGGTCTTGTCAGACACTGTAGCTCCTTTGTGCCATTTGTGACTCTAAAAAAGACGTGCAGGCAGAGACAATGACCTGCTCCCAAAGAAGCACTAGGATTGATTAGAAAAGGAATGAGTGTTTACCAGAACTATGCAAACAGTTCATTGAGCAAAGAAGCTTGAAGCCCAGAAAATTTCTGCTCTCCAGCTCTCATAATGCAGCATTTTTCTTGTTCAAGAGGTGTCTGAAGAGGCAGAATAGCTCAAATTGCCTCATTCTTAACAACCTACAAGCTGGAGAATTTCCCGTTAAGCTCTGCAAAGGCCTTGCTTAGTTAGCAAGGTTACACAGCTCACATAGCTTTGATTTTTGGTGCCAGGAGTTAACTTGATGTTACTCAGATTAATTGCATCACTTGAATTAGTTAGTTTGCTAAGGCAAATAATCAAAATTCCCTCTTCGTTTTAAGGCAGTTGGTAACCTTTGCTTTTCTACAGACTGGTATCAAATACAACACTTCTGTACTGCACTTCTGTGTATGAGCCCATTACCTGCCTCACTTTAAACCTAATGCTCCAGAACTAGACTAACTGTTGTGAAACTGATGTGACTGATGACAGGGAATTGCAAAGAGCTGCTGCAATGACTGAAAGCATTTGAATTTTTATTGTGACAGAAACTCAGTTGTAGCCTTGGCAATGGTGCTGTTTTGTAATGTCTAAGAAAGACTTTAAATTTTCTAGTGGAAAGGCCTACAATTTTCTGCATCCTGGACTCATGAATTCAGTATTATTAATTATGATGAAGTAGTGCACCAAAATGACTGTTCCCACATAATTACCCTTTCCAAAACACCCTCCTGAAAAACAGGTTCTTACTCTAGCAGCTAGATCCAAACAGCAGCTCCTCCCACTCGATAAAAACCAGGACAGAGCAACTGCCCTGCAAACATACAAGAGTGGTACAATGCTACAAGCTTGTCTACAGCATTTGCAGCTCATTTGCAATGTATGCCCTTAGTTGGACTTAAAATCTAGAAATGCTGATTATAATTCCAGTGTCCTTTTGTATAGAGCCACAAGAAAAAGCCAAGAAATTATCATAGATCAGCCAGAAAATCCTCGTAAAGGAAGCAGGGCAAAGTTCCCCAAAAAAGTATAATTGTATTGCTAATATATTTATCACTGAGGTCAGTTTAACCTTTGTACTAACCGATATGCATTTTTAAGAGTAAATCCATGTTTCTTTGCCTAGTGGCTGCTGTTGCTTGCAGTGGTCTGTATTGGGTTTTGTGGTCTCATGGCAGACCAATGGGGAAGAGGATCCTCTGAAATTCATGTTCCCTCTGGCAAGGGGTTCCCCTCTAGAGAAGCTGAGGGATACCGCAGCCACAGCATTGAGGAAGGGAACTCTGACAGCGCTCAGCTTGCTCCTCTACTCTTACCACTTCTCCATTAGGGGTGCACCAAGAGCCCCAAGCAAGGAGGGAACCTCTTGTGCCCAGCAGCTCTGCTTCCAGCTTCTGACCTCCTTCCAGCCAAGGGCAGGAGAAGCCCAGCGACAGCTGATGGCCTCTGGGCTTCCTCTCCCTCCGCAGGGAAGCCAGGCTGCTCCATGCCCCAGCCCTCTCCCTGCTGTGGGCTGAATGTAGGAAGTCCCTTTGAAAGGAGTTCCCAGGAACTCCCTTCCTGCTGTAAGGAGCTGCTCATAGCTATATTATTAAATTCAATGCTGTTATGTTATCAGCTTAAAAATGCAATGAAATCATCTAGGTCATTGTATTTGTCCAAGACCAGTAAAAAAAGGAAAGGAGTGGCATAAATAATGCCAAGAAATTAGCATGCTAATATTCTTTCTTAATAACCTAAAATGTTATCACTGATATAGGTAGATGGAATATTAAAAAAAAAACATGCTGAATTTTAACAGCACCTTTTAAAATGGGGTATCATCACCCAGTCCTGCTACAGGCTCTCCTGCTGGCAAGCAGAGCAGCAGGAGCATTCCTTGGAGGAGGTCTTGAGACCGGTAATCCTAAAGCAGAAAGCTTCTGAGGGATCAAAAAGCCAAGTTAGAGGCTTTGATTATTTCATTTTGGATTTTGTGATTTTTAGATGCTCATTTATAATATAAGGAAACCAAAGAGAATTTTTTTTTAAAGCATAAGCAACCAGTAACAGGAGATAGTTTCCCACACAGCACGTTTGCAATAGCGTTCTCTTCCATAATTGTTCCCTTTTCTTTTTGTTCAAATACAAGCCATTGCAGATGAAACTGTATGTCTGTCTTCTGTCGTTTAAACCTTTGTTTGTGCACTAATGAATCTGACTAGGTGTCATAGCAGACTCTAATGAGCATCCCTGGCTTTCATTTAACTCTACAGCTCACCATTATACACTTTAGAAGATCTGTTGGTTTATTCATAGCAATCACTAGATATTCTTTTTCATTAGATAGATACTAGTTTTCCCTGTTGTGCCTTTCATTATTAAGGGAACTATGAAATGTTAATACTGGCCTCGAAACCCAGGGCAAAAATGCCCCCAATCCAATTTGAAATGCAATTGCTCGTATTGTAAATGAGCTTAAAGATCTGAGCAAAAACAGCTTGACATTTTCTTCATTTATTTATGAAAGAATGAGAGAAAAAAATCAAGAAGGTGGCTCTGTATAACCCACTTGTCTGATTTACCTTATTAATTGAATTTCTTGTAATTCATTTAAGCAGCAGGACTGCAATTATAAAAGCATCCATAAACAACTATTAAGAACTGTCATATTCCCACCCAGGTTCTTAGTTCAGATTTTAAACCCAGAAACACTTAACAGTTCAGAGCTTAGCCCTGAGTCCCTTTGAGAGGGTTTTGCCCTACTAAGCTGTCTTTTTAAATTCCTAACTCTGATAACTGGAATATTGCAAAGCAGCCCACATGAACTATAATTTTGAAGAACTTATTGCTACTGTTGATGGTCAGGCCAGATATTATAAGGTTCAAAACACACTTCAAAGGGATAAGCCCTGAAAAGAGCTGAACTCCATTTTTTTGCTAATGATGCTAGTCACAAGTTTTTATTAATTTTATATGATGTTTTGATATCTTGTAAGCTTACAACTTTTAAAGAATGGATGTAATATTTAATTTCTTTTAGGAATTCTTTTATTTTTTAATTAAAAATGTTTCTATGCTAGTATTTTCTTCACCTTTCTTTCCTAATATTGAAACTTGACAATATTTTAAGTAGTTTCTATTAGACTTGATATACTGCTCTTAAAAAAAAATTACATTAAACTGTGTACTATCTATTCAGCTCTAGGTTTAGTAGAAATATTTAGCTTCTTTTCTGATTAAATACATAACTGGCATTTAAGTAAGTACTACTTCAGACAAAATAAAAAACTTTCCAGAGTTTACAGATCAAGTATTTTTACAAACCATGTGTCAGTTTTCATACTATTTTCTCTCTTAGCTGTGCCTGATTTAGGGTGACCAGTCTCTAAATTAAGATAAATGTAGCCATTATTTGTATTTAAATTTCATTATTTTGTCACTTCACACAGTGAAGATTGAAGAAGATGCATTTAATTTACTTGATATTACACTCACATCATCCTTGTACATGATCTGCCACAGGTATTGTATCCTAGAACATGTCCTAGAGCATTAATCCACCTCAGCTAATTAATGTTACTTTCTAGATCCCCCAGTAAGTGTTTGGCTAAACACTAGTTGTGTTTTATTGCGGTGCTGTAGTTCTACTATATAGCCGTGCTCTAAGTACAAAAAGCATCTCAAAAGGACAAGAACCATTATTATTAGATTTTTTTCTATAACAGTAGAGACTCTAAAGGGTAATAATGGAGATTATCTTCATTTCTGTTTTAAATAATTTTATTTTTTCACTTTTTTGCTGGTTTAGGTAAATTCTGAGGCTGATGTGTTATTAGGTCATTATCTGTGAATTTTTCATTAAAAGATTTGGTCAAATCCTTAACAAATAAATCAAAATTAAAATATGATCAATTTATCTTTTACACATCTTCCAAGGGCTACAACAGGAAGATCAACCTCTGCTTCTGGCAAATTTTGTAATCATTTCTATGTTAACATCTAATGACATAGTGGGGTCAGCAAAATGTTTAGATTATATGTATTTAATATGTGTATGCGAGCATGTAACAAGAATTCTAATGCAAAAATATAATTTTTATCTTATGAATTTACCTTGTTGGGCAAAGTTTTTATATAAACCAGCATAAAAATCTTTCATTTAAATGCAGTTATGTTCCCTGAACTGGATTGTTGTCATCAAAAAAGTTGAATTTCTAAGCAAATAATAAAAATGCATAGATACTTTTTCTTAAAAAAATCCTGGGCTGATCATGCCATTATTCTTTAACAAACTTTTTTCCTTACGCAGTAAACTTTCTGATAAGGAACATGTCAAGAATGCCTGTGTAGCTTTAAGAAAATCTAAAACTTTTGGATTTGGTAACAATTCTGTATTGATAAGGTCTAAAACATTTCCCCTCCCCAGTTAAACAGTATACTTGTGTTTAATTAAAAATTTTAAATTTGATATGTAAGCATATGTGTTAACATTCAGTCTGGTACACTTATTATATCACAATACAAGAATTGAAAAACAGAAGCCATTGTAACTCATGCCACTGGCCACTGTATTTCTACATGGATAGGGCATAAGTAACAAATACTCTGACTTAAAGCATTTGCAAATTTAAACACATCTTAAAACAAAGAATATAAGAAATTCTTTCTGCCCCTAATAAGAGACAGAATCTCTCATTCCACTTCCAGCCATGTGGCCTTATTAGTATAGGCAACCATAATTATTCCTGAAACTTTTTCTCCTCCTCCGCTTGCCTGGGTGAATATAAATGTAAAATATACTGACTATCAGTGCCCTGTAGATAATTATTTGGAGTAATCAATCCATTTCTATCTGCTGACAGGAACACTACATAAGGATCCTGCTACAGCAAGATTAATGGCTCAAGGAGAAGGTGCAATTCTTGAAGAACCCAATATGTCTGATACCGTTTACATTCTAGATAGTCACAGCTGTAAAGTGCCTTACCAGTTTCTCACAGTGGGAATGAGCAACAGGGAAGGAAATGCTTGTTGGAGACTTCAGTTCCCGGTACTTTGGATATAAGAAATGGAAGATTTCATATCTATAAAACATTCACAAAAATACTTCTAAAAATTTACTCCTTCATCTGTGCATGTATGTGCACTACAAAACAACAGACTGGTGGAACTTTGTAGGAGGCATTCCCTGGAAAATTCACCCTCCTTTCAGGGTTAAAGAATAGGTGGTTTCTCAGGTGTGCTAAAGAATTTAAGAGATTATCAGTGAAATTCTCAAATTTGAGTTGCATACAAAATGTTCTTTTCTGTCTGTTTTGACATCAGTATCTGATCTAAGATTACCTTTCATCCAGACCAGTGTTCAGTTCTTAAAAGATCTTAAGATTTCTTATCCTGTATAGTAAAAATCACTTGAGTGGAAAAAGCCTTATACAGTAAAGGCACTGGCCAACATGTGGTTTGACTGGCCTTTTGCCAAAACCAGGCATCACAAATTTCTCTGGAAAGCTTCCCTTTACAGACTCCCTTCAGTTTTCTCTTCCTTTTTAAGCCTGATTTCCATTCTGTTCAAAAACTGCTAGCTCATAAACTTCATATGTAATCAAAAAACACAGTTTCAGTTCATAGTTTAAAAAAAAAAAAGAGTCAGTGTGTTACAGACTAGGGAGAAATTAAGAAAGAAAATACACTTGACTCTGATGAAGCCTTGGTTATTTATATATCCTTTCACAGGCAGTCTGTGATAAGGCTCTGAAATCAAGCTATGAGGCATCCATGGCCAAAGAAACTAAGAAGTCTCTTTCAGTGTTGGCTTGTTGGGTTTTTTTACCTGAAAAAAACTTCAGAATTGGAAGGCAACTTGGCAATTTCTATACTTCCATCTTATCTACCCCCATATAATAAGAAATATTTCTTTCATATAAAGCTCCTGAGTATCAGAAGTATCCATTTCTTTCACCGAGTTTTCCATTACCTCCTGTCATGGTTTAACCCCACTCCCACTCGCTCACTCCCCCCAGGTGGGATGGGGCAGAGAATTGGAAGAGTAAAAGTGAGAAAATTCACGGACTAAGATAAAGACAGTTTAATAGGTAAAGCAAAACCTGTGCACACAAGCAAAGCAAAACAAGGAATTCATTCACCAGTTTCCATTGCCAGGCAGGTGTTCAGCCATCTCCAGGAAAGCAGGGCTCCATCATGCATAATGGTGACTTGGAAAGACAAATGCCATCACTCCGAACTTCCTTCTTCTTCCCCAGCTTTATATGCTGAGCATGACGCCATATGGTCTGTGATTTCCCTTTGGTCAGCTGGGGTCAGCTGTCCTGGCTGTGTCCCCTTCAACTCCTTGTGCCCCCCCCAGCCTCCTCGCTGGTGGGGTGGGGTGAGGAGCAGAAAAGCCCTTGGCTCTGGGTAAGCACTGCTCAGCAG
>JANZLQ010000078.1:14805207-14827495 GCA_026212715.1 Elanus axillaris | reverse complement strand
GCCTCCTCGCTGGTGGGGTGGGGTGAGAAGCAGAAAAGCCCTTGGCTCTGGGTAAGCACTGCTCAGCAGTAGCTAAACATCCCCGTGTTATCAACACTGTTTTCAGCACAAATCCACAACACAGCCCCATACCAGCTACTATGAAGAAAATTAACTCTATCCCAGTCAAAACCAGCACACCTGCATATAACTTTCTCTGTTATCTCTGCCCCCCCGCCGCCCCATAATAGTAGTTAAGCTAATTATTTTTTTTCTGATGGCATGGTTAGAAGTTCAGGAATTTTTTCAATTATACAAAAAAAAAAAAATCCCCAGAAAGTTCCTTTCATATTGCCTATGTGTATATTTTTTTAGCAAAGCCATATGCCAAGAAGGTATTATAGATTCTTGAAAATTGTTCTCAGGGTAGTTTACCTTTACAGGAAGTAGGAGGACAACCAGATCTTTCCTATGATCAATTACAAAGCAAAACTAAAAGAACCATAAAGAAAACTAAAGAACAAATACTAAAAGCAATCCACATGGTGTCACCTTGCTGAGAGTACAAATGGTTTTGAAAAACTTTAGCAGCATATTTCAAATATTGAACAAAACCGTAAATGTTAAATCACCTTAATTATTCCAGAAATTGATTAATTTCTAATTTACATTAGCATGCAAATAATTCAAGCCTTTTTTTTCCCCAGCAACCATTTTCACATGCTAATTACTAGTTTGCCCTTGGGCTCCTTTGCCTTAGGAAACATCAGAGTCTTGCATTTTATTTTAAATCCAGAATACCAACATTAAAGTATCTTACCAATCCAATTGCAGTGGATGCTTAAATTTACAGGCAGATAGGAGAAATATACCATGTTCTATATAGGAAATGTTGCATCTTGTAAGAAAATTTCTTAGTTTTTTGAACAACAGAGAATTCTGAAAATATTTTAAATAGATTTTTGTATTCCCTACTTCCCACCACACTCTTCTCATCTATGTCTTCTTATGCTATTTCCCCTACACTGAGAGGGAAAAAGTCAGTGGATCGACACAGAATAGCAGAGAAATGCTCTTGTGAGTTAAGCTAGCTGTACTATAACCACTCATATTTTAAAGTGATGCTGGGATTTTGAATGTGATGAACTTTGCTACTCCCCCCTAAATATGTTGCATAAGTCTGGCATAACTGCAAAAATGCCAAATTACTGCATGCCTAAATTGCTGCCATTAAAAGAAAGCACCCCTACAGACAGAACCATGCAAACTCCAACAAACCAGTCTTTGTCCTCACACATCTGCTTCATTGTCACCCACCCTACCACACAGAATCCATCACAGCTCAGGTGCTGGCAATCCAGCAGCATTTAAATGTAAAATAACTGGTCTGGTAAGGGGATGGGTGGGACGGGAGAGATAAATCACCCACAGGCTTACAGCTGTGATCTAAGTAGTTTTCTGCAGGCACTGCTGTACCTGAAGGGGTTAACATCTAATTAGGCTCTCTGCTCATTTAGTGAGTGGGTTCTAGTGAAACAAGATTTGCTAATTTAGCTAAATAATACTTGTGAAATATTATGTGTTCTCAAAGGAATAACCTGGTGACTAAAAGTCACTTATTGGGCGTTCAGGAATGCCACACACATGCAAAAAATGGCCTTTTAGTTCTAACATCAGTTATACTTCACGTGTGATGAAGATTGTTTAACATTAGAGAACCTGAAAACCTCTTTCAGAACAGTGAGGAATTTATGGCATTAAAAAAGACACAATAACTCAGGCCAGAGAACTTCAGTGAATTAGGCCATGAAAATATTAAATATTCATTTAGTTTAACTATCTTTACTATATGTTTCATGATAAGGTAGAATAAAGGATTAGTAGTTATAGCATGACTTTCAATGGAATTTAAAAAAAAAAAATACTAGCATATCAAATTCTTGGAAAGAGAAATGGGCCATTAAGAGGTCAACTCCCATTTCATCATTTCCAGTTCAGTTCAGACTGGGGGTAAACTATAGCCAATATGAAACATGACTCATTGACCAACGTAAAATGAGTTGTTGGTCTCAGGCCAGGTCCTAACAGACAGATATGTACCACACAAAACCCTCTGTAGTAATTGCTCCCCTGAGCCTTGATCTTGCAGATGTCTGCACGGTTTTATGCACAGAAGCAGCATCACTGACTCAAAGACTTTCTGGTTTTGGCCTTGTATCCACAGGAACATCTCATATTCATGCAGATCAGTACATGTGTAAGCATTTGCAGTGTCAGAGTACAGGCTGACAGCCTTGGCAGAATTGTCAGAAATGGAAGGAAGATAAAAATTAAACTATCCATTCACTTATTTGTGTGGGACATCTAATTCTTAATGGAGAAGCACTGACAAGTCTGTGTCTGGCTGCAGGTCAGTAGCCTGCCAGTGCACTGTCCTTGTTCTGTGGATAAAATGTGGAGGACATCTTTATGCTTTAAAACCAGATTATGTAAATTCTTATTTTTATTAAAAAGAAAAATATATAAAACTGTAAACAATTTTATGATTAGAAAGGCTACGTTTTAAAAACTTAATTGCTCAAAGCAAGTTTCAGTGCTTCACCCCACCACACTCTATTGCTTTCCAAGGCATGTGACAGAAGCATTTACCATTTCATTAACTGTTGGAGACTGTAATAATGATGCCTCTTATCAAAGTCAGGTTGACCAATAAATGAAAACTCCACACATATGTATAAAAAATAATTAAAGTTCATTATAGCAAGGAACAGATGGCGTTGCTCTGTGCAAGCCACAGGAACAAAAGGACCATTTTTCCACCATATCTACATGTACATGAACAGATAAAGATCCATGTAAATGATCCTCAGGAGACTACAGCATATTCTACTGCAACTGCTCTGCCTTTGTAGTTTATAGAAAGTCAGCTAGATCATACCTATTACAACCTATGGACAAACCAGAGATGGTTGTGCCTTGCTAGTGCTAATGCAACAGTGTTAATGCCAGATTTTATATTTTGCTCTTTCCTTCTGCATACAGACATCTCTTACACAAACTACAACAATGTACCCAAAAAATGAAATAATGATTTTAAAAAAGAACCTCACCTCTTACACAGCTCTCAAAAAGGTGTAAAGCTATAATTTTTACATGGATACATTTCTTGCAAGTCATACACATTTACATTAAAATTTTGTTATATTGCTTATCAGATTCTCATCTCCTGCTATGGAGATAAACCCAGCTTTTTGAAGACTGTCCAGCAGACCATAAAAAAATCTATTTCTTGAAATTTTAGCTCTATCTTAAGAGTATGTGAAAGAAGAATTTGCAAAATCGGTGATGTTATGTGCAATTTGAATGTTTTAACATGACTACGTCATACTCTAGAGCAGCCCAGATACACTCTTTCCTAGTTTCTGAGTCTGTCAATGACTTCTTGCTTTGCATGTATCCAAGCCGTATGTCACATAGCCATGCAAGTATTAAAATAAATCTGTATAGGATCAGACTAAAGGTTCATTTAATCTATAAACTGTCCTTGATAGTGGCTGAAGAGGAATGAAAAGGTAAAACATATGGTGGTAATTCTCCAATACACCCACCTATTTTCCGGAGTCCTGCAGCAAAGGACTTCCTCAACCAGAAAGAGTAGATTTGTAAACAGCTTGTAAATCAGACTACAGGCTACGAAATTTGGTACTGATGTTCTTCTATAAAGGTTTCTTACTGGCATAAATCACTTTGAGGTTGTAAACGCTGTCTTAGACCACTGCAATACATTTTTACCTGAGGGCATAAAATCAGAACAGCTTAAAGGTGGGCAAACTCATCCTTCTGATATCCCAGTGTAAAGTTACTCCTGATGGATTTTTCTTCTATGAATGTATTGAATTGCTTCTGTACCTGTGTAAACTTTTAGCATTCCTAAAAATCTATAGTAATGATTTTCTCAGAGTAATTTCTACTTTGTGATGAAACACCTCTTTCTATTTGTTTCGAACTTGTCACCTGATAATTTCATTCCTTAGTTATATTGAATAATCATTACTTCCCTATTTATCATTACCATGTTACTTGTAATTTATATACTTCTATCACCCAGCTGCCTTCTCTTTCTGAGGCTGAGTCCCACCCTGTTTAGTTGCTTCTCATATATCTTTCAACACCCTCATTGCTCTTCTCTTCACCCTTTCTAGTTAATATATTAATGTATTAAATGTGGTTTTTAGTTGGTGGCACATTATGATTTTAATTATTGACTCATTGTATCTGTGATTTTGACCTTTTAATTTTCTTTGCTTCTCAGATAGAGAAGCAATGTTACATTTTATGTTTATATATTCAGAGTAGGACGAGTGAACAACCCAAGAATTTGTAACATCCAGAGCAAAAAACCCAAAACTTGCAGAGATGAACTCAGATGAACTGTGTAGCGTGAGTTATGCTGCAATGAAAAAAGATCAGATGATGCATCTGCTTCTTTCCTAGATGCAAAAATAAGTATCACATCTTAATCACACGATAATTTATGATTCAGTTTTGCGTGGAAGCTTGTGGTTTTCTTCTTCCACGCTTTGTACATTTTCACAGCATTTTGCTGATTGCATCAGAAAATATTGTTATCCCTTGTGAGGCAGACATTACACAAACCACCAACTGAAGAACAAAATAGTTTGGTTTAGCTTCCCTTTTGATTGAATTTAGAGAAATAATTTGTTATTTTGAGGACTCAGCTGTCTGGCTAATCTTCAACATCATTACTGACTCTTAAACATGTTGTGCCTTGGAACCTGGCCAGTGGGGTCCAGCATCCCACTAAAGAAGCATGAAATAGCACAATACAGTAATCCATTAATAGAAGTACAGAATGTAGTATTTACATGACGTGTTCTCAGACACAGGGTTTCAAGTTTTCTGAAATATCTAGTATGTCTGCCAAAACAAATGGGTTATTTTCCCCTGTGATGACAATACATTTAAAGAAATTCATAAAACACCATGAATATTGCAGGTAATAAAAATAGCAATAATGAAAATGATGTCACTAATTATGCACATCTTTATTGGAAGAAGTCATTTAAGAAAAGCAAGGCATGGGGAAGGACAATGTTAGCAAGAGAAAAAATAGAATGTTTGAAATTACTGAAGAAAATTGGTGAATCTCTGGTTCCTCTGTAGTCTATTGGAGACTGGCCATTGGCTTGCACGGGGTCAGGAATTCATCCAGTGAAACTTATAAAAACTTGACAAATGAATAAAGCACCTGTTCCATTGCATTCCATTGCATTGGAATTTCAGAGGATGGGTTTCTCCTCCTTCAAGCTGTTCTGGTTTTATGCCTTCAGGGACAGACAGGTTACAATGATTTAAGATGGCATTTGCAATTTCGAAGTGATTTATTCCAGTAAGAAACCTTCAGAAGTACATCAGTACAAAATTTCATAGCCTTTAGTTTGAGTTACAGCTTCATCTAAATAAAATAACAAATAAAATCCCCAGAAATGGGATAAAAACTAACCTGAAATTAACCATTTTCTGTTTACTGAACATAAAAAGGGGCACACATGTTTATTAGGAGGTTCATACAAACTGCAACCACTGTTCATTTGTTTTCAATACAACACTTTCTTATAATGTCCCTTTAATGCAAACACAGATTTTTAAATGTCTTTTTTGACAAGGCTTCTATCATGTGAGCAGCCTCTCATTATTTGTGAAGTTAATATCAGCAAACTTGAACTGTCTTTTACCAACACCTTTATTGATTGCCATAATTAGGCTTGGCAGTGTGATACCTTGTTGTCTCATCCCCTATCAACCAGAATTAAAAATATTTCTGGTGGCAATTGCCTCGTGGCACCTGTTTAATCTCTCTGTTCTCTGTCTCTTATCTGCTAAAGTATTTTCTTCAGTAGAAGACTGACTTGCCAGCTTGTAGTATAATCACAGTATAAATGAATATTTTATGCCAAGCATTAATTTGGGAGATCATTAGTAGAAACTGCAAATAGTAGTGAAACCAAGCAACTGGATGTCCTGGGAAATTACAAATAATGCTAGACAGAAATAGAACTTAAACAGCTAAGATACAATTCTTTCCATGTATGGGATAATTTATCAAGTTTTACACTTGGAAACTATGTTTTCACCAAAAGCTTTGGACATATTTTTACCATATATAACTACAATATATCTATTACTAGGAGAAACCAAACAGAAAAAAACCCAGTATTTTTTCTTTTTCATATTTATCTATTTTGTGCACTTTGCAATACAGTGTGAAATTACCTCTATACAGTTTTGCTGATGGCTAACCACATTTTCTATTTAAAACTTTGACTAGCAACATCAATTTATTAGCAACAAAATAATTTACTATTTTTTTAGGATAGATCCTAAAAATCTTCATCTAGGGTTGGTCCCCTCTGTTCTAATCATTGTATCCTCACTCATACAGAACTCAAAAAATGTATGTACACGATCTTCCCCAGGTTCTGAATGAGACCATTTAAAAGTAATGGAAACTAATGTGTTACACAGCATTTTATTTCTATTTTACTTTTTGTTATAATAAGGCCTTTCTAACAAACTGTGAACAACATTTCCATAATCCCATTCACTTATGTTCAGGTTCAGCTTTGTTATATCTGATCTAGTGAACTGTTCAAGAATTGCTGAGCAAGGCTTTTAATATCAGACCATGTTTTGTGTGTTTGCTGCATTCATTGTGCATGGCCATAAGTAAAAGGTAAGCTATGTGCCTGATGCTTTTATACTCTCAGTCTAGAGATAAATTGATGCAGATTAAGTAACTTTATAGGGCTCTGGATTATAAACAAATACAGAGTAAGAAATGGCACTAATATAGCAGGAAAGCAGAATGAGGAGGCAAAAAAACTTAGCAGGAGGACTTTCCCTTAAAAACCTGAATATTGACTGCTTCTGTATCTCATTTATTGCTTTTTTACTGCACTTTGGTAAAGTAAAAGCACTGAATATGTGGGTTAGTATGAGTCAGAATCATACAGCTAAGCAACAGGGAACTTTGAGATAGGCAGCATAAGACTGGGGAGCAGGGTTTGAGCGAGCGCTAACCCTAACCTGGAATACAGAATAGCTTCATTTCTGTAGCAGTATAGCTGGGTTGTAATTGGCTAGTCCAAAGACATGACCAAAGCCATCCTACTGATGATCCTGATGAATTCCAGCAGAATTTACTAGATCAGGCACAGTACAATATGAACCTGGCTATGTGATATGAAAAGGACCACTTACAGATGTGCTGGGACTCCTTGGGAGCCCCTTTTCTAAGAGAATACATGAGTTCAGTGGCAAAGCAGACCAGAACTGCTTTTGCACCCAACCAATAAACCCACTGGAACCAAATGCATTGGGAAGAGCACTGCTGAGCTCCCTGATAATGTCTCACCAGGACTGATGGACCCTGATAAATGGGGTCTTAGGCCTACCTGGAGTGCAAGCATTACATCCAACAGTCTATCTAAGTTTTTGCCTACTCTGGGAAATTATATACTTTTATTACTTCAGCTAATGAAAGCTGACTGCTAGCCATACCTATCTGGAGGTAAAAATATTATCCCTAAGCATGCAGAGTTAGGCTATGTACTCTGCATCACTGATTAGTTACACTCTTCATAGTCCTAATCAATAAACTAATGTGATCTGTGATGAAACTGATCTGTGTTAAATTGACGTTTTTATATTGAAATTGCATATCAACAGCAGAAAAGGTATTTGTTAATGAGGAGGCAGAAAGCAAGAGGAAAGAGCTATTCACGCTGAGAGCTCTTGTCCAGGAATTAAGATAGTTTTTGAAGAAAGAATGTTAAACATATTGCCCATACCGATATACTTGGGCATATTAAGCTTAGGCAAAGCTACTAAGTAAAGGAAAGAGCAGAAATGGTGAGATGACAAAACCTGATATTCCCTACAGCACTTCATAAACCAGAGGCACTTTGTATTGGGGGTGTGATCACTGCATAAGCACCTGGTTATGCACAGCACACTTCCCATTTGTGAAAGATAACTTTGAGGACATTTCCCCACAATGCAGAGTAACCTGTATGACAACTGCACTTTGTAGAATTGACTGAAGTAGAAATTATCTGATCAATGACAGGAATCAAAATTACAGTGGTTTAAACAAGACAGTCTGTTTCTGTTTTGTCACTTTTCAGTCCCATCCTTTCTCTAGGCACATTCCAACAGCTGAAACCAAAGACAGCAGAACCTCCCAGCAAAAACAAACCTTCAAGCCCCCGAAATAACCTCCTCCTCTACATACAGACAAGCTGAATTTTCCCATTCTTCTGGTCTAAAAAAACTCATCTCAAGGTGGCAGGGTTCTAAGCATATCCCTTACCCTGGGGGATTGGCTGCCCAGGCTCAGGACCATCTTAGAGTCAGTGCCGCTGGTAACCATGAAGACAGCTCTTCCAGGCAGGCTTTGGGGATGCCTCTGGCCCACTGGCTGGCACGCCAGCCTGGCTTGGGCCCATCTGTATCCCCATAGGCCTGCCTGGCCATCCTGGGGCTGTGGCTGACCTTGGTTACCATCTCTGAACCTCCTCCCATCTGTAATTATTTTTTTACTCTGGAAGGACTGTTACTGCAAGCATGACGGAATTACCTCATTTAACAAATAAACAGAACCAGGGTTTTCAAAAGTGGGAAAAAAACAGAGGGTGAATATTAAAGGATAAAGGCAATTGTGTGAAGTGATGGGAGATAGGTGTAGCCAAAGCTGTTGTCCTAGCACAAGGGCATTAGAAGGGTGAGGACCCTAACCAGTTCAGTGCTGTGAGCTGGATGTCAGCCTAGGGCACCAGAACTGGCAGTCACCTACTAAGCTTGGAAGACTTTCAAGTCTACATTAAAAAATATATCTTAAAAGATAGCATTGAAGATGGTTGAATGATACAGGTTTTAAGCAATTAGTGACTGGACTTTTTTTTCCATCAGGAAGATGAGACTTCATGTGCACTGGCCATTGGATGAACAAGGGAAATTTGCTTCACATGTCTTAAAAGCGTAAGTGGAAAGAGCTTTTCTAGTGTACGAGCCAAAGTTCCCATCACACATTTTAATTTAACCATGATAATATCACAGGGATGGTACCTTCCTGTAACTATGCAATTGTCTACAGAATTGTTTCAAATAAAGCAAAATCTTGAAATGATCATATTAGTGTAGACAAATGGGTGCTGAGTTAGTTACTTATTAGGAATAACAATTTATACAGGCAATGCACATGCACCAGCAGATAATGAGTACAGGCAGTATTGATTCCCCGGTTGCTCCTAAGGGGAAATAATGCTGATCTTGACAGCTCTGTACATCCACTGTCCTCTTGGAGTGTAGGATCACAGGTAGGGATGAAATCAAGGCACAGGAAATGTAGCCACGCAACTGGCAAGGGGAAAAAAGAAGGGGCTGTATCTTCCATAAAGCTGAGGAAAACCATAGCTGTAAACTATTTTCAGTATTTTGATGTGAAACTCCTTGTGTTTTCATTCACTGTTATTTCTGAACTGTTCTGAGCTGCGGAGGCCATTACGATATGCCTTAATGTTCCCTGAAGCATAGCTTCGGTACAACTTCTGACAAGAATTGACTATTATCTAGATAACCTCAGGAGGCGAATACCATGATGTCCATTCTGTGAGAGTTTTAGTTGATATTTAGCTCATCTAAGTGCATTACCTAAGTAGCTTCTCTTTCAGCAGATGCATTCAATCTCTCTCAAGGAACAAATCTCTAGTTCAATCAATGGGATCATTATATTTGCATCATTCTTCATTGTTAGGTTCATGCTGCTTGTAGTTGATAAAAGGTGAAATAACTGGTAGCAGCCAAACCTGAGTAAATAAATACAGAACAAATTTGAACTGGCAGCCACATGTACACTTAATTGACATGTATTGATTTACAATTGCTAGCAGGCTTTAAAATGTTGTCCAAAGCTATAACCAGGCTGTGAAGAAAAGTGTTGTCTTTTCATGTGTTACATAGTTCACTTTACTGGAGCTTTTTGTTACCCAAAAGCAAACATAATCAAGTTTACACACTTCTGGCTAGATAGTTAAGGAATACATTATAGCCTTAAAAGCCTTAAAAGCTTGCAGAAACAATAAAAGAAAGATAAATTCTCCATGTTAAGTTCAGTCTGAGGTAACTACAAGCCACCGAAATGCTGAGCTGGAAGAAGATTCACAAATGCTGATGCTACTGATGGGACACTTTGGCACAGCACTGGTTGAAGATTCCCCACCTGTTGAAGTAGCCCTAACCCCAGGCAGCAAAAGTACAGCACTATCACTTAGCCTGCACTTACACAGGGCAGGTGGCAGAGTTAGTGAATGCAAAGCGGAAGGACCAGATTGTTTTAAAAAGATAATCCTGTGGACTCTTTATTATTAAAAGTCTACATATAAGCTCGAAAGTCAAAAAAGCTGACTCAACCTTATATCCTGCATAAATAGCTCAAAGTTTAAAAACAAACTTCAGATTGTGATCTGAATCTCCCCCTGCTTGCTTAGCTTCTCTTCGGATCTTTAAAACAAAGGCAGCAGCTGCTGCAGCTCTTAGCAATGCCCAGTGCTCACCAGACACCGATCACTGAGGTTCTACATGAACTCCAAACTACCCTTCTTGGGAGGCCAGCATCCACCCCTCTTTGTAAGTCTTAGTGAAACCTAGAAATGTAACAAAATAACTTAAACCTAACAACAGGTGCAGAGCACAGCAGGCACTCAGCTGCAAGCTGAACCTTTCATAATAGACTTGTCATTGTTGCTTTATTTTTAAAACATGGTTGTAAAACAGTATTCTTCCCATGGCTAGGTAATAAGATAGATGGGGCGAAACTTTTTAGTAGGACCTGTTGCAATAGGACAAGGGGTAATGGTTTTAAACTAAAAGAGGGTAGATTTAGACTAGATATAAGGAAGAACTTTTTTACAATGAGATGGTGAAACACTGGAACAGGTTGCCCAGAGAGGTGGAAGATGCCCCATCCCTGGAAACTTTCAAGGTCAGGTTGGACAGGTCTCTGAGCAACCTTATCTAGTTCAAGATGTCCCTGCTCATTGTAGGGGGTGTGGACTAGATGACCTTTAAAGGTCCCTTCCAACCCAAACTATTCTATGATTCTATGTTTCTATGAAATTTGGCTTCTTTGAAAGGCCTTCTGACTTTTTGACATGAAAAATCCTTTCAATGGCTGGGAATTGCTTTGACATATTATGACAAATTTCCTAATTCAACAAGGTTGAAATAGCTTTTCCCATACACTCAGATTTCACTCTCCAAACTTTGAGTGTGGCTACTCTCAAAACATACTCAGCAGATCACATACTGATGCCTGAAATCATGAATTTGTCTTTTCTTCTAAACCTCATACTCCTCTGTACATTTTTAGTGGCCATCAGTTACACATTACCTACAACCTCTGTTCCATCTTATTTTTTATTGGAGGAAGGCAGCCCATTCTCATCCAAACTGCAGTCTGACCACTACTAGAGCAGTTAAAACCATCATCTATATATGCTCACACATAGTAGTGGCATTATGCTTTTCCAAACCTTCAAAGTCACCTTCTGGATTTTTCAAGATATACAAAACATGTTGCTTGTCATCAGGAAAACTACTGATTTACAGAAAATTGATTTTAAACAGACATATATTTGGTATAATAACTCAGGGTGTAGCAACTTCAATATTCCTTCCCCCTAAAAAAGCCTGGTAAATTCTACCTTCATTTCAACCCTCATTTTCAAAGCAAATGGAGGAAACAAAGGCTGTCTTTGTAGCTGAGCTGCCACTTCTAGTGCCATACTGAACAATCCAGAAGCCTGCTGGGAAAGACTTTGACACTTTCCTCCTTGTGTCTGTGCCTTTCCCCTTCCCCTTCCCCTTCCCCTTCCCCTTCCCTTCCCTTCCCTTCCCTTCCCTTCCCTTCCCTTCTCTCAGCAATAAGGACACAGGAGTGGATATAAAATACAGGAATATAATTCTGGTTTCTATATCCTTGAAAAGAAAGGGAAAGAGATTAAAAATACATACCAGGTAGTTTAAAAGCTTAACTTCCCCTGAGTCAAAACTCAAGTAATTTTCCACTTCATTTTAGTATTTTTTTCTGTATGACACTATACACATGCTGATGATTTTCACATTTGATGTCAGAAAGTATTGTATGTTTGAGAGATTATAGCTAGCTCATTCTGTCTGGCCCTGTGCTGCTTAACTCTTGAGCCATATATCAGCTTTGAGGTGTCAGCTATCACAAATCAAGTGTCAAAAGTGTACATTTGGGAATAAAAATGAAGATAGAAAAGCAACTTTTCAGCCTGATCATATTGATGGCAAAAGCTATGTCATTCCCAGAGATCCACGAGGTGGACTTGAAATAAGATATTAAATCAATGTGCTACTGTAATATATGAATAGGGCTCCTGCAAACACACCTACATTTCAGAAAGACATTTCTAATTCTCAGCAGCACTTGCACATTAGCTTCAGTTATTCTCTAGAAAGTTTTCAAACCCTGGGGCATATGTATGTTTACAAAATCGTATCACTACCTCTGAGAATGTACTAAAAATCAACACTATAAATTACTGACATACAGACTTCTACATACAGACAACTGTTTTCTGTGCTTGCCAACACCCAGCTCTTATGTTTGTACACAGCCTAGACATGGTGTAGATACACTGCAGGCTAAAAAGCAGACAAAAGGCCATGAAGCTGGCTGTTAAGGTAAGCTAAGTCTGGTGGGCTGTAAGACACCAGGGCTTTTTCCTGTTGCTGTGTATGCTGTTGTTGCCATTCCCAGGTCCAGCCAGCCGTCTGGCTAGGCAGGTAGCCCAAAGATGCATACACACACATCTGGCAGCACAGACAGACCCAGGGAGAGGGTGCCATCACCAGCACCTGCATACCTACACTAAAAGCACTCACATAAACATGAACAATTCTGTGGCCTGATCATGTTCTTACTTGCCAGCTAATCAGGCTTGAAGCTTGATAGCATGCATGCATACAGGGCTCTCTGGCAGCTGGTCCAGATCTATGGTCCCTCTGATAGCTGACTATCAGACCCCTAGCCCTTCCACTATCAAGCTCACAGTCCTCTCACTCAACTCAGCGGCTACTTCAGCTGTGCTGTTGTCACACACACACACACAAACGGGCCCCTCTGGCAGCTCACCCATCTCTCCAGTCACTGGCCCCAAGACCTACAGACCCCTTTGACCCATGGCCTCTGCATACAGATGCTGGCACCCTGATCTCTTATTCCAGCCATGAGCCAATCTGTTGTGAAGCTCACTGTTGATCAGGCACATCCACATGGGAAATATTTGGGAAAAATAGAGTTTAATAGCAAGATGGGCTGCACTGAGGCAATCAGGCCCAAGGCTTTGCCAGAGAAGCATACTGGCCAGCAGCTTGTTTCACACAGGTCCAACACTTTTTTCTTCTCTCCATTTTCCCACTCATTCCACTCTGACCCATCTCCATCTCCTCCTTTCTGTGCATTTGGCCCCTTTCCTAAATGTGCCGTAATAAATTTTGTTCATTCTCACAATCCCCCACAAAAAGCCTTAATAATTTTTAGAGAACCTCCCAAGTCCCCTCAAATAACCCATTAGAAGTTTGTACCTTCCCATGAGATCTATGATAAACTTGTTCCTCTCTTGTTTATCGGCAACAAAGTTCTGGTTGAACATCTTCAAGGCCATGTTTCAGAGTTTCCTTCAGTGGCCCATCAATCAGTGCCCTAAGGATCTCTGTATTTGTTATTGTCTTGTTATCTCCTGTTTCTTAGTGTTTGCGGTACCAAAGCATTTAATTTATTACTTCTCTTGCCTCTTGTCCTTGTCTTTTAAGGTGACTAGCTGTTAGCCAGATATTGTTGCAAACCACACAATACATTCCACCTACCCTGATGTTGGCAGTGTGTTCTCCTTCGAGAACAGCATTCTTCTCACAGAACATGAAATTAAATGAAATTTAATCAAATCAGCAGTCTGGGAAAATGTAACCCAGTCTTTTCCATACGTTTAGTTCCAATCAAGAGATAAAATATACTTGCTTTTCACATGCTTACAGAAATGACCAAACACTCTACTTTGCACATAAACATTCTCAGAAACACAGATTTCAATGACTGTGATTCATCAGTGAAACTTTCAAAACAAGCTGTGAACTTCCCAGTTAAAAAAATCTGTCCTTCAAGCATTTCCTTTTTCCCCTTATTCAATCAACCCAAGCAGTAATTTTATATGGTTTTAAACATGTTCATCTCTAAATTTTATTTTCCCACGGTCTAACTTAGGGCAAGTGATGTCATCCACTCCACTGTTTGCCTTATGTATGAGCATAAATGTGGTTGTACATTTTCCTTTGAATGTTCAGGCTACCTGTATTACAACTCTGGTTTTTAACTTCAAACAAGTTAGCTATCAATTGAATCACTTGTAATCTCATAATTAGTCAAAGGGGCGTTTTTATCCCTGCTAAACACTTCTTCAGATATTATACAAATGCATACATATGTTTTTCCATTCACAACTGGCTTTAAATTATTTCTGGTTATTTTAGATTGTTTCTCAGTTTCAGTGGCACTATTTTGGATATGCATACACATGAGAAACTGAGTGTTAAAAAATTACAGGAATGCATATAACACAATAAGCTAGAAAGGGAAGTGCACAGAGTTACTTATTACTAATGATCATTTTGAAATTAATTTCTTTATCCAAGACAAAGATCCTTTAACTGCAAGCATATAATCCTGCTACTGGATTCCTTACTGAGGCAACAGGTAAGGTCAACCAAAATTCACTGAGGCTAACATTTGCAGATGCAAGATAAAATGGGAATTCTGTAAACTATTTAGCAATAAATGCATATTATTTCTGGTACCCACCACTCAAAGGGGAGGAAAATCTAGAGATTAATTTTGAAATCTAAAGCTGTAGCAGCAAAGCAATCTATTATGAATGAATAACAGTTTCTGTCAGGAATGAGAGATCTGTGAACTCTATGTATCTTTTGAAATGAGCATGGTTCATTGGGGAAAAAAAGAAGAAAAAAAGTTACTTAAATCTTCAAGCAGCTAAGCCCGTATTCTTCAAATGTCTACAGTGCCACCCAACAGCAGAAATTCTCTCCTGTATTATAGGACAAAGAATAAAAAGATAATTTCATATGATATGATCCTGTCTAAACATAGCATTGCTCTTTGTTGCAATGGAATTCTCTACTTACTATAAAAATAATAAAATTATGTTGTATATACAGGAATTAATACATTTTCATTGTGTACTGACTAAACCCACTTTTCTTTAGGAACGTACTCTTTGTAAAATGTCCATTCAGGCCAAACTACTTTGGCAATAAGAGACTAGACAGTAATAGGGTGATTAAATTTTCAGTAAAGTATTTTGACACAGTTGTCATTACAATAATGAAAAACATGTTATAGGATCCTGTTTCAAAGAAGTGCAAAAGTGGACAAAAAATCAGACATAACAGATTATACTCATTAAGATAACTGCAATGCAATTATATGATAATCTTTTCCATGACAAATTATTTTTCTGATGATGATAAGTTAAAATATTAATTTCTAATTCCATCTCATCTATACGTATCCACTGGAATTCTGCAGAACATATTACAAGAGAAACATAAACACAGCCTCTGGAAGCACTTTTGCACAGCAAATACCCCAATTAAAAATTACTATTAAAGTACATTTCTGAAGAAAGAAAATGCACTTGCAAGTATTATCTTTGTCTGAATAGTTACTTAAGACAGATTAGTTTATTTTTATTTGTCTTCACAAACTCTGATGCTGTTTTTTATAATAAAAAAGGGGTTTTAAAATATAAAACCTATAAAAGATGGACATAGAAAAAAAGAAAGCTTTTGTTTCCTAAATAAACTGTTAAAGCTGAAGAGTCAGTTGAGCAGCAAAAGTGAAAAATAACCATCTCCATTACATGGAAGACCCTGTTGAAAGGTGAGTGAATTCAGGGCATTTCATTTCTAGGACACTTAGCAATTTTTAGGTCCCTTACAAAGCTTCTGGCTCTGGTCTAGTCAGCAATAAGCAAAAATTGTAATCACTTGAAAGCTAAAACTTTCAAAATATAAGTAACCTGCGTGAACTGGTTGCCTCTATCCATTTTCCAAGAAATAAAAAAATCACAACTTCTGGCATCTTCACCTGGCAGACTTTCAGAAGAGCCTGAGTGTGGCTAGACACGCGTAGAAAGATGTGATCATTACGTTGTTGATGTTTTGAATAGTACTCCCAAAACACGTATATATCTGCAAGTAGGTTATCTGGCAGGCTAACACACTTAAAGTTATTTTCAATGTTGGCCAAACCATCTATCATTTTGCTACAGTAGGGAGGTTATCAAAGATGTCTTGACATATGCTACTGATGAATATGGTATTTACTGTTGAGACACATACAATAAAAACACATTTAAGCTAAAAAGCCAGGAACAAGCTGGCTTCAGGCTATATGTGAAATTATTTCCTTAATGTTATCTGTTCACACTGGTGCTCCTGATGCTGCATCTTCTGTTATCTCTTACTTATCTCTTATGGGTGCCATTTCTCATATTTTAATAGTGGCTCAAAAAAGTACTTTACGCATCTGTTGGATTGATGCCATAAATCAATTTCTATGTATAAATGATGGAATAACTGCGTGGAAGGTTGCACAGATTGACTCCTAAGTCTTAACCCAGGTGGGAGAGTCCTAAAAGAAAGAAAGAGGACTTTGTACCATATTTCTACCGCGATGTTTTAGAAAAAGAACACGGAAACTTTTTAAGGTACAAGTGGATTTTCTTGGTGCTGATCAAGTTACATAAAAATAAAACAATAGCAAACCCCATTTTGTTATTGCACTGTGACATACTAATTCTGCTGTGTTAGCGAAGTCAGTGAGACACTGAGTCATCCTCACTCACAGAACTTTCCAAATGCAGGAAACTAGATCTTCTCAGAGGTTTATGTAACTTACACATGTTACTACTTTTCCCAATGTATGTAAAAATGTATTCTTTTTTAACGTTAAATAAATTTGAATGCTTAAAGGCCAAATGTTCCATTGGTTAAGTCTCCCCCTGTGAAGTTATACAAGTTAAAAAGCCTCTCAATAACAGGTTTAATTCTGCATGTAGCCCATTATTAAAGCTAGTCAAGCCACACATTAGAAATAATAAAGCTGGAATCAACTTGCTTGTGTTTTCCTCCATCACAAATTGCAGCACAGATCATATGTAAATTAGAGGAGTAAAAAGATCAATGGGTCTGCTCAATAAGTATTATTCTATGTCCATATGCATGGCTGAAGTCAGCCACAGCTGCCACCTGCTGCCACTCCTCTAAGGTAAAGACAAATGGTTCTGCATATGATTTTTAAAACCCTGGTTCTGAGAAAAGCTATTCAAAAGCATTAAAGTGTAATCACTAGGTAATTCATCCAGTTGATCAAAAGATTTATTATTCTTTGTCTAGATTTGTGGATTGATGTCAGTTTTGTTTTTTCCTCATCCATATTCAGCTATGTGTTTTTTTCAAAAGAAAGGTGAGGATATATAGACAGGAGAAATAGGGGGTATTTTCCCTAGAAAGTATTGGAAGCATGTATTGCAGCGAGTGAGCCGCAGTTCTTATACAACAACAGAATTGTGGAGGAATGGGCAAAAATTATGTTCTTACAGAATATAATAATCTCATTCATCAACTAATGCAGAATTTAAGGTTTGTGTACATGTAATGAACAAAGAGAAACTATAAAGTATACACAGCAGAATACCATGGAGTGTTGCAAGAATGAGTTATCAGTAGCTGTGCAATAGATCAGAAACATGTCAGTTATAAAAGACTGTTTATGTTTTATTCATGCAAAATAACTCAGTGCACAGGCCCTACCATCAGAAAATACATAGCAATGAAAGTATCTGTGACAAACTATATTCAACTATTAAATGTGTCTAAAAATATTTACCATAGAATACCATTAAGATCAGCAATTCTGAAATACAGAGAACACTTCACAGGGGGAATAAAGGATGTTTCAAAATTGAACTTATTTAAAAATCCAAGCACACCAAATTAATACAGTGGATTTTTTTAAACATACATTTTTAATTCTTTACATTTAGTGCAGCCACTCCTCAAACAGCACTAGGACACAGGATACAATATCAAAAGTGACCAGTATGTTCCTGGTCAAATAATAGGCTGGGTCTTACTGTCCTGTGCCTGGAGTTAAGGTTGCTTCAGATCACGTTCACTTAAATTGGAAATGCCTTGCAGACTTGCTTCTTTTTCTATAGTTTGGGGTTTTTTTTCTTTTTGACCTGAATGTGACTTTAGCTACCCTTCAATGATAAGACCTGGCACAAGCCACCATTGCAACTACTGTATAGCTCGGTCTAGTGCATCCTGGCACTAGGATGACTTGTGAAAAAACAGGACTATTGTGATTTTATTGAATCAAGGGCAAAACTGCTAAAAATTAGGATTGTTCTTGTTTTTATCAGGTTAACTTGTATCTCTTTTCTGAAGTTTCTCAAGAAGAAAACCATGGTATAGTGAATCAACATTTTCTTTTGGGTGTCCTCATGAACTAGTGACAGAGACAATATTAGAAAAATCATGACCTTTCCACATGGCAGCATAACTACTCCTTAGGCTACTTAAGGCAGAGGAGGAACATAATCCACAGACAACTGTAATAGTTCTGCAAAGCCTGCTTTTCTTTGTATACAAAAACCCCAGTGATGTAATGATGACCCTAAAGTAATTACAGGATTTCTTAAGTATCTTCTCTCCCATCAGCAACAGGTGAGTGGACACAATCCCCAATACTGCAGCTTTGTACTCCAGATTAGGTGAGGACTATAGTTTTCACATTCTTTTTGTTTGGTTTTGTTGGGGGTTTTGTTGTTGTTTATTTCTTTTTCTGTTTGCTTTTCTGGACTTGGAGATAGCTTGGGGATAAAAATGGGTTCTGTACCTAGCTCAGCATTCACATAGCATGCCATCCATTTTTAGCCTGGTAGGCTATATGAAAACAAGGTTTATGCAATCACCCTGTCTCTCCGTCTGTGTCCCAAGTTCTGATAACTTTGAAAGTGTTAGCCCATTTCAGCGGAGTTTGAGAGATAATAACATTTATACAAATTTTACAAAAATAGATAACCTGGCAGAGAAGACACTAGGTACTGAACACTTTGGAGTTAACACCTAGTAACTTTCTATCCAGTCAGAAAATTTCTACAGATTTCCACTTCTGAACATGGCAGCCTGCATGTTGCTGCCAAAATGCTCTGCAGGAGAAGATGCTAGGTATATGCGGTCATAACAGAAAATATTATTATAATTCAGGTAAATAGTCAGCCAACCAAGAGGCAAATCCATAGGAAACCAGGCTTCATTACCTCCAATGTTCACAGAACTAGTATCTTGTATTTCTGAAGGATGAAATAAATGCATCCAGCCTGAAGTTTCTTCAGATAACGAATGCTAGTGGATTGCTATTCATTGGGGGGGGGGGGGAGACTAGAAGTTAATATAATTCTTAGCTCGTACTTCTAAGTCTCTTGCAGGTGCTCACAGGACCTGGGAGGCTGCACACTGGCACAACTGGCTGCTACAGGGTTTGCTAACTCCAGCTCTTTCAAGGTCCCAACTCACTTATCATATCCCAGCCACAAAACTTGACTTGAAACCAGATTCATCACTTGGATTTCTTTACTGACATACTATAGGAAGTATAAACTGCATCCGTTTAGTCATCTATGAGAACTATGAGCTCGTATTACCTGCAGCTGTCCCATAACTCTGTCCAAAGTTGATGATCTCAGCTTCTCTCTTTATGCCATCTGAGTGTTCCCATTTCATACCCCTCCTACTAGCACTAGTATTGCATACCACACCTTAACGATGCATTTTGGAACGGGTTAATTTCCGTGTCTGTGTTTAAGTATGCAGTCCTCATCTAGACATAATTATTCAGTTCATGAACCAGCAATACTGGATGTTGTGCAGTCTGTACTTCTTTACTGCAAAATACCCTTTCCATAATCACAGAAACCCTGTCTTGATTAGCCCAAGCTCAGTGGCCCATTTTAGTAACACTTTTAAGCACCTCATCAGATATTTAAGCACTTCTAATGTGCTTCTAATGTGTACATTTTGTTGCCACACATTTTTCATGGTTTTCAAGCCTGCACAGTGGGTGTGACACTTGACCTTTATATTATTGTTTATTCTTGGTTTTCATTGCATTACTTTAGCCTGTAGCAAATAAATTATATTTAAGGCGAGCTTGAGGCCACTAATGGGTGAGCCAGATCCTTCTAGTGTTTCAATTTCTCTCTCTAAAATGGTATCTTTAACATGTGCTTTCTAAGCCAAAATGACATGAAGCAAACAGATATCCAGAGAGATGTTCCACTTGATCATGTCATGACAGCTTTAAAGAGAAAAACCCCAAACCATTCTGTTTGTGTCAACGCTACATGGGAAAGGCTATGGCAAGTGGCGAGAAGTCTTTAATAGGAAACATCTCTATTGATTACAGTAATAGAGAACTATCTCTGAAGCCCATGCTGATTTCAACTGTTGCTTCTATCATGGCAAGAGAAACATTGTCTCAGGTAACCTTGTAATATCCTTACTTGCATGGGGCCTTATAGATTAGTTTGAGGGCTGGAAGTATTGGATAAAAACTGCTGCAGTCTCAGGTGCAAAATTCCAATTTGATCAAAATCTCCATGCTAATTACAATTTGCTATTTGAAAAAATTTGCATGGAGAGAATGTCAGACTGAGAAACTTTGAGCTGCCAGAACTCAGCATGACCTCCCAAAGCTGTCCCAAAAACCTTTTTGCTAGACCTTTCCTGGCACGTCCCCTGTTCTGTGTTGATTCAGGTCAACATGCCTGGCTGCCACTATTATCTAAAACAATGTAAAAGGCAAGGACTTTGTGTTCTCACTTTCTGTTTGGACAGCTGAAAGCTATGACTATTTTTTACACTGTGCTTTGTGCTTCTTGGATCAATATAAAGTTGAGGCAGAACCAAAAGCCAAACGCAAGTGAAACTAATTGCCAGGCCTGAGCCTACAAAATTCACCTCACGTGGCATTTGCCGGTGTTCTAAAGCAAGATACAAACTTCATATAGGTCCTGAACACGCCAGGGATCTGTTCAAGGTATCTCACACACACTTTATAGTTGGGAACCCACAAAGCACTGTGGTCACTCTTGCTGCACAGAGAGCTTTGTACCAGCACCTCAGGAACCTTGAATGGTGATGGCCCAAAGACTCAGATGAAGGTCTACCAGAGGGACAAGGGAGGTGCCAGCTTTTGCCAATACTGTCAGGAGCTTGACCATGCCCGGCTAGAGAAGCAGAGTCAAGCCACCAGCACGCAGCATGCAGGACTCTCCATTGCTTGAGCTGGGTAACAAAAGCTAGAGACTATTGCTCGCCCAATCCTCTTCAGAACTCTGGGAAACCACCAGGAAGGTCCAAGGACAAATGGCCTGGCACTGGACCCGGTAAATCTATGTGCAGGCCTTTCTCCTCGGAGCACATGTTTGGGTGAGGGCAGGTTATTTTCTGTGACCATTTCCTGGACGACTGCTGACAGAGAAACTTGGGGAGGAAACCCGCTCTCCCCTCCGTCCCTTAGCTGCGGAGAGGAACTGCGCCACTTCCCGAGCCTTCCCCTCCCCTTACCCTTGCTTCTACCCCTGCCCCGGGGCCCGGGGCACCCCTCATCCTTCAGCCCGGGCACCGCCTCACGCTCGGGACGGCGTTTCTGTGCGATTCCCGAGCCTTCCGCCGACCAGGAGGGCGGGCGCGGCCCGGCCGGGCAGCAGCCGCCGGCGCGGCGGGGCCGGTCACTGAGCCGAGGAGCAGCGCGGCGGAGGCAGGGCATGGCGCTGCCGGGGGAGCGCGGCGCGGAGCCCCAGCCCGGCGCCTCCCGTCCCTCCGCCGGCGAGGAGGAGGACGGCGGCGGCGGGCAGCCGGAGGCGCTCTCGCTGGAGGAGATCCTCAGGCTCTACAACCAGCCCATCAACGAGGAGCAGGCGTGGGCCGTCTGCTACCAGTGCTGCGGATCCCTGCGGGCCCGCGCCCGCCGCGGCGAGACCCCCGCCGCCAGGCCCGGGGCGGCCGCCCACCTCCGCGTCTGGCGCGACGGCACCGTCACCCTGGAGCAGGGCGAGCC
>JANZLQ010000078.1:14778945-14805010 GCA_026212715.1 Elanus axillaris | reverse complement strand
CCCGACTCGCCCCCGGCGGCCGGGCGGGTGCAGGGGCAGCCCGGCAGCGGGTGAGCTTGCCGGACCTTGGTCCGCGGCCGCCGGCCGGGAACCTCGCCATGTTTGCGAGAGCAGCTGCCGCTCCGTCTTGACGGGCGAGAAAATCCGTAAATCTGAGGGAGGTTCTTGATTCCTGTGTTTTGGCAGCGCCAGCCTTACCGAGCAGGCAGTGTCCGAGCGATGCGTCTCTAAAGGAGTCGCGAAAGGCAGCGCGGGAGATGCTTGCCCGTGCCGGGCGAGTTTGTGACTGCCGAGTCATCCCCTTATCTTGCAGTCTGCTCTGTTTCGGAGGAGCCTGCTGCGTTGGTGATTAGGCCACACACAGCTGGTAGGGCAGAAGATGGTCGTGCTGTTTTGAGAAAGAAGTAGGTTTGTAAACCTCAAGTTTATATGTTTGTGTATAAGGGGTAAGGATGCCAGCCAAACTCTTTGGAGAAGTATAACGACCTAGTTTAACTATAAAGTTTCATTGAGTTTATAAACAGAAAGTTTTTTCCCCGAGTCCTGCATGTAACTTGGGATGTGGTGGTTCTGTATGTCTGGGACATTGTTTGGGTTTTGTCTACCTACTATCATGTTGCAGTGCCATAGCAAGCCAAAGGGCGCAGTCTTAAACAAAAACTGCTTATCAGAACATTTTTTTAATTTACTAAACTCCTTCCAACAGGCTGTGAATTCAAGGAAACCCCAGGAAAGTCCCAAGGAGACTAGAGTGTATACATCAGTACAAGGGAGAGACTTGGTCAAAGCACAGCTGTTAAGGAAGGAGGGTTTGTGACTTTGATGAGGGTGTAGAGGCTGTCACCTATGAAGATGATATATTCCTAGGACTGCTACTGTTCAGCATATAAGGGTTGGATAAAAGAACAAAGCGTTCTTGAGTTTTGGTCAGCTGTAATAAGGTTCAGTGCTTGGTTGCAGTGGGAGAAGCATGTTGGAGGAACACATTTCACCTGAAGGTGGTTTTCTGTTTTCTCATTTGTGAGCTAAGATGTGTCTCTCCTAAGTCTCTGGCAGTAGAACAACAATTAAATTCTGATTATTGAAGTTCAGGTACAGCTGGCATTAGAGGATATGTCTGCATTAGTATTTTAATTCAAATAAAGGGCATGCTTTTGAATAAGTTCCCAGTCATCCGTGCTTGCTGCACTTTGGTTCACGTCATTGGATCTGGGAGTGCATGAACTCTTCCTTTTGGAAGAAGCTAAAGCTAGGTGCACTCCAGTTGTGAGTGGGTGTGGTCAGGCTAGACAAGAGCTAGTATGAAATAAATGCACAAAAACATATGTATAGTATAGTGTGGATGTTGGATCCTCAGTAATTGTTCATGGAGTTGCTGCTTGTTCTGTATTTAGTTGTTAATGTAGACAGCCTGAGCTCTGTGGAGCAGGCAAGTTGAATACAGCCGTAGCACAACAGCACCAGGGATTGATCCCTAAGCTTTCAGACCTCTAACCCATGACAGCTATTGCCTAAGCTGCAAGACTTAAATTTCGTAGCTTAAAGGCTGTAGGTCAGCTACAAGGAGAATAGTAAGCAAAAACCCCATGTGGAGTAATCTTCAACATTGTCAACAGCTTTTTCAGAAAAAATTTTTCAATAGCTCAATAGTTTTACTTTTCAGTTGAACAGTTTCCATTACTGAATGGCTCCCAAACTTAGAGTGTTTAAAAAGTGCTGTAGGAGCATAAGGATAAACAGTTTTCTTTCTTGTAAGGGTTTAATGACTTAATAAAATCATGCTGCATATTTGCTGGAACAGTAACTGGGGCTTGTTGGCATTTGTTGAATTACTTCTCCCCTCCTACATTCACCTAGCCTTTGTGGCAGTATCATGAATTCATGTTGTGCTTGTGTTACCATCACCGTATTTGAGATCTTTCTGTTCTGTATTGAGGGGTTGGTTTAAAATACTCTCAATTGTTTTGCTCCCTTAATCTTCCTCTTAAGGCTTTCTTCCTCAGTGAATGAGCATGATCATTACCAGCAGCTACTTTAAAAATGCCACTTACAATGGAAAAAAAATAATGAAGTTTTGCATACTCTTTCTAAATCATCCTGTTCCCCAAGACACTGGTGAATTGAGTGGCTGATGTGTCTATGTGTTGAGTAACTAAAATGGGTGTGAGGATGAGCTGGACAACTGATTGCCACTACTGTACAGATTTATTTTTTTAACTTTGAGTTTGTTTTCCACCTGTTGCAAATTAGTAAGGTTTCTACTTATATCACTCCCTTACAGCCTCTAGTTTCAGGTGCTCTGTGTTTCAAAGCAGTTTCAGTGTCATGGCTGAATAGCTACACTAATAAGAAAATCTTAAAATTTGCATAGGTAGCAAAAATGCTTTTGTGATTAATACTTTTTTTAAATGAGTCTTTATAAATGTTATGTATTGCCAGCAGCTGTGTTAAAGTAACTCCTGTTTTTTCCTTGACTTTTGCATTAAAGGGAATCATCAGTTTAAACACCTGGAGAACCGTATTTCTAGCTTGGAAACTAGTAGCTGATCCCATGTTCTCAAAACAAGTCCAACTTAAAAAGCTTATTAGATTTGAGTCTGAAGTGTGTGTACAATCCACTGAAAATTGCAAACTTGCTTTCTAGAGCCTAGTCTTGATTTTTTTTTTACAGAAAGATCAATGTGTTGTGTGAAAAACTGTACAATAGCAATCCTTTGAAAAGCACTGCTAGACTGTTGTAACCTTTTGCCAGCAGTTGTACTGTTCTAACTTGAAAGCCTCTTGTTGATCCTCCTTCAGCCTGTGTATATTGGAGGATCTGAACAAAGCTCCCAGTTAGTTCATGTTCCTACAGCTTGGGATCGACTCCAGCATGACAGGGCCTTAGCGCTTTGCAGGTCTTGGGGATCTGAACAGAGGGCAACAGGAGTCTTGTCGGAGTAATGACCATAGACTAACAGCTACCTGATGTGGAGAAATAAATACAAGCTGTGCTTGAATTGTTCCTGAAAACTTTCTTCTGATTTTTATTTTAGACATGGGAAAATCACTTTCTCACCTGCCTATGCATACGTGCAAGGAAGATGGCTATGATGGAGGCACAGTGTCTGATAATATGAGAAATGGGTTAGTTCACTCAGAATCACACAATGAAGATGGCAGATGTGGAGATGTATCGCAGTTTCCCTATGTGGAATTTACAGGAAGAGACAGTGTGACCTGCCCAACTTGCCAGGGAACAGGAAGAATTCCACGAGGTAAGTTTTCTTTATTTCTTTTTTTAACCCATAAATTTACCTAATAACCATGTGCAGTTTTAACTATAATAATCCATAACAAGTCTAGATGAAGAGTTTGACTTTTTCGCACTAAACATTTTGTTATGATTACACTGGATGAAAAAAACAAATTGAGTCAGCTTTGGCTGTTACCTGTTGGGTCTTCTCTTATCTGTATGATGCCAGTGTTCCTTGCTTCTCAGCTTTAAATTCGTACATAACCCTAGCTCTTGCAAGTTGAATTTGCAAACCTTTATTTTCCTGACACTTTATTGCATTTTTTTAACTACCTATTTTAAACTATTTGAATCAATATATGTCTGCAAAAATAGCTGCAAATACAGAGAGTGAAAAGTAGACCTGTGTTACAACATCTTTTCCCTGATTATTTATAGTGAATTTTTCTTGCCCTCACTGCTGCCAGTGCCCCTTGATTTCCTTTACCTTCCCTTTGTCCCATCTGTCCCTGCTAGACAGAGGACCCCAGCTAGGTGTTGAAAATGTATAGGATCTCTGGCTGCACTGGGAAGGAGTAGGCTGCACAGCATTAGTCTTTGTGCCTGTTTTGTTTGCTTACTTCCCTCATCCTTTGCTTTTCTTTTTAATAAATTCTGTGTTGTTATACTTCTATACAATAAGCCACCTCAGTAGCTATTTAGGAAGAGACCTTTGAAAGGAAGATGCAGGGTGTCTGAAACTGGGCAAAAGGAGAGTGGCAAATGCAGTGTGCCAAGGCACGGTCTTCTGCTTCAGCTGTAAAATTTTCCCTTTGATGGGCAGGGGAGGAACTGATGAGAAGGTTTCATGTTTGGGACTGCTTTGCTTTTGCCAGAACTCTTATCCAAGATAGACTGTTGGGTCTAAAACCTCTCAGAACTGATTTTGACCAGCAACTTGGGAAAATTGACTGATATCTGTGCCATATTGTCCCTGTACATGGGCTTCAGTCAGATTAGGTTCTGATAGTTCACAAATACTTCTGTCTCACCTCTGAATAAGTGGCAGGGGGCACAGGATATTTAAGTGGTTGCAGATATCATAAGAGATTTGTGGTTTAGCTGTTAAACTTTATACTACGATGTGTTCTTTGAGTACCTCTGAATTCAGTAAACTTGAAGTGTGGAAAAGCTAGGCAACTAAAAATTAACTGAAAGACGAGAAGGAAGTTTGTTCTGTTATCTTGCTAACTTGAAATACTTGATAATATTAATAGCAAGTCTTACTCATAATGGTGCTAGCTCAAATTTAGTAATAGCATGATTCCTATGTTCAAAAGCTTATTTCTTTTGATTATAGGATTCTTGAATGTGATACTTAAACAAATGTGGGTTAATTAATTTAACCAATTTGCAGTAACTATTAAGAATGCATGTTGTCCATACCTTCTAATGAAATAATGTGATTAAAGCTAGAACTTTGAGTTATTAGAACAAATAGGGCTGTCTAATTATTTCTCAGTAGTTTAAAATTATTACTCATTGCTTTAGGAAAAAAAAATCATGTTTGGGATTTTCTGATGTGAGTAGGGGAAAAATTAAGTGTTCACTGAATGACTAGTAGGGAAGATATGTGATGTGATATGGTAGCTAAAATGTGTAAAACACGTGAAATTGTGTTTTGTTACTTGGACAGCTTTAGCTTTTCAGTATGGTAAAGTATGAAAGTAGGACTGTGCTATTTTGTTCAAAACTTGAAGATGCTTCATTGAAGCTGAGATGAAGAACTGTTTTAAATTGGTAGAGGTTTTTTAGAAGGTTGATGTTACATACTGCTACCTGATTAGTTAGCATGCTTTGCTCAGCTTAGTGATTCAGCATGGAATCACTTCTAAGTGGTTGATTAGCTAAGTGATAGTGCTGGTCAAATTCTGCATTTGGCTTAAAAAAATACAAATCTGACTTGGTCTTGAGGCCTTTCTGATCTCATATGGATGAATCTCAATTCCATTTTCTTGTACAGCAAATAGCAAAAGCTACACAGGCAGATGTAGTCTGTGTATTTTCAACAACTCATCTGTGCTTGTGTTCTTCATTTCTGCTGTTAAGATATCCCCCTTTTGAAAATGCTCCCTAGTGAAGTAACTTGTTGCTTGGAGGAATTCCAGTAGATATATTTTTGACTTCCAGGGTGCTGCAGCTCAGTCCCATGAGCAATGGTTGTATGTACGAGTGATTTCCAGAATTGCAGCATATGTATAATTTGTGTTGCCAAAGCCACCCCAATTTTTATATTTCTATTAAAAAAACCCTGACTTTTGCTTTTCAGAAGAGTGCATGTAGAATGCTTTCTGGATCAATTCTTCCTGTCTGAACTTCTGAATGTTTTGTCATAGGACTTTATATGGTCTGGCATAGAGAACTGGAAGCTGTTAATGTACCTACATTTCTCTCCAGAAAATGGTGCCAGAGGCATGCTGCCTCCTGCTTATGTATGCAGCACAGAATTTGTTGCTGTTTTGGTCTTTGTGGGCTTGGTGCTTCTTTCCTCTCCATGTTGTGTAAGCCATACTCTGTTTTGGAAAGTAACATAAGCTACAGTAGGATTCTACTTGGGTTGTTATCTGGAATTCAAATGTGTAACTTTAGTGTTTATTCTTTGGTGCCATTAAATTACAAGGAGTACTCTTTGTTTGAAATAACTGCAGAAATGTGTATTCTTTGTTTGTTTAAATTCTGAAAGGGTGTTTTTGTTTCCAGGGCAGGAAAATCAGCTGGTAGCATTAATTCCATACAGTGATCAGAGACTGAGGCCAAGAAGAACGTAAGTTAATAGTTAGTTGTGATACATGAATCTACAGTTAATTCTTCTCTTCTAGTTAAAATTCAGCATTTAAAGGAGATGGTGTTAAGAAGAATCAAGCAAAAATCACTGGAATGTTTTCTTGCATTCACTATTGAAAGAACTGTGCTTGTGAGTAATATCAGCCTTAACCTCTAACTCTTGGTGAGTTATTAACAGGTGTACGTACATACACCCATCACAGTATCTCTTACAAAGCTCAGTAATGCTGTATGATCTCTTCATGTCAATATTTATCTAAGTATCTACAGTAATTATGCAAGTGTTTATCAATCTCTGTAGCATCTTAATTGATATAAGCAGTTACAATCTCAGTGTTAAAGTCTTGAGTAAAGTGATAACTTCTTTGGGCTACTACTACAAAATAAGTCACCTAGAAATTCATTTGTAAAGCTCTGAGCAGCTAGCAGAATCAACATATTCATCATTCTGGTACAGCATATTTAATTTTTTTTTTCCTAGGGTCTACTTAAAGGTTTAAATACAGTGCTCAGAACTTCTTGTTCTGACACCTTTTGGTTTTTCTTTTTCCTTAGTGTTTGGATGTTTCTGTAGTAAACAGAAATAAGGGCCAGGAAAAAAAATACAGTAACTTCATGTAATACCCTTCTGGATCACACATCTGATGTAATACAAATCTGAACCATATTCCTTTAGTGTTCTAATTTTGAGAAAATTTGAGCTACATTTGAGCCTTTTATTTGTGTATTTTTTTAATTAACATACACTCCTCCCCCCTTTTATTTTAAGTTAATTGTGAATTTCCTGTTGCTTAGCAGGAGTCTAACTCTTGCCCTGAAAGTCTCTTATGACGAAGAATCCCATGTAAGGCATAGAAGAGTTTTATTGTCCTTTCTGGGTGTGTTGTGCAAGAGTCCCACAGAATAACAACAGTTCTGCTCTAAATAAATTTTAAGAGGAAGTGCTTATGTTTCAAAGCACATATATAGTTACCTCTTCCATTTTCCTCTTTGTAACAAATGTTGGGATAACCACATGTTCTGAAACTTGATTTCTGATGTACATACAAGAGTAACATCTCCATTTGAGACATAGATGTGAATTGCAGCACAGCTTTTTTTCCCCTTTGGAAGCTAATGGAAGCTAGAAATAGACTGAACTAGTTGTATTGACTAGTCGTGCTCCTTATCACTTAAAAGAAAACAACATGCCATTATTGTTTAATGTGCTTTTGACTCTGAAATGCGCTTTTTTTTCTCCAGAAAGCTCTACGTGACTGCTTCTGTAGTTGTATGTTTACTACTTTCCGGGCTGGCTGTATTCTTCTTGTTTCCTCGCTCAATTGACGTTGAATACATTGGTGTGAAGTCAGTATATGTCACTTATGAACAGGGTAGACGTATAATATATCTAAATATTACGGTAAGTCTGGCTATCTGTTTGGAGGTTTGTAATGCATAAATGCAATGAGATACTACTGTGACAGTCTAATATACATAGAAATTGTGGTCTGGCTGGTAAGCTTAGTTAGTGCCTTAAGAAATACCAGCAGATACAATGACCAGTTTGAAAAATATGACTGGACCTGCTGTGGCTGGTTCCCGTAGCTATAGCTAATAGAGGTATAGTTGCTAGCTACCATTGAGTCTTCTGTTTTCATGGGAGCAGCGACTCTGGATTTCTCTGCATTATTTTTGGAATACGAGTGAAATGCAATGTGTGTATGCAGGAATATTATTAAGTGCTGCCCTGGTATCATGCATCTGTCAAAATTGGGTTTGAGGAAAAACTATTTCTTATCCACCTTAAAACTCAATGGGCTTCTTTGCACATGCTTCTTGACTTCTTGGTAATGCAGTCAGTACGAGGTTGCCTAAAGACTTTTGGCAGTGTTCCTTATTTTAAATAAAGCAAAACAGCTACAGGAGAAGAGAGTCCTGTGATAGCTGAATTTCCAGGGAGGAATAATTGAGGATAGAAATAAATGCAATATTTGCAGTGGAGGGTGGTCACCAGGGAATTTGTGCAAAAGTTTGTGCTACTCAATATATTCACACAAAAAACTGAGCAAGGGGTTAAGTGATGGTCCCTTATACCCCGCCCCACACCCAGTCTAGAAGGCAGGAAAATATACTTGCATAATTTCAGGTATTACTGTCTTGGGCATAAAGTTCAAAATGTGTGCTCATCAAGATACACAGACTGGATAGCTGTTAGTGTTTTGTTTGGTTTGTTGTTGTTTTTTGGTTTTTTTCAGAACACACTAAATATAACGAACAACAACTATTACTCTGTTGAAGTGGCAAATATCACAGCCCAAGTTCAGTTTTCAAAAACAGTTATTGGCAAAGCACGGCTAAACAACATTACCAACATTGGTCCTCTGGATATGAAACAGGTAAATAGGATAGGCTTTCAAAGTTGAATACCTGTTAATCTTCATATATAAACCTGCTCATTTGTGTTTGCATTTTTGCATAGCTTTTTTTTTTTTTCAGATTGACTATATGGTGCCCACAGTCATACAAGATGAAATGAGCTACATGTTGTAAGTATATTCATCTTTAAATGTCACATGCATCTTATTAAAAATTACAGTGGTGCTAAATTTTTTTTTCAAAGCAGAAATGTATTTGGAGAGATGTTGTGGCATTTTCTTTGTGTGAGTTTAATATTACTGAAAATACTGAAACCATGGTTGTTTCAAGAGTTTCATATACTGGCTTGCTATACCTGACTCTCAGCACTTTGAATGGTGTCTCTATCCCAGTGTTTTAGGCCTTGGCAATAGCTAAGACCTGCTGCTTTGGGGGGTGAAGGTGCAGGTGTGTTCCCCTAACACGTTCTTTAGTAACTGTCACACAAACTTCTCTGGTGGTAGAGGGAATTTGTATTTAATTCTATACAAATTAGAGGCTAATTTGTATTTTTCTTCAGACCATGTGTCTACAATGGTAAGCAATGTTTACAGTCCTTTAAGGAATTTCATTCAAAGCTTCTGAAAGTTCATTTGACCAACAGACTATTAGCTCAATATATTGTGGTAACAAAACCATGTATTAGTTCTCTTACACTGAAATGAAGACTGAACAGAAAGGGTTAACTATTGAGACTTCAGGTCTCTGTGCAAGTCCTGTGATGCCAGCCCCTTTGAGGTGGAAGAGAAACTTACAGCTTTGAAGTATTGGAATAAATTGAAATAGATAGGAAATAGCAAAGTGGGCACTAACTTTAAATAAGCAGAAAGTGGTGTACTTCTGTCACCTCTTAAAAGCATGTAATTTAGTATAAACACTGAATTCTGTGGATCTGCTCACCCTCTGGATGCATGAGGAATAAACAAACATGGCCTTCATAGAACTCATGCTAATACCTACCTGGTTGTGCTTTTTTGCACAATAGTACGTTGAGACTTCTTTCATGGTCAGTATTGTGGCCTTAATTTCAGTAATGCTGTTGAGTGTTCCCAGCAAGAGCTGCAACTTTTACCTACAAGCTGGTGACTAACCTTAGAAAACCTGGATGACTTTGGATGTGGACAGGCAGAAGCTGCTCTGCCTGTGGCTTGAACTGAATGGATTTCAGGCTTTTCTGCTTGATAGCTGCCGCCTTGGCAATAGTGTGGAACAACAGCGTGCTCACTGGTCCAGCTCGGAGGTGGATTGTGCAGTCTTGGAGTAGAAGCAGAGAAACAGTCATGTGTCAGTGCCAGTAGTCTGTAATGTGGACTCGCCCTCCTTCAGGACAGTGAACTTTGTGAATGTTACTAGAAAAGAAAACTAGTAGGTGATTTGTATGCATGTGAAAATAATCATTGCTTCAGCACAGTGATGCTAAGCATGGGCTGCAACTTGTAGCAAGAGACCCATAACTATGGAGGCTTGTGTCAGTTAAGAATCTAAGTTCTCATACAGGCTGATACAGCAAGGTCCTAGTGCTTGTGAGTAGCACTCACTAGCTTTGTTGTGATGTGTTTAGAATGTACTAAACAAAATTTGAGCCACACACAAAACTGTAGTTGTTAATTTCCTCCAAGTTTTCTGTTACGCAGTTAGTATCAGTTGACCTTACTGACTTGTTGACAGTTACTGTTGCTGATGGGTTTCTTCTCTTTCACTGTATTGTGAGTCTTGAATGCCTGGGAAGCCTGAGCTCACTGTATGGAGCAACCCTGGAGACAGCAAGTGAGCTTCCTTAGTTTGAATACCCAGCCAACATGGCTTCAGCTGGTCTTAGTGGACTTCTGTATTTTCTACTGTGTTTGGGTTTTTTCTCCACACACAAATATTTAACTTGACTCCAATGAAGGCCCTGGGATAATATTTGTAATACAGATAGTATTGTGGGTTATACCATTGGGGTTTGTACAGTGGATCACATTTCAGTGTTTCCCCAGCTAGTCAATTAAGGTCTTGTGTTAGTCTTAACTAGCTAGTTGTTTGGATCCTGGAGAGTATGTGTCCTGTAAAATCAACTTAGGTTGAATACAGGAGATCTTAGAGACCTGAAGTGTCTGTATACAATCATCTGGATTCAACAGACCTCTGTGATGAAATCTGCATTATACAGGGCATTTCTACACATTAGAGAGCTGGCTCAATGTGGAGTTCCCCTTCAGTGTAACTTCCTAGCTACAGTTTTGTGCTGTGTGGTGTGTGTGTGTGTTCTTTGCAGGGATTTTTTTTTTTTCTTGGTTGGTTTGTGTGTTTGGGTGGGTTTTTTTAAACAGACTTATTTCCAGATACTGGGGATTTTTAAATCCAGATTATGTTGCTGTTACACCTTTCTACTTGCCAGTCAGTATGTGCTGTTGGCTATGAGCTGGCTTTATGTTATGTTACATGTTGTCTCTATTTTGGATTAGAAAATTACAGTAGCTGTTTGGCATTATGGTTTAGCTAAATCCTATTTTAAGCCTAGCAGGGCTAAAAATCCAAATATTTGTCATTAGTACAGATACCAGTATAAAACAACTTTTAATACTGAACTGTTTTATTTGTATCTTCATACAATTTGGATCACCTGTGTTCACTCACTGTATAATAAATGCTTCCATCATGTGTTTGGTGCTGGGGAAAAGAATGACAATAGCATGCAAATATTGTGGGTGGCTGCCATGCAATTTTATTGCACTGTGATCACATACCTTTCATTCCAGAGCTGATAAATTTGTGACCCAGAGCAACTGATTTAAGGAAGGGGAAGTATACGCTTACATAGTGCTCTATATAACTGATATGTAGGTGCATTTCGGAAGATGGAAGTCTGAAAAGGGTATCTCACTACAGAACAATAACTGACTCAAGATCTCTGCAGACTGGTTAAGGTTACCTTGATAATACAGAAGTGGATAAGTACAGAAAAGGGGGGGAAGCTTTCCTAAGCTCTCGATACTTTGAGCAAGAATAGCAAGCCTTCAAACTTTTTTTTATAGAAATTGCTGCTTTTACTTGAAAAGATGCTGAGGTTGATATAACATTGACCTTTTATTGTAAACTTTCCTTTCTATATATCAATTTCATATGAAGTGAAATTGCAGCAAATCATGTCTACCCTTCATAGTAAAAGTCTTCATCAGTGGTGAAGTGATGTTGACATACTTTAAGGAAGTGGTTCAGGTTAACTTTGGTTAGCTTCTGAAAGATGGTGTGAACACTGTTTCACAAGACACTTTTCTTGGCAAGCATTACATGTAAGCAAGCACTTCTGAATATAGTACATGCGAGAGCAAGACTATATATAAAAGTAGACCTAGGTGAGTATACAGTTGCTGGCAATGTCTTTCAACAAGTGTTTTAGTTGTCATTGCTAGCAACTCTATAGTCTGTATGTACACAGATAGCAGAATTTCCATTTGAAGCCACAATTCTTGCTTTTTGGATAATTACCTGTAAACACTGGATGCAAATGCTAGCAGTTGTTTTTCTTTTTTTGCAGTGACTTCTGTACTTTAGCATCTATCAAAGTGCATAACATAGTAGTGATGATGCAGTAAGTATGGAAACTTCCTTGGAAACAACTTTTAAAAGCCATGTAATTCTCATTGAAATATTACTCAGAAATACTTAATCCTGGAGTATGTGCATCACATAAAATGAAATCAACTTGCTTTCTATTGTAGTAGTGTCATGGTTCTTGAAGCTGAACTGTGTCTTTTGACAGGTTCTGGTTGTGTGAAGATGCTTGAACAGGCAGAACTGTTACTACTGTATCTGCTCTGCAGCTGGGCTGTAGCCATGGAGCTGTTAAGGTCTCAAATACTCTGAAATGAGTTTGTGTATCAGCCACTGCTCAAAAGTTGCTGAGATCTTCATGATCTTGAAGCAGTTACAGGCTTTAGTAGTCAGCCGGGGTCCACTTTTTGTGACTGATTGCATAAATAGCAGTATGGTGGGGTTTTTTTTTTTTTTTTAGAAGGGTTGAAGAGGGGAGGTGTAGACCAACCATGTCTGTAGCTTCTCTAATGATTTGCTTTCTCTTCATAAAGCAACATATTAATGAGTAAACCTCAGCTTTACTATCTTCTTTAGAAAAAAAGTCTTCTAAGGTTTATGGAGAAGATCTATAGTGTTAAACTAGTATTGTTTTAACTCATTTAAAACATGTTTTTTCCAAAACTTTTTCCTTAAAAACCCTAGCAATATGAAAACACTGATTTTCAGAATGGTGAACTCGGGCCTCTTACAAAACAAATCTCTCTTCTGTTTTGTCTTTTTTTAGAGTGACAGTGACAACCTCTTACTTTGGCCACTCTGAGCAGATATCTCAGGAGAGATACCAGTATGTGGACTGTGGAGGAAACACAACATACCAGCTGGGCCAGTCAGAATATTTAAATGTACTTCAGCCTCTGCAATAAAAGCACCTGTTGGTTAGTGTGGAATGACTGGTGTTGATGCTTGCAGAGATCCGTTGAATAGGACTGGTACTACGTGAAGGGGAGAGTATGTGCATGTAAAGCATAGCGAACATGGTGACCTGTTCACTTTAGATGCAAGGAGGGAAAAGGTGCAAAATGTATATAGATGCACTTGTTAAATGTTGTGTTTTCCCCTTCTGTTTGCTTTCTATTACTGTAAGCACTTTTGTCAAGTTGTGCAGTGGGAGGGAGAGGGGGAGTATCAGATTCTTGAACTAAAATGGGACCTTTCCTTACAGTGTGGTACATCAACTTAGAGTAACTGTGTGTATGTCTGTGTTTAGGTGAAATGTGTCACTAATGAGCATTTTAGAAAAATTGATACTCAAATTTTAAGTTTATACTTCAGTTATTGATATTTGACTATTGAAACTGGCAGTATTACTACTTAAGTAACAAGATTGCTTTGAGGTATCTGCGTGTGAAACTTCTGTTAGTAACCCAGTGGCCATAGTTCTTTATTTTTGGATTCTACTTCTTGTTTGCTGTACATGATTAGAGGTGAAAGCCAGGAAAGTTCTCTTGGATGACACTATACTTGAATGTGCAACTCTAGAATCTGGCATCTTTTCATTCATACTGCCTCCTGCTACCTCTGGGATGTTGTAAGGAGAATGTATTTTGTTAGATTTAAAGTTGGGTTTAAAAACAAAACAAAAAACCAGCCCCCAGAATCATTACTGACAAAGGAAAAATTCAAGACTGTAGAAAATGAATGGTTAAAGACTTTAACAGTATTTTTTCTACTTTGTTTTTTAGTAAACTTTTGAGTACAGCTATTAAAATCAAGATTGTGCAGTTGGAACTAGATGGGAAACTGAGCATGGGTTTGGGCAGCTTGATGTAAGTTTTCATCACTTTTATTGTTTTAATATACTGTGTATCTAAGCTACTTCTAAGTGTTAGTATGTTGGGGTTTGTATATTTAGTACGCAGGTTCAGTAAGCGATACAGTAGTTACCTAAATCTTCAGAGCACTCACAGTTCACATCAAAGGGAGAATAAAGCAGTTCTTTCTGTAAGAGAAAATGCTGATGTAATCATTACTGACATATAACAAAGTATTAAATAGTTTCAGTAGGATAGTTTGCACAGTGAGAATTTCTGGGGTTCATTATCAAATGTGGTGATTGTAAATTTTGGGTCCAGAGTGCTTGACTTCTTAAGGCTGACTGTTCTAAGGGTTGGGTACAAACCTTTTTAATTAACTAGATCAGGATTGTTTTATTTCTGAAACTAGATAAGATGCAGCTGTAAGAAGGTACTACTGAGACTGTTGCATTGTAATGAACAATATATTTTTTAAAAAAGATGTTACAGTTTTTATGCTGCCCAACTCCTGGAAATAAGCTATATAAAACGAATTGGCAATAAACACTATGGAAAAAGGCTGCTGAGTAACTTCTTGCAACTAATAATCTCTTATGCTCCAGTACGTCAGTGGAGGTGCATGTCTCTTATACTTCTTTATTGGCCTTTCTTAGGTGGACCTAACTGGGTGGGTGGGAAAAAGAATATTTATGATGTAAGGCTTATTTAAAAGAAATTAAGTAACCATACAAAAAGACCCTCCTCTCTTTGAATTGCTGTAAGCACTTATTCTGAATGTCTTTGAAAAATTTTGCAACCTAAATTGTCAGTTTCATATAATTGTTAAGATGAAGATGTCAGCCTTTGGCTTTGGAGAACTTCTAGAACTGGAATAGTCAATTCTGATGGCTTACTGTACTTATGTTCTGAAAATTATTCTTGAATCTAGGCACTTAAAAGTAAACACTCTATTACATTTTACAATCCAAGGGGAAACTAGTTCACAATTAATTCTAGTCTTCCTCCGTATAGATAAGGTTTGGTCCTGTGGCTGATAAAATGCATGGAGAAGCTTGTGTGATAGTCTGAAAAGATACAGGTGATAACTAAAGACAAGGATAGTGGGGAGCTGGCTAGAAGCAGAAGGGTAAACTCTGTGTTACCTGTTGTAGAAAGATTTGCTTATATTGGAGATTAGGGAGAGAATTCTGCTTTAAAACGTGCCAAATCTGAAGTCAGCCAGCAAGTGATACGGGTTTTTTCTGCTAGGCCTAAGTATTTACAACTAGAGCATTGGTTTTGTTTGGGTTTTTTAAAGTAGAAGACGAAGCAAACAGCTCTAGGCAGATATTTGTATCAATTTAAAATAAATTTTTCTTCAAAGGATGAAAGGTAATCTAAAGAAACTGGAATGGCACAATGATAAAATTATTTGATGACAGTAACAAGTGCCACTTGAACAGGTTGGCAGGGGGAGGTTACACTGTTACACAGCATCAAGACTCAAACTGACCTTTGAAAGTCTGGCAGACTTGCTGAGCAAAATATATACCTAGATCTGTTGGTCTTGCGTTGCATGAAATTAATAGTTTTGGCTAATTTAAAATAAAGAACTATGAGTGGAATTATTCTTTCCGCATATGTGGCAGAAGGGGGAAGATACAGCTTTTAATGTCTGTCATCTGGGATATCTAATAGATATGAACTTTAACACCTTCAATGTGTAGTAGACTTATGAAATGACTAAGAGTTCTCATCTTAAAAAATAAAGGGTGGGGTGAAGATCCTATTGATGAGTCCTCAAATTAAGACAGTTACAAGAGAATCAAAGATTTAAGATTTTGCATGTGCTTCTATGTCCTTGCAAAACTGTCAGCATATTGCTAACCACACAAGGCAAGTATTTGAATTTAACTACTACTTTTAATATGACATCTCATCAGATAAGCAGGTAAGCATCTGTTTGAATACTGAACTTACCTAAGTTAGATTTCTGTGGCTGAGCTTGGAAACATGCAAAAGGAGCAAGGGAAGTCAGTATTAACTTGCATAACTTTGTCAACAAGGTATGAGAATAGATCGAAGTGACAGACCTGAAATTATTTCATTTTTTTTATCTTGATTTTTAAATTTAAAAAGGGCAATCCTTTTGGTTCACTGTAAATCAATAATAAGTACAAGTTCTGTCCCAGAAGGTCAGCTTGAAGAATTGTAATTTTTTTCTGGTCTGTTTTCCTGTATGTAAGATGGTTTCTGAAGGACTTCTTCTGAAGTGATTCATATTTCACTTGTAACTTCCCCACAATCTTTGAATACTATCACATACATACATACTGGCATTGTAGTGTTGTGTTTCAAGGGATTTATTTCTAGTATAATTCTTGTCACTTGAATTCTTTGTAGCAAGTCCTGTACCAAAACGTGTTGCACTTTAAAGTGGAATCTCTGTTTGTTTCTCCTAAAACAGTGGTCCAGATGTTGTACTCTAATGGCACAATTGAAAAGCAAAATTTAATGTATTCTTCATAGAATAACTGCAAAATTTCAAAATTGCAACTTAAGGTAAATGAATATGGAACACTTACAGATGTCAGCTCTTTGGCCATTCTGACCTGGACAACAAAATTATTTTACATTTTAAATATGATGCTTTAAAAATAAATGAATGAATAAAAAAACAAACAAACTCAAAGACTAACTATCAAATATCCATTTGGAGAGATTTAGAGGGAAGCGCTCTTACTAAAAGATGTAGTACCTGACACTTACTCTTGAATTCCTGGTGTGGAGAAAAGCCTATAGAAGTTCATTCATAATTTGTTCATCATTCATCTTGATACTTAGGGGATAGTTGCTGCTTAATCTTTTTATAAAGACAAGCATAACTATCTTTTTCCTGTGTGGTGTAGCTTTGAAGTTCTTAATGCGCTTCTGAGGTTTGCATGACCTTGATAGTAACATTGTGGTGTTTATATTTTGCAGCCTTATGTTGGCAAACTTAAGTACATGCTTTAGTTGACTTTAGTCCAAATTGTCCTTGAAGTTCTGCAAGTGAATAAATGACTCTGGATGTTTTTAGCATGTGGTGTATAAAGCTAGCCATTTGCGCACTGAATCTTGAAGTGCTTGGGTTGAAACATTAGGGTCTTTAACCATCTGATTGAAGTGTTGTGCCCTCATGATGGAAAGGGTGGTGCTTGGAGTAGTATGAGAGAGATTTCTAGATTCAGAAATGTTAGAAGAAAAATAGTGTTATTTCTTATTCGGCATGTAAGGCTTCCTTTTTTTTTTTTTTTCTGTAGTGGCTATGTGGGGGTTACTTGTGGTTTTGCTTTTCCTCCCACCCCCCAAATCTGTAGTGGGGCATCTATCTGTTCCCAGACAGCATCTTCTGAGATGGGTGACTTGTTTCACAGTTGGGCAGCTATGTGAAGCTTAACATCAGCTGGACTGGACTTAGAGAGTTAAGAGATAAGTAAGACTAGCAGTAATACCTCTAAGAACTACATTTGTTACTTGCCTGTCTAACAAAATGCCACAACCCTAGCAATGCTTCCAGGCTTAGTGTTACTTCTGAAAGTAAAGGATAAGTAATGCAAGTTCAGCCAATGTACTTTAATAATGGACTGCTGCAACCAGCAAAACACATGTTAGTGTTGGCCTGATGATGCCAAAAAATCAAGATTGTTTTTTTGGCTTGGGGGGCGGAGAATGAAACCCAAGCCAAAATCCAGCCAAAACATGTTGAAAACAGTAATTTGGGTATGGCAAACATCGCAACATCCAGTGTTTGTCTACTTGAGAAGTCACCCTATTTTACCTTTAGCTGGGGAATTCTGGTCATTACGAGAGGGATAGTTTGGGGTAATTTGTTCTGCTGCCCTACAGCTTTTGCCATGTAAACCAGCTTTTCTGCCTGTAGGCAGGCCTGTTGGACAGGAACAGTTGGCTGCAAAGAATCTGTACAATTAGTGTCAGGCCCTACAGCGTAGTGCGAGACTGTTTGGTGGCAGTAACGTACGGATCCTGATACTGTCCTCTTTCATCAACCATCACAAGGGTCTTACAACCTGGATGCATATGTCTTGGGTACTGAAACTGCTTTTGCTTTGTGTGGGCAGGGATATTTAGTGCCAGACATGCAAGTATATTATGGCGCCTGAATATTTTGGGTCTGACTGTCAGTCATTTAGTTATTTTTGTTTTAAGGAAGCAAACTTAACCACTGTTAACATCCACTGTACAGAGTGTGAATATAATAGCTTGAGATATGTATAGAAATACTAATGAGTGATAACTATTTTTGTAACTTAATTGTAAACTGTTGTTCTTGTGACTGTGTAGCAAACAATATCAACTTAAGCATGATATACACTTTATAAGTCAAGGGATATTTGGGAATGACTTGTAGGACACAGAAGTGATCTTAAGTTAAATGGGACAAGGGACCTTGTTATTTAGAGGTTCAAAATCTTCATAATGAATATGTTTCTAGACAGCATTGTTTGACTTAAAGAATGATATTAAATTTTCTATTAAAAAAACCTTGGGTCATATCTTTTTTTTTAACTGACAATACTTTTCTCTCCTTGTGCCCCATCTCCTGTATTTTTTCCACAAGCTTTCACGTATTTTCAATGGTATGATTTCAATTCTTGTAAGTATTAGCATTCCATGATGTAAAAACTTTGTGATCTACTTTTTATATATTATGTTTTATTTTAAGTCTGTAATAAACAGGAGTATCTGGAAGCTGAGCACTGTATGTGAATGCATTACTGTTGTCTGACTGGACTGTTAAAGTAACTGAGTTAAAAACGTAGGCTGTTGTGGTGGGTTGACCCCAGCCAGCACGTGAGCCCCCACGTAGTCACTCAGACACTTTTCCCCCTGGTGGGATAGTGGAGAGAATCAGGACAAAACCAAGAAAACTCATGGGTAAGGGTAAAGAAAGCATAATAAGGGAGCAAAGCTGTGTGCACAAGCAAAGCAAAATGAGGAATTAATTTCCTGTCAGCAGGCACGTGTTTACAATGGGAAGACACATGCCATAAACCCAAATGTCCTTTCCCTGAGCTTTTATTGCTGGAGCATGATCCCATATGGAATATCCCATTGGTCAGTTAGGAGCATCAGCCCTGGCTGTGTCCCCTCCCAGCTTCTTGACTACCCCCAGCTCACTGCAGGGTTGGGGAGAGTGGGAAGGGAAGAGGAGGTGGCAATGAACAAGGAAACCTCTGTCTGTAGGAGCACTGTTTTAGCTGCAAACCCAAAACAGTGCTATATGGGCTGCTATGAAGAAAATTAACTCCATCCCAGACAGACACAGTACAGCTATTTACAAAGTTACTTTAAAGAACCATTATTGCCTGAAAGCTTTAATCTTTAAAAGGTGGACAACAAAGAACGTGGCTTTATTTGAAGCATTCAAAACATTCATAATGTTCAAATGTTACAGGTAGTCTGTTATAGATGTTTTAGAACACCTTAGTGGGGTTTATTAAGGTTTCTCCTGGAGAAACCTATTGTATATTCATAACTGCTACATTGGTTTTCTGGTAAGACTTCTAATGGATAACTAATGAGGGCTTAGGGTGTGGGAAGTTTTTTTTTAGGCTGTTTTGTTTCAGCTTGTGGCTGCCTTTAAAAATGCTTATTTTCTTAAAAACTAAGTTTAGATGGGAAAATTATTCATGCTTGGTATTTTCTTTCTTATACAGTCCTTTCTTCTTCCCAGAGTTGTTGCAACTGTTGTCCAAACTTTCCTATTTAGACAAGCCCTTTATTGAACATTGTAAATTGGAGAACAATAACCTTTAAGCACTATTTCACTGTATATAAATAAGAGCTTGAAGATGTGAAGAACTGCTTATCTCTTGTTCTACCTGTCTGAGGATAGGTAGGCAAAACTTTGCCTTCCACAGTGAACAGTTTTATTTGATCCAAATACTTCATGATTTGGATTCCTTTCCTGTTTTTTCCATCTGGAGCAGGTAGGGGAGTACAAAGGTGAATTCCTACCAGGCAAACTTCAAGCATCACTTTGTCTGTCTGGAGAGTGTGAAAAGGATTGAAAGGGAATACACTGACAGATGGGAATAGGTAAACAAATGTGAATTTGGACACAGTTAAAGACCTAAAAATTGCTGTTCTGGGATGTCCAAAGAAGATATGTTTGAGATATCACTGCTGAAAGATCTGACATCTAAAATAGCCTAGTTTCAAAGACCCAACAATGACAGAAACTTCTGAAAGGTTTTGGAAGTTTCCCTGGCTGGCTGTAGGTTGCTTTCCTTTTACTTTGCAAAATTTCATACAGCTCTCTAACTGTAACTCAGTGCATACTTGGGATATGCGATTGTGCTAATACAGTCACTTGAGAACTTCAGGTACACTTGTGATGAATGACACTAATTGCCTTCCATTGTGAAGATGACTTCTATCTGGCAATTTAAAGAATATGAAATCACACATTTAATTTTGCTAGAAGTCTTGATGTCAGATGAGGTAAAGATCCCTCTACGCTTCTGGTTTGATTTTTTTTTTCTTTCTTTTTTTTTTCTTCAGGAATCCCTGCTTCTTAAGCCTGAGAGCTGAGATGCCTCACTGGTGTTTCCTGTGTATGGGTAGCAGGTGCCACACAGTTTAATGAGCTGTCATATGCACTATGGAGCTGACACTGCTCCATAATGGAGCTGTTTTTTCATGAATCAGTGAATCACTTAATACAGTAAAACTAGAACTTGATTAAGGAGCTTTGGCATCACTGTAATATAACATTTCACTGAGTGCAGTTACAAATATCTGAAAAGTAATGATGTATATCATTCCTGAGAGGTTTTTAGGAGGCAATTCTAACAGCCCTAGCAATATAGTTGAGGTTGAGAAATGAACATAATTTGCCTTTGACTTTTCTAGTGACAATTGTACCACAAGACTGTTGTTATGGTACTGGTCAGAGGCATGATCTAAGGATTACCTTAATAGATGATAACATGTAGAAAAACTAGGTAAAGACCTACTGACTGTTTTTCATGAGTTTTGGAGGCCTGTATTCTACTGGATAGTTTAGGTTTTGGGAATATTAGCAGCTGTCTGCATGGGGATCTATTTAAGCAATTGAATTCACCCACCATGAACTTGTGACCAAATTTTACATCCAATGTGTTTAAACATGTTGACACAGAATCAGTACAACTATTTCACTTTCCATGCTGACACTGTATTTGTGAACTTTTCATAAAATATATGCCAAGAAATATTAAAGTAAGCCTTAGAAGTCCAAAATGTTGCTGCAGAGTATAGATTCTAAAACTTGTACCACCTACAACTGTTTTGGCTTGCTGCCAGTCCTGGCCAAGAGATGGGGCACAGCTGCTATTTCCATGCTATTTTTAATGTGCTACCTGGCCTGATATGCCTGACTTCCTTCTGAATGATTGTTGTGGTTTAACCCCAGCCAGCAACTAAACACCACGCAGCTGCTCACTCCCTCCCTCCCTACCCAGTGGGATGGGGGAGAGAATCAGAAGGAAAAAGGTAAAACTCATGGGCTGAGATAAGAACAGTTTAATAGAACAGAAAGAAAGAAAGTAATAATGATAATAATAAAATTACAATAAAAGAATTGGAATATACAGAACAAGTTATGCACACTGCAGTTGCTCACTACTTGCTGAATGATGTCCAATTAGTTCCTGAGCAGTGATCTGCCCCCAGCCCGACTCCCCCCAGTTTATATACTAGACATGATGTCCCATGGTATGGAATACCCCATTGGCCAGTTTGGGTCAGCTGCCCTGGCTGTGTCCCCTCCCAACTTCTTGTGCCCCTCCAGCTTTCTCGCTGGCTGGGCATGAGAAGCTGAAAAATCCTTGACTTAGTCTAAACATTACTGAGCAACAGCTGAGAACATCAGTGTGTTATCAACATTCTTCTCATATTGAACTCAAAACACAGCACTGTACCAGCTACTAGGAAGACAATTAACTCTATCCCAGCTGAAACCAGGACATGAACTTAGGGATAAATGCAGCAAGTTACCTCCAAGAATGCTTGTTTGGGGTGTGCCAGGGTACAGTGACCCCCACCACATCCCAAGCAGTGCAGAAGATCCAGGAGCCTTCAGCTGTGGCTCTAGGGCCAGTAGCTGTGTTTTGGAAGGGGTCTCGGTGTCCCCAAGGCTAGGAGTGCCCTGACTGTGCAGTCTGCAGGCTGACAGCCAGCCAATGTCCTGAAGGCACCCGGCAGATCCCACATCATTCCCAGACGGGGCTGCATACACGGGACTGACCTTTGCAGCTCGTTGGACGTGTCCGTGATCACATGTGGCAGTCAGCCTGCAAGAACGGCTGCATACGAGGTGAGCCAGGAAAGAGTTGAATGTCCTGGGCTGGGTAAATGCTTGGTTGCTATTTTATTTCATCCATCCTCTTTTCAGGCAGAGAGCAGTGGGCCAAGCTACCCATGCTTTGGGTACAGCATGAAATCTGACTTCTGAGGATCAGTGGCTACAGTGGGAGACAAAGCAGATCACAATAAACAGACTGATGCCCTGTTACTATACTGCATACAGAAAGCAATGGCCCAGCCCCAGTGAATGCCACCTTTCTTCCTCTGATAAAGGCAGCAGTGTCAGCAGCATCTCCAGGAATTAATCTGTGCTTCGGGTTTCTTTCTTTTTCTGAAAATACTTGTGGTAGGAATGGTTTCCACACAACTAGTATTGCTACCAGTGGCTCTTTAAACCCAGAGGAATGAAGAGCAGCACTGTGGTGTCTCTACCCCTTTCGTTTTATCTTACGGTTGAAAGTCTTGTTAAATGCTGCCTCTAATGTCCTGAAATCTTTCCCAAGACACTGCTGTGGGTTCATTGAATTAGCTTGATAGGTTTTTTGAAGGGGAATACAGGCAACAAAAATGACCAAACACTCCAAAGAAATGCTTGAGGTGGGGGCAGAAAGCTGAGTCCTTGTGCTGCAGGATTGCTACCTGACTCAATTCCAGATTTACTGAGTCCTGTACTTCTGACCCTTTAGCATTTCCCACAGGGTTTGTCTATAAAAGGCTACAAAGGAGATGAAAAAGTAAAGAAGGAATGTAAGTACCCAAAGAGACCTAGCTTGTCACTTTCTAGAAAGAACTGAAAAATCCAGATGGTGCAGTGGGACGAGCTGCTGTGCTTGCAGCACACGGGTGGCAGCCTGAATCATGCTTTGCAATAGGCCCAGGCTGCAGTGGAGGCTATGCTCTTGTGAGGCACAGGGAAGCCAGGAAGGAGAGTACTGGTGATGCAGGAGGGGAGAACAGCCTCTACTGCATTTTCCTTGGTGCTCGGGGCACGACTGAGCTCTGAAATCACCCATACCTGGCTTGAAGGCATTCCTTTCTGCTGGAGGCAGATGCACATTTGATCCCTGTAACTCATATTAGGGAGTAGAGCCAGCCCTGATGAGAAGTGTGACCACCCTACTGCGCCGCTTCACTCTCTGACCATTTCAGGTTCGGCACCAAGTCTAGGCCACGGCCTCACTGCCTCTGTGCTCTCTAGGGGATTACCAAAGAGCTCATTTCTTCCTCTGTTACCACATTTGTTTTTTAATTGGTTGGCATGGCTGTTGAAATAAAGGTTTGGATTCCCTTTGTGCAGGATCTAGCTAAAGTCTGAAATTTGTTGTTGCAAGAGATGGTGTAAGTCATACTTCAGCAGAGAAAGTGAAATCATTCAGCTCGTCAATCAGTGCATATTGACTTTTAGAGCAGAGAGCTGCTAGAGCTGTAAAGGACAGCTTGTGGCGTAGGCAGTCCTCCTTCACATCCCTCCTAACAGCAGGGTCTCCCCCTGCTTTGCCAAATCAACCCCTTTATAAAACCACACCAAGAATGGGCAGAACTGCAGCCCAGCTTTAACCTGAACACAGCCCTGAGAGCTGCTACACGAGCACAATGGCCACCAACCCTAGGGCAGGTCTCCCTCCCCACTACCGATGGGCTGTCGCAGCTCTTTCTGCTACTGTCACTTGAGTAAGGTGGCAAACAGGGCACTGATGTGTCAGCCCTGCTGCTTTGTTGAGGACGTGGTATTAGCAGCAGAAATGCTGCAGCAAGTCACTGCTTACAGGTACATGAAAAAAAGAAGCCAGCAGCCAGCTTCAGTTAGTCTGGAATCTGTGGAGCTGGCTGAAACCTTATTTTCTGTATTTGTTTCAGTAGCAAGAATTGCATCAGGAACAAAACTGCATTGTTTATTGCATCCTGTTTGCTCTGATACTCATTTCCCTCCTTGTCAGTTGCCAGGGAAAAGAGGTAAGTAGGTTCTAGCTGTGCAAGGAGTGTGGAGCAATCCTGATACCTTGCAAACTCAGTAGCACTGCAATGCAGTCAGCTAGGAGAGAAGAAAAAAAACCATACACTCAGCTGCTGTATCACCACTGCTCTGTGGACTGGGACAAAGGTTTCCTGCTGTGGAGACGTGGTAAGAATGATACCTCTATCTGTTCATAAGAAAAACTGAAAGTATGTGCGTGGCATACAAGCCAGACAAAATCTGGGAGGCAGGAAGGTTTCCTCTTCGGTGTTTTGGTGCTGAACCTGTCAAGGTAATGTATTCCTTTACAATATTTTCTTTTCCGGAGTGTAAGTCCCCACGTGTGGGAAGGACTTGGCAGAGGGTTATGTAAAAAGTACATGAAAGAATATTTAAAAGTAGACTGAAATGGCAGGTTATTATTTCAGCAGGGCCAGTTATTTGAACAGCTCTGTGACAAGACCTGGCTGCGTATGACGTTTCTGCATCCCTCGGGCAGATGGTGGGTTTTACGCTTTTCCCCCAAAGCTGAGCCGAACCAAGGGCAAGGATCAGGGCGTACCTTACGCACCGCAGCCTGCAGAAAACTCCTGCTGACACAACCACATCTGTCCCTGCTGCGTCCCCGCCGCCTTCCATCTCCTTCAAAGCAGGACCAAAGTGGGTCATGGCTCAGATGGCGATCTGAAAGGAGAAAGATGCTGCAGCGGAGGCGCGGGCAGCAGCTGTGTCAGCACTGAGCTGGTGTGGGCCCTGTGCAGGCAAGGCTGCACAGACAAGGTTTGCAGCCGTTTGCTCTACAGATGCAAAACTGAGGATTTTAGGTCTTCTGGCCATCAGTCTTCCTAGCCAGTAACCGCCGTGGTGGTGGCGAGCACTGGGATGACAACTGGTTTATCTTACTGCATCCACCCACATCACAAAACCCCAAATTAGAAAGCGTGTATCTGTATTTATCATGAAGCTCATCTCTACAGAAACCAAAATCTTATTCCGGGGGAGCCTGTCACTTCTATGAGCAGCACCCACCATCAGAAGAGGGTTTCTCAGTCTCCACTAAGGCAAAAGGGGCATGAAAGGACTGAAGAACAAATATTAAATCAGAATCTCGTGGTTTCTGCTGCAGAGCGCCCTATGCTCAAGCATTTGTCCATGCTACACGTGGGAGGCAACTGGCACGAAGGCACGTGCTTCCCAGTGATGCTGTGCTGATGCTGCGCACCCCTGCTCACCCGCGTCTGGTTCAGGGACGTAACGACTGGCTTGAAGTCAAGACTTAGGCCTGAGAGTCCTAATTAGCGCTGGCATCACCTGCCCGCGATGGAGTTTGGGCATGGATCCACTCAGGCTGCTGCGAGCTGCGAGGGCTGCGCAACCCTCCCAAGGGCTGTGGCTGTGGGCAGGGGCTGCGGGCAGGGGTTGCAAGCAGGGGCTGTGCACAGGGGCTGCGCGCAGGGGGTGCAGGCAGGGGCCGTGCGCAGGGGTTGCAAGCAGGGGCCGTGCACAAGGGGTGCAGGCAGGGGCTGTGTACAAGGGGTGCAGGCAGGGGCTGTGCGCAGGGGGTGCAGGCAGGGGTTGCAAGCAGGGGCTGTGCACAGGGGCTGCGGACAGGGGCTGCAAGCAGGGGCTGTGCACAGGGGGTGCAGGCAGGGGCTGTGTACAAGGGGTGCAGGCAGGGGCTGTGCGCAGGGGTTGCAAGCAGGGGCTGTGCACAGGGGGTGCAGGCAGGGCCCTGCTGTGCACAGGGATTGCGGGCAGCGGATGCGGGCAGGGGCTGTGCACAGGGGCTGCGGGCAGGGACTGTGCACAGGGATTGCGGGCTGGGCTGGCGAGCACTGGCTGCAGGCAGGGGCTGTGCACAGGGGCTGCGGGCAGTGCTTGCGGTCAGGGCTGCCGAGCACTGGCTGCAAACGGGGCCCGCTCCTGCCCCCGCCCGCCGCCGCCCGTGACGGCAGCGCGGCGGGGCCGGGCCGGGCGGGCAGCACCGCCCCG
>JANZLQ010000078.1:14763087-14778845 GCA_026212715.1 Elanus axillaris | reverse complement strand
GTGTCCCCTCCCAACTTCTTGTGCCCCTCCAGCCTTCTCGCTGGCTGGGCATGAGAAACTGAAAAATCCTTGACTTTGTATAAACACTACTTGATAACAACTGCAAACATTGGTGTGTTATCAACATTCTTCTCATACTGAACCCAAGACAACCCTATACAAGATGAGAATTAACTCTATCTCAGCCAAAACCAGGACAATGATTTACAATCAGGAGATAATCCTGGCTACTTTAATATCTGCCACCCTGTGTTGCATGCCTGGATCCTGCTCTTTGGTATTGGTAAATATTCTCAGTGGGACCAAAGTGTTGCCTTGTCCACTTTAGGAGGGCCAGCAGTGGAGGGACCCAGCAGATTTAAGCCACTTTCTGATTTCTGGAAGCAAATTAAGTGGTTGTGTAGACATACATTATGTCTTGCTCCTGCAGATGGGTACCAAGCTTGTCTTTGCTTTGTCCTCACTAAAAATGCAAAATACTAGGACAGAAGGAAACTGAGACTTAAAAAAAAATAAAATATGCTAATCTTACGTTGCATGCTGACAACTATGCTTTTTGATATGCTAATACTTGAAAAATCCTATTTAAACTGAAAGCTGGGCTTCTCAGACATGGGAGGGATTCAATTTCCTTCTCATAAGAGCTGTAGAAATGCTGACTACAACTCAAGGTTACTTAGTAACCTTGATGAGACCAGTTAAACCCAGGGGAAGGAGCGTGCAGAGTCCTTTATTTAAAAAGCAGAAAGAACACACACACCCCAATCCCCTAAGCCATCCCCCTACAACCCCCCACTGTTATTGCCAATTTATTCATAGATATAACTGATTGCTACTTACAGCAGGGTCTGAGGCACCCTGGTTCCTATTCTGGTGCTGTTTCATCTTTGGTGCATACATAGAAGACCCCTCTGCTGCAGCCAGCCAGCACGGCTGCCCTCCCTCAATGTGTAGTGCCTGGAGCCTGTGGCGTGGGCAGTCAGCTGCAGCCTCCGTAGTGGGCTGGGTGTAGTTCAGGTGATGCTTGAGGAGCTGAGGAGGGGAACCTGGTTAAAAGCAGGATTCTGCTTCCCAACCCTTCACTGCCTAGCCCATCCCAGCATTTAAGAGCAACCAGAAGCAAAAATAACGTTCCAGAAAAGAGTGGAGCTGTCCCAGTTGAACTGTTTGGGTGGAATAGAGTATCAATCTAATAAATCCATTATGTGACTTTCATTCTGAATGTGTGAAATATTCCTATTCAGAGTTCTATTTTGGATTTTAAAATGTAAAAGACCTGAGTATGTATTAACTGAGTAGCAGTGAGAATACAGTGTCAATGCTGAGAAGTTGAATTTGATGAATTATGTTGAGCAATGCCTGTTTGTGTGTGTTTAGCTACATAAAGCTTATGAAATTCAAAATCTGTTTTCCCTCCTTTTGCTCTTCTTGTGATGGCCTGGTAACTACAGCTTACTTTGACATTCAAGCTGTATTGATTTTGGGGTGTGTTTTTAATCCTTTTCAGCAGAGCAGCACCCAGCCCCCCGGTGCCCAGGCTGTCTCATTGCAGGGGTTATTCTTTCCCAGGTGCAGGGCTTTGTGTTTGTCCTTGTCAAATTTAGTTAGGTCCCTGTGGCCCATCCCTCTAGCCTGTCCAGGTCGCTCTGAATGGTGGCCTTCCTCTTGAGTGTGTCACCTGGTCCCCTCAGTTTAGTGTCATCTACAAACTTGATGAGAGTACACTCTGTCACCTTAAGGTCACTGATACAGTTTTAAACAGGACAGGTCCTAGGACAGACCCTGCCCCCAGTCAGAGTAGTGCCTGTTAACCAGTACCCTCTGAGCCCAATCACCCAGCCAGTTTTTAAACTGATTTATCTGTCCACCTATCCAGAACATAATGTCCTTGCTTGGATACAAGAATATTGTGGGAGATGGTCTCGAAAGTCAAGCTAAAGTGGAGAGAAATGACAACTACTGCTCTCCCTTCATCCCCAAATCCAGTCATGGTGGTCATGATATCCCCTTCATAAATCCTCTCCAACTGCTCCCAGTCCATCCCCTCCTCCTTCCCAGGAGTGTCAGCCAGGAGGACTTGCTTCGTGATTTTCCCAGTGAGGCTGCACTGGTATGTAGCTCCTGGATTTGCATTTTGGCCTTTTCGGAAGCTGAAGGCAACATTTGCCTTTCTCCAGTTGTTTTGGGCCTCTCTGGATCTCCACAGTCTTTCAGAGATGGCGGAGAGTAGCCTTGCAAGGGTGTCAGCCACTTCTCCCAGTACCCCTGGGTGCAGGAATGTGGGAGACGAGCCCGGAATGGCAGCAAGGGGCTGAGCATGGGAGGAAGCAAGTGGTGGGTTAAAGGCCCCAGGCAGAAGGAAAGCTTTTGTAGAAGCTCTCCTACCACCAGGAAGGGGTTTCCAAACCCTTTCAAGAAGACGCAGTAGGTCAGGCTGGCAGGGTCTGGGACCTTCTAGTAACTGCTGTGATACTTTTCTGCCTTTTCCCTACGTCTAGCTGGGCTTAGGTGTGGGACTCCTGAGTTCCCTTGGGAAGTCTGGAAGGGAGGTCTGAGCCGGCAGGGAGCAGGGCATGTCTGTGCAGATGCGTGCAAGCCACTTCATACTGACTCAGCATGTGCTTCTGCCAGTTAACCTTGGATCTCGTAGCTGTTAAGACCTGTCTGTATGGAAATGTATTCTCCATTTGTGTTCTCTACCTCTCCTTTCTAAAAATGTTCTCTTCAAGTCTCTGAAAGGGAAAGAGTCCCAGTACTCCTTCAGGCTCATAAAGGAAGTACACACTTGAGAAAAGGGAAAATTTGAGTGTGGGAATGAATTATACAATTATCAATTTCAAAATGACTCTAGAAGAGACTGATGTAATATTTTAATTCCCTGTAAATCATCACTACCTTTTATCCCACTGAAACTGTGACCCTTGGCTGCCTCTGAATTCAGCAGGTTTGGATTGTTCCTAAACCTAGCTCTGTGCAAGCTCACTATAAATCCGTGGGAGGGAACAGTACCAGCACAGCAATTAATATCATTGGCATTATATTAACATGAACATTGGTAAACCAGAAAAATGTGTGAGAGACATAGAGGTGCTTATGTGAGACACTCTGTTCAGATTTCTGGACTAAAAAAGCATTGTTAAGAATTGTTCTTGATTAAAAACAATAGCTGTGGACTTTGTCCCAGGGGCACCTCTGCTACTACTGAGGCAGATTCAAGACCTCATTGCTATGCATGTTTCCCTTAATATGTCAGAGTGATGGCTTTAAATATATATTGTGTTATATAGAGCACTAGTATGGAAAAAAAACTTTTTTGCATTGTGCAAATGTATCTATCTTGGTATCAATTTCTGACCCTGTTCTCCACTAGATGTCTTCATCAGTATTTTAAAGTAGATAAAATTAATATTAAACTTTTAAAGATACTTTGTGCTGCTACCTAGGGAATGAAATACAGAAGGTACCTGTTCAGACTTTCGAGTTTTACCATAGATCATCATTAGATAGCAAGTTGTTAATAGTATGTTGAGAAACCTATCCCAACTTCAGTATCTAACACATGCTTGGGAAAATCTTATTTCTCAGACATGCCTCCTTGTTCTTAGCACACTCACATAGTAGACTTGAAGTTTGTATCTAGTAATTTGTTTAAAATAAGTTGTATTGCTTAATGGCTCGGACCCAGCATTCAAAAACAAAAAAATTCCTGAATTTGTTTCCAGGCTCTCAAATTGTGACCTTTAAAGAGCAAACTGCCTTACTTATTTTGAAAATGCAGATACTCTTACCCCATCACTACAGAGAGACTTCTTAGAATATAATATCTTCAAGATATGTATGTTAGTCATCACTGCAAATCAGATTTTGGAAAGGAATTTTCTCATGTTATGAACAAAAGTATGTTTGAGAGTTACATGTACCAGTTACATCTGCAGTTGCATCTATTCTCTGTAGACACTTAACTTTGTGGTAAATGGATATCTGGACAATAAAAATAGCTTGGGGTGACTTAGTCATGTCTTAATAGCTGAGGGAGGGGAAATTCACTGGGAGGTTGCAAATGTTTAATATAACCACAAATGCAGTGAGCAGATTTGCTAGTGTTTCACATCCATGTTGCTCCATACTTTTTACGTCTATAAGGCATTGAAGAACATCTCCGACAATTCAGGAGGTATTTGCAGTGACCATGAAACAGGCCAACTGGTCTGGGATTTTAGGTTAATAAGGATGGTGTTTTGCTTCAATTTTTTTCTTTTCTTAGTCTCCTGAGCTATTTCAATAATAGATGCTGTTAGTAGTATTACCTTACAGGGTAATCAGTATAGCCTTGATCTGACAATGTAATGCACTCATGATAAGCTTCACTAAATACATTCCTGGATCTAACTTACCTATTTTATTTTATTTTGGGAAGGTCAACTGCGCAGCCTTTTCGTGCTACTAACATTGTGATAGTGAACAAACCATGAGTGGGTGAATCTCATGCATTACTACTTCTGGATAATTGTTCAACACCTGTAGTCCAAGCAGGTACAATTAACTACTTCCAGCAATCCAGAGTTTCTTTGCCATTTTGTCTTCAGGAAAATTGGAATCTGGGCTTGCAGATGTGGTCCTATTGCTAGACACTGTGGCCATGACCTCTGATGAACTGCTATAGTGCAGTAGTGCAGTGGTTTTTTTGTTGGTTTTGTCTCCCAAGCCTGATCTGATCATTTGAACTAATTACTGAAAAGACTTACAAATGAATGTACCCAGGTTCCTGGGGTTTGGGTTCCTGCGGGAGAGCACGCTGCAAATAGTGCTGTTGCCTTGCAGCAGCGGTCACTCCATTATGATGGCTGATTGATAGCGGGAGGTGTGTGAAGCATGGAGGTGGATAACTGCCAGGAGACATCAGTTGGGGCTGTACAGAATCTGACCCAAATCTCATCTGAAGTGTCAAGAAGAGCAATTACTTTATTATGGAGGTATATGAGATGATTGGTGATTCAGCCCCTGCACATGTGAGCACAAGCCTTCACACATGCACACATTTCTCCCATGTCGGTTACTGATCCAGTGTATTTTCAGTCTCCTCTTTAAACCTGTGAATACTATGCTGAAAACTTGTGGTAATCAAAGTTATCATTAGCTGTTCAAAACCATTCAAAAAAAGATGGCTTGGGGTCAGTCATTTGAAGGTAAAACAATACTTCTCATTTTTCTCTTTGACTATTCTTTAGCTGAAGTAAACTCTGCTCTGAAAAAATCCATTCAAATTACATGAATCCTAAATGGTGATGTCGTCAGAGGAGTTTAGAACTGACTTTACAACTGATGATGGTATAGAAGTCACAGCAGATCTTTACTTCTACTCATCGCTACTGGTCATGCAGTGCTGCAAGATATGTGAGCACTTTCATTGGATAACATTGAGCATCCCTGGAAAAACACATAAGAAACAACAAATATCAAATCTTTGTCTCACTAGCAATGTATAGTCATAATTAATGAAATACCTGAATATGTAAGTGCATACTATGTCACTGAAACATTATTTTTTTATAAATAAAAATAAATCCCTCTCTTAAATGGAAAACTAACTCCCTCAGAGTTGATGTGATACATTGTGTAATAAGTGCTATGGTGAATCATTTTAGAAAACAAAATGTCAGTTGTCAAAAATAAATAATATATATATGTAAAAATGTATATTATATATTCTATATAATATTATATGATACATATAAAAATATATTAATAATACACACCAAAAATATATATGTGTATGTGTGTATATGTGTGCATATATATTTCAATATCACAATAGAAACTACCAGGAAGGAAGAACAGATGTGTTACTTCTGCTAGTACTTTACACTGAAATGCTGACTGTATGTATGACATATTGATAAAGTAGACCAGTTTTTAAGTATCCCCTGGAAAGCTAATGAGATTTGCATCTGTGTAGTACTTTCTGAAATTAAGCCATTCATTTAAAAGATGAATGAATAGATGTCTGATCCAAGTTCTGGCTTCTGTGCTTTATTCTTGGGCAAGAATATTACTTCTGATTTAACAGATTTAAATTCTCAACTTCTTCATTTGGCAGATGGTGATAGAAAACACTGCAACCTGGAGAAATTATATTGTACAAAGAATCACTGCCAATGAAGTGGCTAAAAAATAAAAAAACCCTCAAAAAGAAGATGAGCTCCTGCATAATAGTACTATCAGCGTGTAGGTGTCAGAGGGAAGAATTGTAAATTAGATATAAAAATCAACTTTACAGCACTGTTTAGCAAAACAACTCATGTAATTCTCATCTCATCTTTTCATTTTTTCTGGTTTTTTTCCATAGAAAAAAGAATCATGTAGTAGCTTAATATTTTTTGCCTGTTAAAAATACTTTGCTGTTTTCCTTTGTCAACTTAATCATTAAATTAAAAGTATAAAACAAATTATTTTAAATCATTCTGAAAAACTGAAGGCCCTGCTAATGAAATCTTAAATGTTCCATGCATAAAAAAAGCAGTCATTCAAATGCAGCAAGAATTAGAGTGTAATTAAGATAATTTTAGTAGAATTTCAAGTAGTTGAATAGAAAGATACACAGCTTTTCCACAGTGGGGTGAAAGGATGATTTATCTCTTGCATCCCTAATTATATTAAAAAGTAATATAAAATAATCAAGATACCAAGGAAGCAATGTCACATACCTTGATAATGCATTTTGGATAGTTCAAAGCTTAAAGCGCTCCCAAACTGTTATGATTTTATCTGAATATTGCTTGATTATTTTTTTTAAACTGAGTTCTTCCAAATGCATTAAGTGCTGCTTTATTAGTTTAGTACAAAACTCAAAGTCAAAAACAATTTCCAGAGACATATCTGGCTTTTGTTATTTTAGTATCTTGATTTTTCTTTTATAGGGTTATTTATCCTTTATTTTTCTTTCTGTAGACATTTACAGATTACTGCTCAAATGCCTAAGTCTTAGCATCAAATTATTAGTGCTGGCTGAACTTTGGTATCCATGGTAAGATTTATGTTTTATTTTGAATCAGAAGAAAAATTAGGAATTTTCCAGGAAGCAATATTCTGATTAAAATATAATTTGGAAACTTAAACTATGAGGATGTTATCAGGTAATGCATTTTACTCTGCTGTAGGAGCAGGGTCCCATAGGCAGCTCCAGTGCCTGTCGTGGTTTGTGTGCAGCGGATCTGCCGTACAAAGAGACACCAGAGTTTTTGTGGAATCTTTTGGGCATAGCTGAAACCAGGATTTTGGGGACCTAAAACTGCTTAAATCAAGATGAGAGTCATTTGAATTTAGTAAAGGCTTCAATATGAGACCAGTCATTATGACTGGTTTGTCTACTAGAAAAAATAAAAGCTATGAGACTACACATTAAAACTCTGCATGGGAAGAGCAATGGTACTGGTACTATGGACGTTCTGACAGCCTTCACCCATAGCGTTTGTTTCTCTACAGTGAGTAAAAGTGCACCGTAATTTTGACCTCCAGAACATGAAAAAGCGTGTATATGTGTACATATACACATACAGGAACACATATTGGAGTTATTAAGCACTGAAGGCTCATGATAGAAGACATAAACATTGAGGGTATCGATGGGTCTAAAGGTTATTCTGGTTTTTGCTGATGAATAGGCTATTATGCTTTAATATCACCTTGTTTAAACTATATTTTTGCAGAAGAATTATTACATAATGACTGTCTGCCTTCTTTGTAATATATTCATGGTCTTGACAGATTTTCAGGAGGCATGTGGGACTCATTTGTTAACAGTCCCAGGAGGGATGTCATGATGGTAAATAATGACTGTATCATCCAGTGTTGTCTCTAGAGCGACGTTCCCACTGGAAGAGGGTGACTGGGGAAAAAAATGGCTAATGGCCTAAAACTGAATTGACATACAGACTGAAGTTTTCATATGACAGTATATCAAGCAAAAGGCAGGTTCTGTATATTGATACACATCACCCCTCCTCGGTGCGTTGTTATCCAAATCATTTCCTGATACAGTTTATTCAGCCTTTCCCACTTTCCTCTGATCTTATTTCTAGCTACAAATGGTGCAGCAGCCGTTCATAACGTGTGATGGAAATGTCTGGCTTGAAGGCCGTATCCGAAAGCATATTAAGCAAAAACACAGTAATGCCTGGAGGCCATAACCCTGGACATGTGAGGTAGATGATGCTGGAAATACAGTTTCTAGTTTAACTGTCATTTGAGATGTATTGAAAGTGAATAGTAAAGTTAACATTAATATAAGTAACCCATGTATTTTCTTGGGATAAACAGAACAAAACTTGCCATGTATTGGTGTATGAAATGTGTCTTAGAGCATTGCAGGCCTTACACTCTCGTATGTAGGCAGAGTTTCTGTGCCTAGCTTGCAAAGATGGAGGACCTGATGGTGGTTTCAGATGATCAGCAGTGGCTGCCCAGGCAGGCAGCTGGAGCGGGACTGTGAAGGAGGAAGGAGCAAACATTAAAAATTTCTTGATTCTGGGAATTAATTACTTGATATCCACAAAACACATGAACAGACTTGAAGGAAAAAGTGAAATTAGAAAAGATGTTCCTCCTCACTGGTTTCTAACCTCCCAGTTCACCTCCATGCTGAGGTGTTTTCCAACAAAGCAGACTCATGATTTTTCTTACATTAAATTTTTGTCATTTCCAGGGAAAATAATTACACATTTTGCTGGCAGGAGATTGCTTAAAACATTGTTTCCCATATTGTTTGTTTCCATTTATTCTTGTGAATACATATCCCTGTGCACATATTCACAATACACAACTTATACACAAGATTGTGGAGGGTTCTGCAGCAACAAACAAGAATAACAATATGAGGTCAATAATATTCATTAAAAAATTGTTACCAAAAATTATTCCTGCACCTCTGGCAAACCTACAGTATTCAATCAGAAACATCTTTTTGTGTCACATTCTGCAAACACCAAGTTAAACAGTGAATAGATGAAAAAAATGTTAATTCCTCTACTAGAGACTAGCTAAGGACTAGGTGCAAGCCTCAAAATAGTCAGCAGAGGAATGCCACTGTACTGGGATTTTGGAGCAGACTACCTGAATGGAGGAAATTTTTTTTTGTTAAAATTCTGCTCATTTGTTTTGTTAAAATTTTAAAGATAACTTTTACTAAACTAAGAGTTCTGTGAGGTTTATGAATCTTTTTTTGAGATCTCTGGTCCAAAGTCATGTAAAAAAATTACTGAAAGTTTTTAACATAATTTAAATAGAAAAAAATAAGGTTGCTTTTTTCTTTTGAAGCCAGAATGAATGTTGTAGATTAGATAAATATGCTTACTTAATTTTTTGTTGTGGGCAATCATCATTCTGCCAATGATTTTAATGTGATCTGGAAAGGCTGGTATTTCTAGAGCTATGATGACATTTGCTTTCTGATCAGAAGCAGCACAGAGCTGGAACTGTGGAGTAGGAACAGGAGATGCGCCTTGATCCAAATAATACCCAGGGGTTGTAATATAATGTGAAGTACTGTCCAGACACTCTGACCCATTCCATCTGGTCGCATGCTGGATGCGACAGTCCTGTTGGGCAACTGGAAAATAGCCCTTAGCTTTGCGGTTGTTGGAAGGACCTTCAAGCCTGCTGATCTGGTGAACTCGTCAGTCAGGTCCCCTGTTGGAAGTGCAGGGACTGAAGGTCAGGGCAGCATTGCCAGGGTTTCAGAGTGTCCATTCAGTTTCAGGTGCACACAGCACCCACGGGGGCATGTGTTAAGACACATCTTGTACTACTTTGTGCCTTCTCCCTGAGTGCCCATAACTTTTCGCAGGCTTCTGCCTTCGCCCAGCAGGTGCTCTGGATGTGCCTGCAGATGGTCCATGGGTGTGGGGTGGCAGGAGAGACGTGCTCTCTCACATGCCTTGTGCGCATCCTGCAGCAAAGTCCCTTGAGCCTTTCCTCGGGAGACTGCTGTACTCAGTGTGACAAACCCCACTTGACAGGCCCTGTCAGTTCAGTGATCTGATGTCCATAGACAGAAGTTATTTGTTTATTTAATCTTAATTCCATGCCTGCATTCAAGGCAGTGACTTTGTGCATGGTGTTTACTTGCTCTTATATGCACGCTCACATCCTTGTACCCTTAGGTCATTGCACATTTAGCTGGAAAAATACATATATGTGTAATATGCTGTTAATATCTAATCAAACTCCCTAGTACGATTTCCACCAAGCTAATATTCAGAAAACTGAATAGATTAAAAAAAAAAAAAAGACAGCTGTCATAAATGGGGTTATTTTGTAAAGCCCCAAGTGAATTAGGTTTCTGCACTGTTACATATGATGAAGAAAATACTGTAGCGAACATATTCTTTGCCATATATCTACATTTTCATAAATGACAAATGACAAAGTTGTGTGAGCTCACACTGTGGATACAATTCCCACTCTGTTTTATATTGTTAAACAACATATGCTTGGATGAGTTAGTGTCCCATCATAAATTCAAGCCTTCAGGCAAATTCTGACAAATTGTAAATGTAATTTAATTACATTAGGGGGAGAAACAAAGACATTTCTTAGGCTAAGGATTTGCAAAGAGCCATAGGTTCCACCCCCGACTGGGCTAGCTTTAATGCAACGTGCCATCTGCAGACAGAACCAAGTCCTGGAGTTATTTGTGCATATGTATGTCAATGGGCTTTTTCCCAGGTCTCTTGCTGTAAAAGTCACTTTTCTTGCTGTTACGTTTTCAACGCCATGATTGAACTGTGAATTAACATTGCAAAAGACTGTCTATAGTCTCTGGTTCCTGACTGTACAGGTAATGTTTGCAGAAAGCCTCCTCTGAACTGTTGAACTGTGGAAGAGCATGTAAAATCTATTCAGTGTTCAGATGAAAAATAAAAGCTATTTTTAATTTTGTGTGAACAAACATTTTAAAGCATTTTGGTACAGCTGACAGAGCAAAAATGAAAGGTGAAGATTTTCTGATACAAACAATTTTACGTGTCATGAAAGTAACAACATTGGCAGAACTGAAGATTTCCTCTTTCTTAGCCCCACCTTCAGTCTCACAAGCCACAGGTTTTTTCAGACCACCGAGTCTTGGCCATGGAGTTGAGCTCAACATGAAAGCCAGTTTGCCACCCTTGTCAACGCTCTCCAGAGAGAGATGAGTTTGTTCTGTCTCTAGCTTCCCAGGCATTGCAGTGGTTTCTGCCGGAGTCGCGCCACTGATCCTGCTTACAGCCTGCTGCTTGGCTCACGGGCCCTGCATGAAGCATCGTTTCTCTGCAAAGGGTCTAGCAGAGAGAGCAGCCCATCCCTGGGGCCTCCCCAGGGACCACGCTTCCCTCTCTGCTCCAGTGTTAACAACTGGGGAGGGCTGTGCCCAGCTGTTGAATTCCTCCTGATGGGAAACTGTCTAGACAGCAATGTTTATTCTTTCACAGAAAGACATTTACCTTGCAGTTCCTCCACACCCTAATGACCGTACTTCCTTCTTCTTCCCCACTGCTGCGCCCCAGAATACTATATGCTTTAATGGCTAAAACAGATCATTGCAATGCTGGTCTTAGTGTTTGTACTTCGGATTAAAGGATGTAGTTTTGACAAGACATCTGCTGAGCAAACCACTTTTCTTTTTCTGTAATCAGCATGCTGTGTCCCTATCCTCTTAATCTTTTCTAACTCTCATGGCAAAAATAATTGAGCCCACAATCTCAGAAGCATAGGCTCTTATGGGGTTATTTATGCCACTGGCTAATTTGGGATTTATTTCTTAGAAGGGTGCTGGTTTTGGAAATCTAGGCACTCTAATTTTCCTTCCCTTGAAACTTTTATAACACTGTCAGGAACTTTCACTTTTCCATAATTTTTTTTAAGCAGTAATTACCCCGTCAGATAAATCAGCACATACTTTAAATTAGATATTTAGCAATGGGACCTTTTCTGTGTGGATTCTTCAGTGTCCCATAAAAGGTGTATCCTTCCTACAATGGGGCTATTTTTGAGATCTCTCTTTTACACAACCATCAAATTTTGCAGCACTTGCAAGGACCTGATATCTCAACTGACTTCATTTCTATATTTGATTGGTGGTGTTCAATGGGTTCAAAGGAAAGAGTCAGGTTGCGGTCAGACAGATAGATTGAGTGTATGCTTAAGCTTTCTTTCTCTAGAACCAAGCTAAAAGCCAATAGTCCCTGTTTTACTAAGACTGTACTTACTAGCTGCTTCACCCACAGATTTTGATTTGGAGAAGCCTTGCAAAGCTCCTTTGTAAATGGGGCTCTGCATGATGCAGTAGTCAAATAAATGAGTGCCATGGGAATGTGTGGAACCTGACAGTCTCTCTGCACCATGCCCTGCAGATACAGGATATGGTGATGAAGGGAGCATGAATGAGCAAGCTTATTCATGAGATCCATAGGCATCTTCCATTAGTGTTTGTGCAACTTTGATGAACTGGATTTGGATCTGGTTTCTGAAACTGGCTTCACTGCTGAGTCACTGTGTGTTGGTGACAGAGGGTGGTATGAATAAGCCCTGGCACTGGGGGTCTCTGTCCTTCTCCACTGGTGATTCAAGACTAACCTCAGCAAAGTCATTTGCTCTCTCTATATTATAGTCTTCCCATGCCTGAAAAAGGGAGAGGTGAAGATGAACCTGTGTTTTCTGGTACCTGGACACTTGGGAAGAGCCTTATGTAAATGCAATGTATGACTAATCTTTCTTCTCCAATGTCCTGATCAGCTTGTCTCTTATGGGAACTGCTGAAATTTCTGTTCTCTTTGTGACTTTTGTAGAGCTACACAGCCCAGATGTTAATGACATCACATAGGTGAGCAGACAGTCACACAAATAAGCAAAATTAAAGTTGAATTCATCTGTGTTTGTCACTGCAGTGTACAAGTATCCATGTGCTGTACCAATTTTAGCTCTTAGATGAGGAGGAGGTGGCTGGTGTTTTGCCAGTCTGGGGAAGGAAGGTGAAGGCAGAGTGCTGACAACTGGCAGGAACTGCAGTCTCTGCCTCTGAGATGTGTTATCAGATGTGGAGAGGAGGGAGAAACTACAATACTGCCAGGAGTATGGTTGCTGTCCTTAACAACATATTTCTTTGGGGACTGTTGCACTCCCAGTTAGTTCCAGAAAAGCTGAGCTCCCTGACCTGCTGCGCACACCCTGCTGAGGCAGGCAGCTGCCGGGGCAGAGCACCCAGCCCACTGGCTCACGGTGCTGGGCGTCTTGGCGGAGCCTCGCTGCGATGCCCTCTGCTTTTCCTTTCTTTTTCTCAGCTCAGTTTCCGTTAAACACAAGTCAATGCAGGCCAATGCTGCCGCGGTTGAAGCCTCCTCTTCCATCTTGATCGTGTGAAGTGGAAGTCATGCTGGTCCTGGCATGCTCATCTCCTCTGGCCTCTGTGACTCCTCAGTTTATGGCATAACTCTGTCAGGGTGAATCGGAGCTGCAGGCACTTCATCAGCATTTGGCTTCACCTGTCTTCCCAGCTCTGTGGCTACCGCCTTCCAAGGGTGGGAAGGCAAATTATATACCTGGCCACTTTTCCACATTCTACAAAATATAGCTTGTGAGAGGGAGGAAACAAACGTTCCTCAACTTCTGAAGTGCGCTTACCTCTCAGAAATATTCTCATGAAATGCTCCAAATGGAAAGCTTTTGTCTACATTTTTTATTATTTAGCCAGATGTGTGACTGTTGTGGAGGGGCTTCATTTATTACTTTGTTTAAGCCTGGAGTCCTAATTTCTGGTTTCATCTGAAGACCACTTCAGAATTGGGCTTTTTGGGAAAAGGAAACGAAAGTAGGTTCAAGAGCCCTTTGTTTCCTGCACCCCTGGTTCCCACTCAGGAAAGCATGTTCGTGCCACAAACAGATAAAAACTACAAGGGTTCATTCAGGAATGTAACATCCATTTAATTGATCTATTCACAATCACAAAATGAAAGACAGGATTTATTAGGCTTTGACATATGGATTGAGTATGCTCCTTTTGTTTCTAGATGACATTTTCCTCCTCTCAAACTTAGCTAAAAATGTAATTGCCCCTCATTTCAACACAGATTCACAAGCCTCCTTTGTCACTTCTTGGTCAACCATTGATTCTTTGTGAAGCTCAACAAGGAATCACAGTCTCAATGGATACTTGCACTATGCTGTGGAGTAAGGAAAAAAGAAGAAAGAAAAAAAAGGAATATCATGAATTACTTATAAAGTTCGCTGAGATACAGCCACTGACAAGAAGAGTAATGACTAGCTTCTAGGCTTAACTCTTCTAGGCTTTTTTTTTTCTTCACATAGACTTCCATTACTGAGCCACAAAGGTGTAAATGGGCTGAAAGTGTTTCCTGTATTCATAGAGTGATGGAAAAGCTATCACCAAGTAATGTGGGACATGCACATTTTTCATGGCATCATGTTTTATTTTAAAGTTCAGAAATACCAGCTGCTTCAGAAGAACAAACATACAGTCTCCCTTAAACATGAAAGATACTGCCTGCTTTCTCCTCGCTGTGCAAGCCACAGCTGCTGGACCTGTTTTGAATCGTTGAAATGAGGGGGAAAATCCACCAGGAGCAGGTTAATCAGGTCTTATCCTAATTTTAGTATTAAGAGGGGAAGCACCAACTAGATTCCTTGGGACATGTGGATGAGATTCAAGGGAATGTGGGCTAGGGTGGCCTTAAGGCATAGCTGTGCTTTTCCAAGTCTGTACTGTGCTAGGGGCTGAAGCAGTCAGCAGTCCCAAGCAGAGCATAAGCTGGCTTCTAAAATGTGCTTTGCTTGCTGTCACCCGCTGTCACTTGGACACTGCTATGGAATTACAAGGACTGTTTCTGCAGTGTCAGGAGCTGCTGGATGTGCTGGTAGCCATAAACTACATCAGCCAAACCACACACGACACAACACAAAACATTATTCATTTATTTATTTTAAATTTAACCAGACACACAAAATCCCACTGTTTCACCAATTTACATTTCTTGCACATCTTTTAAGATAGCTGATTCCCTTCAGGCTACAACAGCTGCTTGTGTGGGTTAGGTTAAGGTACAGACGCTATGGGCTGTAATGCTGATGAGCCCTCTGCAAAATATCCTCCTACTCTGCCACAGAGCTCTCAGTAAGGGCTCAGGGTATTTCTAACCAGTTCTGCTCTCACTCCATGGCAGCCTCATCTCACCCAGCACGTTTCACTCACCTCCCGGTGAAACCATCACGGGTAACCGTGTCAAAGCCTTATCCTAGCCACAGGGGCAGTGAGTTAAAATGCTAGTGGCAGACAATATAAATCCTGTACTTTTGCAGTTAACTCTGGGAAACTCATTTCCCGATCTCATGTTTGCATGGTCCTCCTATTATGTTGTGCCCAAAGAGCATTAATAAGGACAAGGTGTGTGTTGTGGTCTGCGCTGTCTTGCTGATTGCATCATATTATGTACTGGGATACAGGAGCCCTCCCCTGCACAGGCCAGGAGCTGTAGCCATTTCACAGACACTGTCGATGTTCAGGGTTAACACCTCAATTTCTGCTGGCTTCCTAGACAGCAGAGAAGTGCTTCACTCATTAGTCAGGGGCAGCTCTCAGCTTCCTTCTTATTACTCTTCCCTCTTACCATTGGTATTGTGCACAAAAATGGTACATTTTTGTCCTGGTTTCAGCTGGGATAGAGTTAAGTGTCTTCCTAGTAGCTGGTACAGTGCTGTGTTTTGAGTTCAGT
>JANZLQ010000078.1:14748007-14762987 GCA_026212715.1 Elanus axillaris | reverse complement strand
TTTTTTTTCCCGATTTTCTCCCCCATCCCACTTGGGGTGGGGGAAGGGGTGAGCGGCTGCGTGGTGTTAGTTGCTCACTGGCCCTAAACCACGACAATTTTCCTGGCTGAAACTTCACTGTATTGAAGGCTGTTTGCAACACAGCTATGCCAGGGAGTTTCTAGTTCTTGCATTATTTCATGCCTAACCCTAAATCTTTAGTTTACTTAACAGTGTATCTTTTAGAAACAGGAGCAATCCTTGCAGCCAGATGCCTTGACTTCAAAGGCTACATGTATACCACCTGAGTAACTAGGTGGGGGCTTTGCCTAGGAGTACTTTCAAGGCCTTTATCAATATAAAATCAGATTTTGTTTGGCTTTATTCTAGCTGCAAAAAGGGCTCCAAGAGAGTCTTCTCAAAAGAAAATATTTAAGACCCCAAAAAAATCACAGTAAAGGTAAGGTGCAAAGTTTTACTCATGATATTAACTAACAGCTGAAATAATTTGCCAAGAGAAAAGCAGATTTTTCCATCCCTTGCAGCATTATAGACAGGAACTTTTTAGGAAATGGGAAGACTTACCATTGTAGCTTTAAAATGATTTAACCTCTCCCCACTTTACCATCTGATCCTCTTTATTTAGCATGGCTTGTAATGAGCTTCTGTGGGCTTCAGTCAGAGCTACTTGTTCAGAAGCACTTACTAACAATTTTTCCCTTGGTACCATCACGTGGAAATGCTCAAAGCACTGGGGCTCACTCGGGGTGTAAGTGGGGCCAAACCACCCACTTACAGATCAGGAGGGTGACTTTAGTTCTCTAGCATGTACTTGTCACATGTTAAAAGTGAAGCCAAGTTTTGCTGCATTTGCTTCGGAGTTCTTATATGGCCTTACCCTGGAAAGAGTAAGGTAAGTACTGTTGATGCAAGGTTTCCTCTTGATGATGGTTGTTTTAGGCTGTCAGAGGTGACACCAGGATTTCTTTCTTAACTTAGCAGGGCTGTACTCAAACTGAGGTCTACAACTCTTTCTCTTCAGATTTTGTTAGAACAAATAAGAAAACATTTTAAAATATATCCATTTTGTTGACAGTCTACATTAAATTACAGGCTCCTAGGTAAAAGTATTAGCCTGTCTGTGTTTTCTTTAAGACTCATGCTGAGGTTCTCTGAGTTGCAGAGCAATAGAAAGCATAGTTGGAGATTTACATAGAAATCAGTGTGAATTGGATATATGTATGAACCCTCAGATGCCCACAATTTAGAGGGACACACTGCATTCAGAATGTATTCAAATTGCTTGTTTTTTCAAAACTATCTTGGTTATAAACAGTTGTCATAATGTTTGGTTTTGTTTTCTCATTTCTGCTTTTTAGCAATTCTGAACCTGCTGAAGAGACAGATTTGTTTTCTTCTTTTAACAATTATTGTCTACACTGATGACTTTCCCCCAGTAAAACATAGGATGATTGATTAATGTTGTGAGTAGTAATTTGTGTTCTTTTGTAAAGGTTGCAACTATATCTGTGTTGCCTACATGTTAGGCTGCAGACTGTAAACCTGATTTTAGGAGCAAAGCATAAGGGGAATATGTGTTACTGTGAGGACAGACTGGAAATTAAAAAGCTGTGATGGACAGTCCAGCAGTGTTTTCCTCCTGCCTCTGTTATCAGGTTAATAGCTGATAGATCACAGGTCCCTCATTCTTCCACAAGCTTCTTTGTGGATGCCTTCCCTTTCCCAAATCATGTCAAACTATGGAGTCCCTCTCAAAGTTGTCATAAAGAAATGTCCTTTCAATGTTTTTCCTGCTATCTAGTCTGAAACAGACCAGGCAGAAATAGAATATTTTTAGCTTAAAAAGTATGAGAGGAGAATATTGCCTGCAGTGATATTAAAGCATTCATATGGATGCTACACTTATTACAACTGTTCTAAACCATTCTCTAATAATCTGTTTATAGCACTTTCTCTCATACATCTCATCATATTAAACTTTTAACTTGAGTATTTTATAAAACACTTTGCCATCTGAATGCTGAGCAATTCTTCCTCAACAACATGTGGAGTTAATGCTTTACACATCTAACCCAATATTGTGCTTGTGTGTTTAAGATAGAAATATAATAGCTTTTGACATATAATTAAACTGCTGGCTGCCATTCCACTGAATTAAAAGGCTCTTTTGGTCAGAGGTGGATCAGAATTGGGTACTTCCTCTGTTTCCAAATCCTACTGTGGTGACATACTGGATAACAGCGAATCTGCTTGGTGAAGGTCATAGGGCAGATACCCCTACGTTGTGTTACGGAGATGCTAGGACTGTAAAGCTACATCCAGACCAGGATATTAAAAGTATCCAGGTCCATTTGCTCGTAGAGAGACCAACAGGCATGAGGTACCCTACCCATGTAAACTGTCTTTTACCCTACAAAACAACATGGTTAGGCACAAGCTGTCTGCTGGGAAAAGTACTCAAGGAGTTCAAACCCTGTTAAGTGTCCCTAGGGGTGGCCTGGGACAGTGCTGGCTGGTATGGCCAAGAGCAAGGCAGATTATGCGAACAGCTTACCAACACAGAATTTACCGATTTCCCAGTAATAGTCCCTGGCACTGTTTAATGCAAAACTACGTTTAACATGATTTTCATGCTGTTTCCATACTGGTTCTTGCTGTTTAGTTGTAGATTTGGTTCACCTCATCCCAAATTCACCTTGTCACCATTTGTGATTTGAATGATTAAAGGTGTTGCTTTCCCAAATAAAGTGTGGAGAGGAAGGCTGGCTGGTCAGGGGGATTCATGGCTGAACACGGAGAGGTCTGGGCACAGTTTGTTGTTTGAACAGGAAATACTAGGATACTAGTCCCACCTGTAATATATACAGGTAGCAAACAGTGCCAGAGCATCTTCTAATTGCACAGTTTGGAAATACAGTATACACAAACCAGTAAAGGGAATAATGGGGTAGGCCATATCATGGGTTTGTATAAGACAGACACTCTTCTGTTGCCTCCATGCTTTGACACTGCTTTCTATCCTGACTTCAGCTTTTTTTTTTTTCCTGTTTGTTTGGGTTTTTTTGTTCTCATTCCTTGTTAGAGGTTTACAATGTACCACCACTAGTTCATCAGCAAACTCCAGGTTAGAAATCTGTGATGCCCAGAAAAGCACAAAAGACTTTTTCCGTAACCAATATTTAATGGAGGTTAAACAAAAAAAAATCTACAAAATTGTGATTTTTTTTTTGATTTTTTTTTTTCTGGCAAATGGAAATAACACAGAGAGGAGTGAATTTCAGTGGGCTTTAGTTTTGGCTGATTCCAAGCAGATTAAATAAAACACTCATTCTTTTTCACAAAACCAAATTAAAAAAAAAAATCTGCCAAGGCTGTTTGCATCATTACTGTGCATATGTTAATAGGGAATTGTATTTTGGAATTAAAGACTATAGTCTAAGATGATCACCAAAAAAAATCATAATCATAAGGCCCAAGGCATTTTTCTAGGCTGTATTTTTTGTCCATGTCAGATAGTATATTATATGCTGTTTGGATTTTGTACTTTGAAAATACCTCTTAATTATACCCTAGAAGTTTAATTGTTGCCAAGAAATTCTAGTATCTGTATTGCTGGATGTGAACAGAACCTAAAGAAAGTAAGGAATGTACTGACAATGAAGAATATATTTCTTGCCAGCAAATAATTTAGTACATTTTGGAGAGGAAATAAAAACCTCAGGGGGAAAAGGCAGCTAGTCGCCATTAGCAAATAAATAGGAGGAAGTCATACTTCAGATGGAACTAGAATAACACAAATGACACAGTGAAGCACAAGCTAATAACTGCAGCCATTCTGCTGGGGGCAAGTAATTGAGAGACACGGGAAGCAATTTGAGGAATACCAAAAAATACGTCATTATTGGCTATTTGATGAGACATGTCAAAAAGCCACAGTCCAATGAAAATTAAGACACATTTGTATACATGTATCTGTAGCAGCTTGGACAATATTCTATAGATGGAGAGCTAATGCTGAGGAATGACATATGCAGTGAAGACATTAAGGTATTTACACTCCATTTTAGCTCTGTTGTATACATAAACCGTGAACAGCTTAGACGTGAAAACTCACCGAGTCCCAGTGAGACAATGTGATGTACTATATGGGCTGTGCAGATTGCTGGGTCATCTACTTCTGTTGCAAATCCATAATGGCCAATACTGAATGTGAGGATTGCAAAGGAGATGCAAATTCTTATGGTCTCATAATAAGTCCATTCACTGCACTAGACTGTATTGTGCATTGACTTCCATGTCAGCTTACAGATAATGGTGGTGGAGGAAAAATAGCTATGAATATGGTGTTATTCCATGTAGGTGTTCTTAGCACTGAAAATAGGAAATAAAACCTTCTTTTTCCAGACCACTATTAGATTATTTTTATTCTTATTATGAAACAGAAATATAACCCAAACTTTTAAAATTGTAATTTTTGCAACTTCACTTGTTTGGTACTACTTTAAAATCTGTCTCACTGGGCTTTGACTATATACCACTTATTTTACTTTCACAACTAGCCTCATTGCCTTTGCAGCAATGAAAGTAACTCACAAAAATAATAGCCGTAAGTACACCCAGGAACAGTAGCATTGGCCTGCTATTGGCCAGTACTGAGGCAGAAATACTGGTTTTGCACTGGGTAGGCTCCAGCGGGATGATTTTTTTATAGGCAAAACGACTGCTACCTGGCTTTGTGCTGCTTAAGAAGAAGACTTGGTGTCTTCCTTTTCTTCTTGCAGACTGGGCTGGCAGGGAGCCACTGGTGGGGTGGGTTTTTTTTTATGAGGGGAAATATTTCCTTCTTAGGGTTATTTGGCTTATCTAAGTTTTCACTAAGAAAATTCCATGCAGGTTTAAACAAATAAAAGATATGAAAGTCATCGCCAAACTTTGCCTTCTTTCTGAGGAACAACGCACTTTTCTTAAGAGGCTGATGTTACACATTAGGAGTTTTAGTTTGTGCAGGGTGCTGGTGCTGGATGGCTCAGGGTGCTAAGAAGGGGTGCAGGGACCAGGTGTGCTTGGAGCTCTTGGGATGGTGCAGATTCCCATCAGCCTCATCTTCTTTCAGCAGTGTAACAAAAATAACACTTCTAAGGATGAGTCAAACATCACTGATGTTTCATAATTGATTACCGAGTGTAAAGGTCAGTATGAATTGCACCTGGAATGCTTGAATGCTACCCATGAGCTGGCTGAGGAGGGAAGCGCTGGCCCTTCATTTGTGACCTTTGGCCCATCTGCTCCTCTGAGTGCCATTAAAAAGGAAGTGAAACAGAGGATGTATAATTTATAGAAAATAGCACGACTGTTTTGTCACCTTCTTCCTTGCAAATACATATTGATTTGCACTTGCAGGGCAGGCTTATTTTAAGGTATCACGGCAGTAGGATACCAAGTTTATCAAAGCAAGCAACCAACTTTAGAACTTCTAGTAGACAGCAGAAAACAAGTTTCATCCTTTACTTCATAAGCCATGCGCTTTGTTTTAGCCCATAAACTAATACAGTATGTGTGACGGTCTGACAATTATAGTCAATGTCTCAAACATTCGTTAAAGAACTTTGGTGGAGAAAACGGCCTCTGTAAAAATGCTGGAGTTTTGTGAACAGGACAATGTGGCCGGACGAGGGGGCCCCACGGAGGGTGGGAGCACACTTGTCCAAAGCCACAATTCCTTATCTTGAGTGACCAGGAGAAGGAGCACGGCGTATGCACCCAAGGAAGGGGCCCCATGGAGGGTGGAACTGTGCTTCTATCTTAAGCGGTCATGCCAGCAGGGAAAGAGAGGCAACTCCGCAATGAACCCCCCCTAAAAGCTCACCGACCAATTCCAGTGAACCCCGGGAACATGAACTGCACATGTCAAGACCACTGACTAACACATTATAAAAGAGGGAAGAACAAGTTCTCGTCGCGCGCGCCCTCCGGAACTGGATCTCTACGCTGGCTGGACCAACGCTGGACCCAGGACTGGTGAAACTCTTTTCTTCTCTTTCTTTCTTTCTTCCTTTCTTTCTCTCTCTCTCTCTCCCTCTTTTTCTTCTCTGTTTTCCACAGTCCACACACCTCACCCTTTTAGACATAAACCGTTGACCAAGTCTGAGACTAAGAGTGGATCCAGACGTCCCTGAGCTCCTCTTTGAGAAGGAGTCCAGAAAGCAAGGGGCTCTGCTCTGAACCTCGTGACTCAATGGGAGGGCTCTCCTTCTGACACAGTTTCATGTTTCTTTTTCTGCTCCTTTTTTCTACACCTCCCTTCTCTTTTCAAACAGCGGCTTAATAACATGCTGCAAGGTTCATATTGGTAAGTTCACTTGTACGTGGGCAAGGTTAGTTAGGTTGAATAAAAGTTGATTGTTGTTTGAACTCTCCTGGTGTTGTTTCACCTTAATTCCAACAAAGGAAATCCACAAACCTGAGTTGCTCCAAATTCGGGATGCGACAGTATGAAGCACAAAAATATCAGCCCCAGAAAAATTGTCAAGCACCTTCTAACAATGATTTGTCTTAAAACAGGGTCTTGCAACCTACATTGACTCTGCAATCCCTGTTAATAGGCCCCTATAATAACTTTGCAAAGCAACATTTGACATCCTCTACTGAAGTATTTTTGCCAACCTCTATCGTCAACCAATATAGGGTCATAAAACAACCACGTCTCCAAGAATGAGCAAATATGTATAAGTGAGGAATGTCACACAATTGCTTATGCAGATAAGATACATTTTGAAAGATTTTGCTGGTAAATATTATCAGTGGCATGTTTGTTACCAGTTGTCACTCTGGCGAAATAAAATTATGGATTAGAAATTATTTTTAGATATGGAAACTGCTGCCACTGGGCATAATTCTAAAGAGGGGATGGAGATATTGTAATCTGACAGTATTGATTAAATCATATTTATGCTGTTTCTTTCCATTTTGCCTTAGAAAAATTGCTAAGACCCTTAATGAAAGTTTGACAAAAAAACTATGTTAAAAAGGGGAAGGCCTGTTCTGGCATTGTCTGGTTGTCTTGTTTGAAGCACAGGAGAGGATAGAGTAATGCAGGACTGGACTTTTTCATCACTGAAATCAGTAAAAATAAAAGACTTCAACATTACTATTAACCACTGCAGAGGAAGATACTATCTTACAATCTGTTTGCATTATTGAGGCTGGTTTTCAGATTTCATTTTTTAACTTTTGTTATTCTTTTCTCCTGAAATAAAACTTAGTGCATATGTCCAGTTTACCTACAAATCTTCAGCCAGCAACATTCAATTTGGAAGCAAAATCATCTTACACAAAAGCAGTGTGAGCTGAAAGTCTAAAATGCTAAGCACCTGGGCTTTTTTATTATGGTCATCTTCATCAAGTATACTCAGTTAAATTTATACAGTCAGTGTTTTGTTTTCAATTGTCTGAAACATTTTTGCTGAGCTTATTTCTACCATGTTTCAAGCTAGAGTGGTGTTTGCAGCAGCTCTACACTCCACTGTTCAGCATCTAAGTCCTATATATGTGGTACAACATCCATTATACACCTACAGGTAGGCTCAGCATATACAAGGTGATGTAAGCATTTATGTGCCTGTGGGCACATTTCACCCAAGGATGTCTGAGTTTTAAGTATCCCAGTGGTTGATAATTAGGTGCAGAAAAATATCATTTATTTACATTGAATTACTGGTTGTTGTGGTCAGGACACTGGACTTTGATTACTGCCACCTTTGTCAGTGCTGGATTTAAACCAGCTTGGTATAATATAGGTGATGAAATGAGAAAGTGTGGATGTCCTCTGTCCACACTTGAGATTCAAATATAACTTGTAATTGCTGTTTTGTAACAAGAAGGAAGTTTTCCAGAAAAGCCACAGCCTAAGAAACTACATGAAAAAAAATGTCAAATGTTAAAATCACCTAGGGTAATGCAAGGGATTGCATTATTAATGCTTGCAGATGTGATGTCTAAATTAGCAGATGGAGAGTCTTGTCTTGAAAGTCTGTTTTTCAGGAGTTTTGGACTGGGACTGTGCTAGAATGTCAGGTCACCTCAGGGTCTGTTTTCATGAACATGTGTTTCAAGGTGTGTGTGTGTGTGTACAAACTTGCCATTTTACATTTATAAGAAGTTAAATTAAGGACAGTATTACCTACCCTAGGAGCTCAAAAGATAGATGCAAAAAAATACTAGTTAAAAAAAAAAATTTAAAAGCTGGCAGAAGTGAAGAAGTTTATCTGATTGTTTTTTCTAGGATCATATTCTTAGCTCTTTTTCACAGGTTTTAAAATTATAACTGAGTATTAAAACTCCTCACAGGATTCCAGAATCTGAAGATTTAGGGGAAGAAAAAAAACCAACCCAAACTCATGAACTGTGAAAACCCTTCACAACTGGCAATACTGTCAGTACACAAATATGACAGTTACTACTAAATACAACATGAAAAGTCTTTGCAGTCAGTGCAGACAAACGCATCCATCAGTTAGTGTCCATCAAGGGGTTGAGTTTAAATGGGAGCACAGCACATATACGGCAGAGAATGCTGAGCTGATCCACTGGAGATTGCCTATTTAATGGGTTGTTCAGAGGCAGGTGACAATGACAAAGATGCTGATTTTTTTCTACAAATTTTAATTCAGTGTCAACTTGTTTGTTCTGTTGTCATTAAGGATTTGGGTTAGCAACTCTTACTTCTTAAGTTTCTTGGCCCAGATTCCAGGTCTATTCAATTAGAGGTGTGATCCCTCAACATGATCATACCTATAAAGTAAGGAAAGATGATGTCTACTGGTGGTTTTCAGATAAATGACAGAGCAATATAGCAATAAAAATAGTTTATAGCAATAAACTATTATCTGACTGCCTTCATTTCACATATTCATTTCCTGGCCAGACTTGCATAGATCGCATAAAGACACATTTGTATTAGACATGCTGTCAGGATTTGAAATGTGAACCAAACAAATAATACCATGTATACTCCAGCTTTGCTATTAGCTCCAAAAGTGAGTTGCCTAACAACTTTCTGTTGCCTCATCATTTGTAAAGTGGTTCTGCTATTTAATTTTCTCTCAGGAAGGCTGTGAAAATTAGCACAAGCAGGCAACATTTATAATGAACCTTAAACTCATAAAGTGCTGCTAAACTTCTAAGAACTATTTACTTGAGACACCACTTTCTTTGTTCAGAGGTAGATTTGATGTAATATAACTTAACAAACATAAAATGATATGAAAAACATAGAACTATGTATTAAACTGATTTTTTAACCATCAGCTGCCAAACTACAGTCTTCTCTGTTGGTGGACAGTAAAGAACTGATTGTATTTTTTTTTTTTAATAAGGGAGCATTCAGAGAGCTGATGCTTTGCATGAATTCCAGCATGAGTAATTACATCCTACTGTACCTAAATATCAATTAGATGTGGTCTTTTTTTATTCACTTCCTGTTCCACATTGCTGAGTTGTGTTGCTGTGCCCTGTTGAACAGTAGCTACATTCACGCTAAAGTTGGCAACATTTTTGTGGCAGACAAAGTGATATCTTTATGTCTCAAGGATAATTCTCTGAATGCTTGCACAGACATTGGTTTTGCTCTTGAGGGGGCAGCTTGAGTAGTGTTACTTTGGCTTACAGCAGCGTGAGTCTGTGTAGGAATTATGTTACAATAATAACTATATAAATATCAAATTATTAATAATATTTAATACTGTGGACATTTGATGGATATAAAACTGTGTCCTGTGAGGCAGAGATTTAACTACTGGAACAACATAAAATTCACTACTCAGTACTAAAAAACCTCTATCTTAGAATTAGTATTTACCCTCTTGAGTGTTTTCCTCAATGAATTGTGAATATGGACTTTCCACTTCAATTAATTTACAGAACATTAGGCCCCTGGTATTTATACTGTGTGCAGTGGTGTGATATCTGAGTTATAGTCAATAGCTATACCAAGTGCTATTCAATTATTCTTTTCATTGGATATTATGCCAAATTTCTTTGAGGGCAAAATAGAAGATTCAGTGACCAAAAAAAAAATCATTTATTTATGAGACATAGTTGAGAGCCCACGAGTAGTGAGGAAATCAAATTATTTTCATTTGCTTGCAAGCCCACTTCAGCAACTCAACAGAGTACAGTGCAGAAAGAAAAGAGGATGGGAAGAGGACTATTTCAGTTTGACTTTGTGGCATTGTGAGATACTGAGCCCTTTAAACTTCAGGCCAAATAAAAATTCAAGGGACATGGTGCCTTATGATATCATGCCCTTTATTTGCTGGGATGTAAACATTTGGTCCCTCCTTGTTGCAGTGACTAACCAAAGTAATATGCGGTGTAAGATTAGGACCTTGTTTTATAAAATTGCAATTTTGAAGTAACGCTTTATGTTTGTGAAATCAGATAAAGGATCACTGGCCCACCCACTTTGTAGAAATTGAAGGTTTCTTAGCTTAGACATCACCAAATGTTCCCGAAAGACAGAATCGGAACCAGCAAGGAATTAAGGTCTCAGCTGAAAGCTGAGCTGTTGCCAGGGAATAAGACATGCCTTGATCTTTTTGCTCAGTAATCTTTTAATGGGCAAAAGAAACATCATTTCTGGTCCTGTCAGGTAATTTACATCCAGGATTCAAAGGAGGGAGTAGTGACTGGGTGACCTTGGCTTGCATAAAACAGAGCTTCAAACAGAGCTAAACTGTTTCTAGTGAGCCTAGCTGGTCTTTTGACAATACTCTTGCATTGCTTTGGGATACCCAGAGTCCCCAGGCACAGATGTATACTGCAGTCTAATTGGAATTGCCTAGGAAAGGTGACAATCTGAGAGATTTATAACTAATTGCAATGATTAAAGTGTTAATTCTGAAATACCTCACTAACATATACCATTTTCATGTTTCTGTCTAGTAAGCAAGATAAATCTGTGAACAACGACTTCAATGCACATCAGTCATGTTGACTAAACATCACATATTGAGTTTGCTGCTATGTGAAGAAAATTACTTATTAGAATAATGGTTTTTAAAGTTGCATACAGGGCTGGCATCCTTTGGATTAATGTATTTGTTTCTGATAAATTAAAATAGGGTTTTATATTATGAAATCAGGGCTAGGTGCACTAATGGAAACAATCTGTACATGCAATCCATAGAGGCCCTTAATTTTGGATGCCAACAAGAGATGTGCATGGCATTTGTGGATGAATGTATGTACACAGCCTGTACATATATAATATTTCTGCTCACCTAATTCACACATGGACATGTTTAAAAATAAACCCATATATCATTTTCCTTCTTTTAGCTGAATTATAGTGACTTTCATACATATTTCTCAAATGCCACCATAGCCCAATTGCACTGGAAGACAGATCAGTATTCAAACTGTCAACAGAGAAGACTGATGTTGGTCATAAGTCCCTATTATCTGAAAGAGTTGATGTGGACTTGAGTTGGGATACAGCTTTGATCAATGCTATTTAACTGTATCGTTACCTGATGGCTCATCTACACACGGTAGAATGGAGATCAAATTATGCTGAAAAGTACTTGTAAATGTGCGTGCTAATTGTGATGCTACAACGATAGCATGTTGGCTCTGGATGACGCATTATTAGATGTACTTAAGTGCAGCACCCAGTTTGGCTGTAACAGTGCAGTTATGACTGTGTCAGAGCTTGGAACCGTACATACTGCATAGTGCTAGGAAAGAGGTTAGCTGTATAATACACCTCCTAACATTACCTCCCACCCCAGTAAATCTACCTGATTAATGAGATACTGGTATTTTATTGGATTATTGTGCATCACCACTGCACAAGCACCCTCTACAATTTCATCTCCTGATTTCTAGGCTTATCACTTTCTTACAAGTCACTACTTTTGAGAGCAGGTTGTATTACAGCTGGCTGCCTCATGAAATCCCATGGTACGTGAAGATCTGAGCTTATGCTTCTTGAATATTTTTCATGCTGTAATGAAATAAGTCTTTCAAATAGGCAACAGACACATGTGCACACTCTGGCATTCCCAGAAGTGGGGTATTCCCATAGGGTTGTGGGAGAGCCCAGTCCTTGTACCTGCTCTGCCTTACATGGAACAGAAGCCCAAACTCCAGGTGAGCAACCTTATTCCCACAATATATCACCGAGTACCTTAGCTCCAATTATAATGCAGGTTTTATTTCTTCTCTGGACTGGACTGCAGTGCCCCTCAAGAGGCTATTACATATTGCTGTCTATGATACAGCTAGCCAGTATAGCAGAAGGATGTTAACACTCTTTCCTGTACTGTTTATATAAGCAAAAAATGAGCCTGTGAATGTCCTAATCCTGAAACTGCTTTATTTTGGTTTTAGTTTGAAACTAAGTATCATTATAACCATTGCGATGTGAATGAAATGTGAATTCTTTTGTCTAACTCTCTACTTAGCAACTCCGTTAACAGCTGTCATTTTATTTATATACAAATTTATATATTTTATTTATATATAAATATATATGTATCAGACTGTGCTTCTAAGGCTAAAGCACATTGGATGCCTGGAAGCATTTCTGTTTTCCGTGAGAACCTCTGTTAACATGACACAATCCCTTTAAAATGCAGACATGCACTCAGCAAATTTGATAAGCCCTGTGATGAATTTAGTTGCACAAAGATGGTGAAGCTGCCTAATCCTTGCTACAGAAGATAATGTTTAAACAAATTTATTTCATTCAATGAAACACCTGGGCAAGCTTATTTAATATAGTCTTTGCATTTAATTATCTCCACTGAAGGGGCACTTGCTGTATTTCAAAATATGATTCTTTTCTTTCATATTAATTATTTTAAGATCCTTAAAGGAAACATGGAGAGAAATAAAAAAGGGGGGCTCTTAATTAACCTGAGCCACCAGAAGTCATCTTTTTGGAATAGGGAAGCTGGGATATGGGACTGAAAATAAATAGTACTTTAAAAATAAGACTCTCTACATGGATAATGAAGACTAGCTGTTAAAACCTGAAAAGAATTCTGTATGAATTCATATTGTTGCTAGGCATTAATATCAGAAAGGCACACTTACACATTAAACTGTCTTATGGAGAAAAGACAAACATAGAAAAAATAATACTGTAAAAAACTCAATATGGTCAAAATTATTGGCAGAAGTCAAGGAATTGTAAAATTATGATATACCCAGAGAACAATAGAGGGCAGAGTCACCATCTCAGTTCTTTTCTTCTCTCCTTTTGCTCTTGTGGGGTTGGCATAAAGCAAGCTATTCCTTTTCGGAAGAATTTATTCCTCAATATATTTCTGGCAAGCAATTTTACCATGAGTGTTCTCACTGCACAATCCAATTACCCTCATACTTGCAAGAGGGAATACTGTATACGAAAGGAGGAGACCCTGTTCTCTCCACCACAACTGCAATATGAACAGGGCTTGGGTGTTTTTATTCAAGATAACAAATTAACAGACCATGGCAAGTTATGCACAACTAATTAGATCACTGCTTTTTTTCAGCATCAGTACTACATGAAAGGATATTTGCAACATAGGTTTGCACAGGATGAATGTGATTGTATGTATGTATGTATGTATCATCTAAAAGTTGCTTTGGTTGCCTAGGCAGAAGCAAGGTGGGAATTGTGCCTGTTTCAGGCAATTATTTAGCATTGCACTTCTAGGTTTCTCTTGTTTAATCATTTAACATGTTACTTTGCTACTTGAAAGGCTAAATACAGTCTTGCAAAGATCACGGTACGAATGCCTTAACCTTTGCAAGAAGCCAGACAGCACCTCACTACCAGTAACAGATTTGCCTTGTATTCTACTCCCTCTAGGAACGGTATGTTCCACTCTGTAGGTGTGAAAAGGGATCAAAGCCAGTTTTCCAACAGAAGTACTTTTGCCTTTTATTCTATCAGGCAATTGCACAACTTTTAATTTCCAAAGTGAATGCAGTTACCAGATTATACTGCTGCTTCATCAAGACAACAGATTAAGCTGTTTAATGCCACTCACAAAACTAATTCAAAGCGTACTCTCACTGGTGAAGGCAGACTTGTTTTTTCCTTAGTTTTTCCAAAGGCATTAAGTTTATTTCACTTTTGGTAGACGCTTTGTATAGGTGCTTATACTATCCTTTTATCACTGTTGGTCAATCAAACTGATCTGAAAGAAATTCCCTTGCGCTCAGTCTTGGCATTGAAGGTGTGCTCTCTCTGGCAAGTATTGAAAACGGTAGAAAATGCTTGTGAAAGATGGTGAATAATGAAGGGAAAAATGTTCTCTGATCATCTGTGTTCCTGTTCTTACAACTGAAGGTATTTTCACAACTGAACTGAAATGAATTTGCCATTTCATTTGTCACAGAACTGTATTCAAGCCATTCCCACAGAAGGCACACTGGATGAGGCAGCAGCATGAAACCCATATTCCTCCCGTTCTCCCGTCCGCGCAGTGAGTTCAGTACATCAGTCCTCCCTCCCAAATCACCCTTTGAGTATCCTGCCGCAATATTCGCATTGTGTGGTGACTTGAAAGTGAACAGAAACGTGGGAGTCCGTAAGGTCGCAAAGGGGGAGGTTGGTCGGTCAGTCGGTCTTGCCGTGCCGCCCTGGAAATGGGTGGAAGGGCCAAGAGGCAGCAGGGCCCGCGGCGAGGAGGCTTCGTGCTCAGGCGGACTCCTGGGCCTACCTCCAGCTGAGCCCTGACAAACGCCCACCGCGTGGCTGGTCCTGGGCTGGCCCGCGGCCTGCAGACCCGCGGGCCCGGCTCATGCCAGCCACTGCGGCCGCGGGCGGCCCTGGCCCTGGCCCTGGCCGCGCACCAGTAACCCGCCGGCTGTCACCCACCCCCGGGTGGGGCTTCCACCCGCCGTGACATGGCGCGGGGGGCGGCGAGTGGGGGGCAGGCCGGCGCTGCGGTGGGGGTGCGGAGGAGGAGAAGTAGAAAAGACC
>JANZLQ010000078.1:14728543-14747851 GCA_026212715.1 Elanus axillaris | reverse complement strand
GGACGGCGCCGCGCCTGCTGCTGTGGCTGGCGCTGTGGTGGCTGTGGCGCGGTGGCGAGGCGGGCGCCCTGCCCGCCCGCGGGGAGGGGGAGGTCCGGCCCCTCGGCGCGGACCCGGCGGCGGCCTGCAGCCCGCGTTGCCGGCACGGCGGGCTCTGCTCCGGCAACGGCACCTGCCTCTGCTCCAAGGGCTACGAGGGCGAGCTCTGCCAGCACGGTAAGGGCCCGGCCTCGCACCGCGGGAGGGGCGCTCGGAGGTGCCGGCGGGCGGGTTGCGGTGGGGTGGGTCCCTCCCCGGCGGGGAGCCACGGCGGGCGGGGAGAGGCCGCTCAGTCCCTCCCGTCGCCGTGGGGGAAAGGGGAGAAGCGGTGGGGACCTCCTCGTTGGTGGTGGTCCCTGGGGCCGCGTCTGGGCCTGAACAGGGCTGGGCACGGGTACCTGTGTTCGCCTCCCGACCTGCCGGCCTTCCCGCAAGGAAACCCTCCGGCAAGGTCTGAAGGGCTCGGAGCTGGCGCGCGGGGTCGGTGGCTAGATGCCGGGGAGGACGCCAGTGCGGTGCGGTGGAAGAAGAGGGGTAAGGACACCCGGTTCCTGGCGAGGCGAGGCAGCGGTGGCAAGCTGGTAGAGCACGGCCCAGAGCCCGCTCCCCTGTGAAGACGCTGACGCAGAGGGAGCAGATCCAGCCCTCGGAAAAGGCGATGTTGTCCCTGGGTAGCGTTTTACCACTTGAACACTGGGGAAAGGACCGCTTACTGGACAGGCTTCTGCATCGACTTCCTCTTGCCATCTTCACTGTGCGCGTTTAAATACTAGCCCGAGTAAGGAATGATGCTTTTAGAGGCTTGATGGCTTTCCAAGCCTCAGCAACGATAAACTGGTATTTCTAGGTGTGACTAGTGATAAGAGTACTAACAGAAAGATCAAAAAAGTGTGTAGAAAATAGGACTATGTAAAAATACTGGAATTTACTTCTTAGATATTACCTGACCCGCAGAGTCACTTGTACGTCCCATTTCCATGGTAGGAGGCATAAAGCAAGGGTGAAACGGAGTCTATTCCTGTTGGTTTCCAAGGGGAGACGGTATTTTTTAAAATCTTGCCCAATATGCAAAAGTAAACACTGGAGAGAAGAGTTTTAGCTTAAACCCTGTTTAATATAACACGCCTGATTTCTGATTCGTTTCTTCAAAAGTTTAACTGCAGAGCATTGTGGCTATTAATTGGTAAAAGTCACTCAATACCAGGAATTGTTTTCTTCACATGCTGTCCTGTGTGAAGAGGTGATATAATTTGTACAGTATTTGTTCTAGTTCTCAATGCCCTTCATTTAAAATGTGATTATTTTCTTCTAAACTCTTAAATGGAATGCTGAAAATTTCATTCAGCACTGTAATCATTCATGGAGCGTTGTTTTATTTAGAAGCTGGGGCTAGCAGGTGGTGACAAATGATGTATAGCTAATGCGGTGCGTAGTGGGGATGAATAGCTATGCTGTATACACTGTTCCAAACAACTGTTGGATCCTAGACATTTTTGGGTTTAGGGGAGATGTGAAGGATTGTTGGAAATGCAGATCTGTTTTTCAACTAGAGAGGTGAACTGTCTGGAATTGTTAAGGGAACCACTGAATGCTTGTTCTGATAAGCTCATCAATGTAGAAAAAAATGGATAAATGAAGCTTCATCCCTTGTTCTGTCAAGAAAACTGAACTGAAAACTATGTGAAATAACACAGAAATAGAGTTTTTCTTAAATTGAGAGCTCTTCTATGGCATTTCCAATGAACTGAAAGCACCTGGTAAAACAGTTACGCAGAGCTGAGTGTTGAATGGTTCTTTCATACATGTCTGTGTCCTTTATTTCCATGAAAATACTCATTCTGCAGATATTAATGTGAAGAATCCTCTATTCTTCAGTTGGGCTGCTTGAGATATACGTATCCTGTACGTATACAAGGGCAAAATTAGCATGGTGTTACTCGCTGCTTGTCTTTTCCCTTCCCTCTGTTTCAGACTTCTCACCCATCCAGTCAAAGGATAAAGCAATGTGGTGTAGGGAACTCATCTCACACCTGCAGTTTAATTCAGATGAGACTCTGAAACACATGGGTTCCTAAAATCTGTGCATGAATAAACAAATGTTTTCTCAGACACCAGGCCTGATTCAGGAACGATTTATGAGTAGCAAGGAGGTCTTGTGTGATGGGTAATTTATTTCCAACCTGACTGGACTTACCCAGAATTTTGCAAAATGAAGATTTTAATTTGTGCCTTATCCAACCTGTTGGCAATGGAAAAAGTTGCAGAATCTGTGATGATCATAGATGCTTTTCTCCCAACAGATAGTTACAGTTATGACAAAAGTTACATTTATCTCAGATGATTTCTAAACAAACAATGTACATTTCAGAAAGGTCTCTGAAAGGCAAGCTGAGGCAAAAAAAGGGAGTGGAGGAGAAGGAAATGCTGACTTCTGGAAACATTTTAGAGAAGAGGTATGAGGAAATGAGCATGTAGTTTTTCTGAAGAGGTGTGTAGGAATCCAGTAAAGAGTGAAGTCTGATATTTCATTGTAAGAATCAGAAGATGCCCCTGAAGTTGCAGCATTTTTTTATTAAATCATTTCTTCCTATCACCTCTTTTCTCACCTGTCATTTCTTGACTTCATTATCATAAGCTTCTTTGGCAGTCCAGCTGTGTTCCTTTGTTCCTTTTAAATATGGCTCTTTCTTCTGCCTATTCTGTCTAGGGTCCAAAAGCTTCCTTAGTTTTGAGTGTTTAAAAGCTTAAAATGGCGGAGTGCTCTCTGTGCAGGGAAACAATTTCACCTGATCGGCAATGTAGGATGCCAGGGCAAATAAATCCTAGAAAATGTGAAGGAAAACTGAATACTCTGAGTCTAAAATAACACAAATTTCTTATGTACTTAACTAGCAACTTTGGTAAGTTTCACCAATAGTTATCCAAGCTTTGTTTGTTGTCTGTCTTACAGCAACATGTTATCCAAAATGCAAAAATGGTGGGGAGTGCCTCAGACCTGGAAAATGCAGATGTCCACCTGGCTATGGGGGTAGATACTGTCACAAAGGTGAGTAAGACCCAAACAAGTGACAGCTTGGAAATACAAGGAGTTTGAAAACAAACAAAAATAATTTGGGACTCAAGTCCAGGATCTAATGCACTTTGAAATAATGACCTTAATTCCTTAGACCTCTGACCTTACTGTCAAAAAATGCATGGCCTAGAGGATCTGCATGCTTGCAGGATAATGGGGTAGAGTGTATGTACTGAAATGTGTTGTGAGAGTCTGAGAAAATTTTGTCCCTTGGAAAATACCTTGTTTATGTGTTATGTAAATATTCTGTTTAGCTGTATAACAGACTCTTTCTAAATAATTTAATGAGATGACTTGTATAGATACATATTTCTGTATTAAGTGGTTGAAACTTTTGTGTAGTATCTGCAAGGTGGTAATAGTGAGGGCAAGTCACTAAAGATATGCATGGCAATGTATTGTTGATAACTGATGGGAGATGTCAGAGAACATGAGTAGCAAAGACCCGATTTTTATGGTTTTGTGAAGCCTTTTGAATATATGCATGGATTGGAAAAGGCAATCCAAGAAAACATTGTTATGTTGTTATGAACTTATCAGACTACTGAGGGTGACTTGAGTTCTGGGATAAAAGGGGAAGAAAAACTGAAATAGTTTGAGGGGGAAATGATATAGTAGGTAAGATACCCCTAGAGAGTGAAGGAAAATAAAACATTGTTTTCCTTCCAGAAGAAAAGCCTCAACCTGGCACTTACAGAATTTTTTTAAGTTCTTTTTGGAAAGACACTGGTAGATTAGTTGGGCAGTTGTCAGTGTGCTTAGAACTTAATAAGCATTCTGTCTGACTGTGGTCACAGCAGCTAGCAACACCTGACAGGATTCTCTATGCTTGGATGTTTATTCTGTGGGCATTTTCTTTACTTCCTTCAAATATGAAATAGCTACAAGAGTCTACTTGGAGTGTAACTTAATGGGTACTTGGGGAAGGAACTCAGCTAGCTTCTGCAGCTCTCTGGAGTCTTGTTGTTCGGTTGTCTGTGTTTGGGGTTTTTGTTTGTTTGTTTGTTTTATTTTTTTAATAAAGCTGTATTTGGTATTTTATGAAGAAAGCATTACCTGAGTGTACCTAACATGGTAACATCTAAGTTTGCAGCAGCTTGAACTGTAGCTCTGGGATGTTAACTAGACTGAATGGAAATTCAACTGCCAGTGATAATCTGATATCAAAATTGTTAACTATAAAAGATGAAGTTAATGAATTGTTAATAAAAAAGATGAAGTGTCTTCTAATGAAGATCTGTATAACATGGTACTGTTGTGTAATGCATTGGGAAATAACTATTCATTCTGAGCAGACATAACAGTGTTGACAACAATGTGGTAAACTGGAGCATAGTCAGCTTCATTTTCCAGCAAAAGGATTTTTTTTTTAATTTTTTTTTTTTTTTAATTTCTCAAAAGCTAACTGGAAGTGTAGGTTTGTGGGGTCTTGGTAGGGACCCCACAAGAAAGGGGAACTTGACATTCTCAGAAGAGCCTAAAACAGAAGCAAGATGACAAGTACTACTTAGATAGAAAAAGCAGAGTGAGGTTTTGGTTTATGCTAATACTACAGTCTAGACTTGGATTTGTATCTGCGTAAAAGTCCTACTTGTATTTGTTATCATGTTATCCCTGTAAGGCGAAGAATGTGCTTGTGCGCACCTTGAAGGTGGAGAACTGTGGCATATGGAGCCTGGATGTACAAACTTGCAGTGTGGTGCAATGTGCTATTATAGAATCGCACAGAATCACAAAATGGTTGAGGTTGGAAGGGACCTCTGGAGATCATCATATGTAACCCCCCTGCTCAAGCAGGGTCACCTAAAGCCAGTTGCCAAGGACCACATATAGATGGCTTCTGAGTATCTCCAAGGAAGGAGACTCCACAACTTCCCAGGGCAACCTGTGCCAGTGCTTGGTCACCCTCACTGTGAAGCCATGCTGACTATTCCTGATGATTTTCTTGTCTTGAATGTGCCTGGAAGTGGTTTCCCGGATCAGTTGTTCCACTACTTTACCCAGGGATTGAGGTGAGGCTAACCCGCCTGTAGTTCCTTGGGTCCTCCTTGCCCTTCTTGAAGATTGGAGTGATATTTGCTTTCCTCCAGTCTTCAGGCACTTGTCCCTGTCACCACGATTGATCAAATACAATCAATATTAAATACATTAACTTATACTGTGTGACAAAGAGATATGCAAACAAGCTTTGAAGAGCTTTTCTAGCTGTGCTGGAGTTGACTTGTGTGTCCTTGTGTGTTCAGCATTTGTGCTAAAAATCCGTTAGCTGAAATCATGCTCAAAACTTGTGACAGAACAGAGATTTGGACTTTTGTCTACCAAGTATCAAGCAGACATTCCAACTGTCTATTGTTATAATGAAGGATAGTTGTTTCTCTTCACTATAGTGAAGGTGGTGTATACATTTACATTCATGCTTGTGAAAGGATGCATTTGGTTGTACAGAACACGATTATGCTGTATTTCAAAGATGGTGCACACCACAGTTGATACCAATCACATCTGGCATAAATAATGCTTTATTAATGAGGTCTTCAGGGCTTTGACATGTAGAATAATTCTGGAATGAGGAGGCTGACTTAGATGGTTGGCCTTTGGGAAAGCACCACTCGACTATAGTCATAGGTTCATTTGTCAAAGTAATATCCCCTTATCTTCTTCCTCTTGTTATGTGTAGGTCCTGTCAGGTGAGGTAATATGTGAATATTTTACCATGTTACTGGCTTACCAGCTGTGATTTGGCAAGATCGATAAGAATATGCATGCTAGTAGTTACTGTGGTGTAGCTCTTGAACAGTGGTGTAGCTGATGGACAGTTGGTTCACAGTTGGGGACAGGAGGAGCTGTGCCATAGCAATAATCATGTTTGTTGGTACTCTCAGGCTAAATGGTCAACAAGCTTTTAAGCACATGCTAAATTTTAACTGCATTTTGAGTTGGCATTTGCGGACATGGTTCTGTCATCTTCACTCAGTCATAGAACTGTGCCTTGCTCTGAATAGTTGAAATTTTAGTCTTTGCAGATGTGATAAAACAAGTAGTTGATGGTAGACCAGCTGTTTAAAGATAATTATTTGAAGTCCTATGCTGCTTCTGGAATGTAATGTGTATGCTGTTCTGCAGTAAGCTGCGAGGGAGGCTGTCAAAATGGTGGGGAATGCATCTCTGTCAATAGAGTTGTGAAGTGCCTTTGTGCTTCTGGTTGGACAGGATCAAGATGCCAAGAAGGTGGGTATCTACTACATTCATGAAAATATTTATATTGATTAAAAATACAACTGCAGTAAAGAAAACATTTTAAAAGTATTAAGAAACTAATAACTATGGAAATGTCATTGCATTACTACAAAAATGAAGGACCTACATTATTGGTACGTACTCTGATAAAATAGTGTCAAAATTATTTTGCATTAAAGTGTACGTCTGTTAACATTTAAACCAAAATTCTTAACACATTACATAAATATTTTTTTCGATTTCCATGGTCCTGGAAATGCCTTTAGAGTTATACCAGTTGATCATCTGGCCTGGAAGAAAATGTGTTTTGCCATTTTGATTTGTATCATCCTGAGCCTTTCATTCTGTCAGGATTCTTTTATATCCATTTTATGAATCCTGCTGACTTACCCATTCTTTTCTACTAGCAATTTGTCCTCAAGGTTGTCGGAATAATGGAGCTTGTGTGGCTCCTGGGATTTGTAGCTGTCCAGCTGGATGGGTCGGTGGAGCATGTCACTTAGGTAAATGACTTCTGACATTTTTTGTTTATCCTTTTCTCTACTTGTGTGATTTACCAATATAGTGCTCAAATCTTCAGTGCCGAGCAAAACTGCTAGGAGAGTATCTTAGAATAATAAATGAGAGCTGCTTCTGCATACTGGGGATCTTACAACTATGCATAAGGAGTAGATGGCTTTTCAGTTTGGTCAGAAAGGCAGAACTCTTCCACTTTAAGTAAATTCAGATTCGGATTTTGGTTGTCACCAAATTCATTGATTGGTATGTCTTGTCAGTATTTCTGAAATATTTTCTATAAACTGAGACCCCAGTATAAAGAACTGAAAATGGTCATTACAGAAACACTGTCACTACTGATGTGGATTAGAAGCTTCATTAAATTTTATGGACATGGAAAATTGAAACTTGCTTCTCACTTTGAGGATAAGTTGGCACAATCAGCTCCAGGTGCTCTTGAAAGAGTAAGAGGAAGCTGGCTGTAATCAAGATCAGTACTGACTGACACTCTTGCTGAACAACCACTTGCATTTTCCCAAATTTTGATTCACAAAAGCAGATGATTATAAAAATTTTAATCTACCCTTCTCTGGCAGAGCCTTGTATGCTCATTACAGCACTGCCCTGATGCTAAAAGGCAATAATCCTGAGACTCTAAAAAGGAAAGATTTTTGTTTGCTCTCTGGGAGACTGAGAGAAAGCTCATTTAAATGTTGCTTTTGAACTGGATAACATGGGTGCAAGATCTCTGGATTAAGTTCTCTGCATTTGAAATTTTTGTGTGGCTGTGGGAGTCCAGATGACGTAGTGTTAGTTCTTCTGTGATATATATAGTCAAGCAAACATTAACAAATAATACTTTAACGTTCCCATTTGACCAGCAAAATGCTTATCCTTTTTATTCATCAGTGTATCGAGACAGAGGGTGATATGAAAAGGTAAGTATGGGAGATGCAGAGAACTTACAAAATGTTTAGCTCCATTCCCTGCACTAGCAATAAAGGTAGAAATGTTCAGGTTCTTAATGTCAAAATAATCACTGTTGCTGAACTAACTAGATCTGCATCCAGTTTGACTTCTGTTGGTGCAGATGTCCATGAGCAAATTGCAGCCCCGGTCTTGTTAACTGAATGGGTGTGTAGTAGCTAGGGGACAACTAAAGCTGTGCCCGCTCAGTCCTTCCTCTGCCCTTCTTGTAGGGAACGGAAGGGCAGTGTGTGAGCAACAGCTAGTATGTGGCAACTGTTTCCTCGTGGATGTGGATCCAAGAACCAGCTTGAATACGTTTCAGCAGGAATTTTTATTGTTCCCTCACTTTCATGGAGGCATCTATCTCAAAAATAGCCTGTGCCTTAAAGAACAACAGAAATGATAGTATTTTAAAAGGGGAATGGAGCACGAATAAGACTAGACGTACTGTGGCTGTATTCCAGTGAAGGCCACGATGCCATAAATTGAGAGGCTGTGCTTTTCAGTTCTTCCATTATGCTTTTATTTATACTGTCCCAGTGCAGTCACCAGGGAACAATTCTGCTAGCACAGTGAGACAAAGAAGAAAAATGATCCTGTGTTGGGCTGAAGACATACTACGTATCTGGTGTCTCATTTCAGCTGTATGTAAACTACCTTGTCAACATGGAGGGAAATGCATAGCTCCAAACGTGTGCAGATGTCAACTGCCATACTCTGGTCTACAGTGTACAAAGAAAAGGAAGGAATGAAGCAACTTCAGCAAAGAGAAGCTGCATTTTCTTCATGTAACTTTTCATACATAGATGAAGTCTGTAACAGTGGGGGACCTTAAAACAAACATGGTAACTAATTGATTTCAGATAGCTTTTTGTCTTCAGTATATTAAGTAAATGCTTTTCTGTATGAAAGAAAAGCATTGCTGATTCTAACAAAGCTGTTATAAGTATCCAAGTGCATGTAGTGTATGGCACACACTTTCTTCTGTTCTCATTTTTTCTTCATAAGCAGAAGTATTATGTCTTGGTTGATACAGCTGACCTTGAAATAAAATTTACTCTTCAAATAAAGTACTTCAGAACAGATCTATGCTCTTTTTTATTTTTCCCCCCTTTCACTAGAATTATTGTGTTATATTAATGATGTGTTTTTAAAAAGCACATGAAACAAAATGTCCTTAATTCAGATCATCAGAAGTGGATGTTAGTTCAAGTATAATTTACCTTCAATAAGATTACACAGTTGCAAGAGGAAACTTACAGAGTTCGCATCTTTCTGGAACGTCAGCAAACTGCAAAGCATCTGATTAAAATCCTGGTTATCGTTTTATTTATGCTTCCTGCCCCTCCCTCCTAATCAGATTTGGATCTTGATTAGTTAAACAGTATTAAAAACATCCAAAACACAGCACTTGTTCCAGCAGTTCTACTGTTACTTTCTAAAAGCTTAATCCATATTGATACTCTAAGAGAGTCCCTGTCTTGACTACTTCTACAGTCGTATTATCTGATCATCTCTCAACTTCCAATTATTTCTTTTCCTTATCCCAGTAAGATAGGGAAATGCATTTAACACCCTTCTGGAGACACAGACATTGACAATTCATTCCTATTCAAGATTGTGTTGTTATAGGAGCAATATAATGGGAGGCTACAGACTGGCAGCAAGGAAAAGCCATGTCTGTCAACAAATCACCTGTGTAGAGGATGCTGAGGTGTGTCTTCTAGGCATGTTCCAGTTTGGCCTCATTGAGGTTTTGCAGCCTTTTAAACAGGCTGCAGACTGGACCAAGACTCCTACATTCATTGTTCCATGTTTCATTTGTGCTGTTTCTTGAAGGCTACAGTTGAGGAAGGTTTTGCCAAAACATGCAAGTTGAATCTGTCAACTTTCTGAATGATGCCCAAATCAATTTTTTTTTGAGATTGATCTTCATTGTCTTCTAGGTGAAACTGGATTTTTTTTTAGCAGGAGAATTTTAACTATGCATTACTTCAATCCATTTGCCTATGCGTTATTTTAATCCATTTGATGGAATAACATTGTATCTGTCTATAACCTCCCTTACCAGAACATGCAACTTCATAGGCAGAGTGACTTAGATGGACATGTTTCTCCAGGGATTACAAGCCACTGAGCATTGACAAGAAGCAAAGGAAATGGGGTCTTCTCAGTTACCAGTGTTCTCTAAAAGAGGGAACCCAAGTATATGGAGAGCAAATGAAAGACAGTGGTGTAGTTCATGAGACTCCTGTTTTCTGTTATGAGCAATTGAGAAGCCAGCCTCTGCCCATCTTTTGGAGGCTATTACATTCGCTTCAGGAACCTGCTATGGACATCAGTTGTGCAGGTTTTGTTACTGGGGCAGGGGACAGAGTAAGAGGAGTGTATGGGGTTTGTGCTGCTTTTGCTGTGATACACTGGATATTTCAGACATGCTGGTGAAAAATTTGGTTTTCATGCATGGAACAAGATGATTTCCTCAACAGTCTGGAGTAGGCTTTATTATGATGATGAAATTCAGTGTCAAGTGTCATAGTTCACTACAAGAATCATGATATAATTTAGAAATTCAAGGGTTAAGTTGAATGCCTTAGATGACATACTGGTTGCAGGGAAGTGGGTGGAAAAAAATTAATTGCTTCAGACCCAAGATTTCAGAGTAAAGGAGCAGAAGGATGTAAATGTGAAAAGGCATGTCATCTCACTATTGTTCATGGAACAACTGACTTCTACTAATAAAGCCAAAAGAGACTATAAGGGTGATTAGAAGCCAAAAGAGGTATTAGCATCATTAGGAGCATGAGACCAGGAGCAGTCAGAGAGAGACCTGTAATTGGTGTTTCTGGGCAGGCCAGAACAAATGCTTATTTGAATAGTTCCCTGTTTAGAAACGACTGAAGTAAGCAAGCAGTAATTTGATGGCACACAGAATGTGACAACGTATTTTAGAAATACTGCTTGAATGTAGCACCATCTACTGGCTACAGGGTTTTTTGTTGAGGAGTTTTTGGTTTTAAGAAATATTTAAATGTCCACAATATTTTAAGTGAGTCTAAAAGCGAATTTTCTTGTAGTTATCTTAAAATAGAACAGTAGTTATTTTAAAACAGTCGCAGAATGTATTATTAATGACAGTCCAGGTCCCCAAATTATTAGTTCCACATATACTTGCTAAAAGAGCTGTCAGTATTTCTTGTCTTGTGTTTGTTTCCCGCTCACTGGTGCATTGAACGTACTAGTTACAGCATGTAATTTTTGGCACTAGATGTGTCTTCCTGTGAAAAGCTAGTTATGCATGCAGCTCAAAGGTCAAGAAAAACGATACAAAACAGGTTACCTCCCTTATTTATTACAGCTAACTGACTGTAACATCTTATACAGATGCTCTGATTTTCACTAAAACCTGAAAAAATTGTAGGGGTAGTGCATTGGTTGTGGTTTTGATACTCTGTCTTTATAGAACATGCATAGGAAGTTGAGGAGTATTTCTTCTTTTTTATTTACTTACATGAACATTTGACCATTTATATTTTCTCTTCTACTGAAAGTGGTTGCAGCAAGAATGGAGTTACTTGGTTTATCTGTAAAATACCCTTTATTGGCTAAATTGAGCTGTGGGTGGAAATTGAGTAAAATGACCCAACTTTGCAGTGTGATACCTGTATACAGGAGAAACAGCATAAACTTCTTTAGTAATTAGTAACGCTTTCTAATCTCTGTGTTTTGGTTTTGTATATGTACCCAGGTGTCACATTTGATTGAGAATTTAAACTTACTTTGGATTTTCCCATTTGGGCAAGTAACAGAGTGGATATAGCCTATTTGTCAAATAGCTTAAGCTTTTATACTGATTTACTTTAAGATTTGCTTTTGGGAGATAGAAATGTTAACATGCTTTCTATCCAGGAAACAGAATACTTGCTAAGATCTGTGGTATCTTCTGTGATACAAGTCCTTCCTTCAGAAAACATTCATTATACTGCACTTTAAAGATCTTTTCAAGGTCATGGGCAAAAGTCAATCTGCACTTGTGAGAGTTTCTTGTGGCCAGCAGAGCAATTTCAGTGCAACTACATAATAAATGGATGATGTACATTAGGTACCTTCCAGCACTGTTATAGTATTTAAATAAATGCAAGAAAATTCAGTGAAAGTACCTGTATTCTGTATAATGTGCTAAGAATCACTGCAAGATCTTCAGTTTGGCAAAAGTTGCCCACCCTTCCATCAGAGTGGAACCATGGCAACTCCTGCAGTATGCAGCCCTTCTCACCCCTTCCAAATCCCCCAAACTCTTTTAGGCCTAATTTCAGATTGCAGTTTTAGAACAATTTTGTTAACCTGTGTACACAAGCCCTCCATATGCTTCTGCCTCTTGTTAAACTGAACAATTTTAATGCATTGTTGCAATGTGCTTTCTAATTACAGTGAATTCTGTTTCATGTGTACGATGGACAATCTAGTAACACAATAGTTTCAATTAATCACGTAATTACTGGGCAGTTTTGAAGTAGCTGCCTTAGTACATGCATACTCTGCTTCTTGTGCTTGCTGGAAAATAGCAGAGCTTAGCACTGAGCATTTTTAACTACTGTAGCAAAACTCGGGATGTGCTTTTGTTTGCACAGCTTGCGTTTGGAAAAAGTAAAAGAAATAATTTCTGCCTTTAGAAACACTGAAAATAAATAGAAATACTAAAAGTTATGATTAAAAAAAAACCCCTTTATTCAGCCTGAAATCCTAGAAAGGCATATATATATAAATTCAGTTTTGTGAATGGAAGGTTGCAAAAACCTATTAACCAAAGTACTATTAACAGCATTCCTGGCAGATGTTCTCTCTTTAGTATACCACTTCTGTAATTGACACATGGAATGAAATTATGTGATATTGGTGTGTTTGCATTTTAAAAACATTTTCAGAACCTTTTGTATTCAAAGCATCATCCTGAGGCATCAGTTCCAATAGCTAGTCAAGTTTTGTTCACAGAGATCTTTCTGAGTTGTGAGAAAGGAAACAATTAAAGTGGAGTAGGTTTTAAATAAGAGAACCATTCCCAGAAGATCAGGCTATGAGCCACTTGGATGCCTGATTGAAAGAAACTATGGAAGCACTGAAACTTAAAATACACGTGGGAAATTGAAAACGTTTTTTAAATACACCAGTCAGGCATTTGGAACTGCATCAGGTATCATTCTGGAATGATGCCGAGTTCTCAAAATACCAGCTTACTTTGCAAAATGACTTAAGAGGACTATCAAAAGGTGAGAAGAAATCTAGGCACAAAGCTGCTAACAGCTATGATTTGGCAATCAGCATCCCACAGTGGCAGTAATTGGCAAAATGAGCTCTGTTTTCTTCATGATATTTATGTTTGCTTTAAGAAAAACCAAAATGAAACGGTAAACTTCAATGGCTTAGCTAAAGGGATGACTGTATCTATTACCAGAGCTCAGCTGGTTGCAGCAGGAACTGAAATGTCTTTCGCAGCTCTAGGGGAAGAAGATGGTGGTCCTCTGTAGGAAATTTCAGAAAAACTAGAATTTTATTTGTTCAAAAACTATCTGGCAGCTGGTAGGTGCTAACAGTTCATTGGAGCAACAGGTAATGGAAAAAAATCCTGTAAGATATTTTTACAAATAATTCCTGATTTGATGTATACAGATGACATGATGTACAGCAAATTTTTCCTTGTATTAATTCCTGTTTTAAGATTCAGCATGGCTAAAAGCATTGCCAAATTTCTGTAAGACACTCAGGGACAAAATTTCCTCATATTACTGAATGCCATCTCGAAACAGGGGCATAAAAGTCTTACAGACACAGAAATCATTCAGTACTTCCTCAGTATAAGTAACGAAGTCAAAACAGAAGAGTCGGTATCTGGCTCCTGGCTACAAAGGTTTGCCATAGACAAACCAGAATTATTCTCTATCTGCTTGCCTGTTAACAAGACATATGGCCTTGTTCCCAGTTAGTAACTAAGCCTTGGTTTAAGTTCCCCCTCCTTTCTCACTACTAGCTAGTCCTTGTAACAGACTGACATATATACAAGACAAAGAAGAAAAAAATAGTTCTGGTTTTTCTTCTGTATGCAGCCAAATATATATGTAAACAATGTTTAAAATCAGAGGGTACCATTCACAAGTGATGAAATGCTGCTGCCTTTCCTAGAGACACTCAGCAGCTATTACAATCTTGTTCCCACAAAGGATATTTCATCGTCCAGTTGACTACATCAACAAACTGCAAAATTTTGGGGTTGCATCGTTCATCAAACCCGGGAGTCCAGTGAAGAATCAGAGGCTGTGGGGTTTGTGCATGAGGTAGCAAAAAATTACAGAAATATACATATGTTTTAATGACTACAAGATTGTTGTTTTGAAGCTCGTCAAAATTCATGACTGTAATACAAATATTTTAAAATAATGCTTCTGGATATTCCTTTCATTTAAATAAACTCTGTAATTGCCTTCAATGCTCTTGCTCTTTTCAAATCTCATACACACATGCAGCATTGCAATCTAATTGATACATTTCATTTCTTCAACCATGATGCCTTTGTACCTTGGAGAGAAAAATAAATAAATAAGTGTAAAAAGAGACTTTAATGATGCAGCCTGTTTTTATGATAAAGTTTAAGAAATAATTTTAATGTATCGCTGCTTTCCTGATATGCAGAAACACAACATTACATTAAACTTGTGCATACAGCATGTTTCTTTCTTTAAGAAAATGTGCCATTTTGGTCAGCGTATAATACAGCACTGATCAGCAATGTATTTTCTAGATTTAAAAATATACTAATGGTTTGCTGTATATAGTTATGTAAACATTTAAATCAAAATTATTTCTTTTTTTAGGCCACAGTTTTTAAATTCATTGCAAACATTGTAGTCTTACCTTTATAAGATATGTAGTTTTATATTTTAAAAATGTGTATGAGCAGTTATTAATAATTTCAGTTTCTTAAACATATTGCCCCTCTAGCAAGTTATCTGCTATCTGACCACAAATGGTAATGACATGGTATATTGGACTTGATAAAGTAGAAAAAAGATCTGAACTCACAGTAGTTTCAACTGGGAGAAACTGAGGCTGGATGGAAGTTAAACCATTGCCATCTTCCCCATTTTTTACCCTTTTCTCACTAAAAATGCCTGCACATCTAGCAGTCACATTATAGGTTCTACATTGAAAGACATAATGTGGCAAAGTACTAAAAAGAAAGGAAAGATGGGAAGGATAGAATGTGCTATTTTGGCTACAGCAGGAGACCAAAGAACTAAATTGCTTTTAAAGGAAAACAGTACCAGTGTGAACAGTGGTATGTAATTAAAGATGAATGTGAAGGAACAGCACCGGCATGCAGTGCTAAAATCAGCTAGGCTATGTCCCAACTCCACCAAATGAATTCTGCTGGCACCAGAAAAGTGTCAAAATACTTCGAAATTAAAATAGGAAAAACATCACAAGTGATGCAAGAAGAGTAGAATGCTTTCTACTCAGATGTCACAAAATAGTTGCAATGAAATTTTTGAGTTATTTCAGTGAATGACTGTCAGCACTCAAGCAAAGTAATACAACAGAGTATTATGTGACAAAACAGAGAAATGTTCATTATTCACTATATTGCAATAAAGTAAAGCTGTTCCCAACATAATACTTGGAGATAAGGAATGTTTGTATATAACAGGGATGAACTGAGTGACAGTGTAGTGAGTTAGTTGACAAAGATCAGGACTTGGTTCGATGCAAGCTAAGAAAGTCAGCAGTGGGATACTATTCCCCAAAACGGGGCCAGATACTGGTGAACAGAATAGTGGTTGTTAGGAAGAAGATAGTTATCAATTCCTGTTCCAGCCACTTAGGGAACGACAACAGCTCATCAGCTTAATTTGAAACAAAGGAAATGTACTTTAGGTGTTGAGAACAATTCTTTTAGTATTAGAGCCTATAAATTACTGGAATAGTTCTTAGGAATTTTATGAACTTTCCCCCACTGGAGACTGAAAGGAAGAAATTAGACAACCACATGTGGTGTATGTCATGCTGCTTCATTGGACAAGGGTGAACTAGATAACGACTCCCAAATAGCTGTATCTGTGATGGTGTCTTTACAATTACCTGAATTTTCTTCCCACAGAGGACTCCAGTATAACCAGGACGACAAGAGCATACATTAGGCAATACACACTTGCCTCCAAACAGACACTTCGGGTTGCACACAGCTAAAGCAAGAGAGGTACATATGTGGTTTTATTCAGAAAAACAACTTGATGAAGCAAAAGCAACTGCTATCTCTATATACTTATTTTGCCTGCTTATAGGAGCTGAGAACGTGATGGGTATTTTCACAGTGAAGCATCCCTCAGTGTAAGATGACTTCACAGTCATGTGGAGCCAACGATGTTCTTATGCCTATTCCATCCCACTTAACACTTTGATGCAGATTTAATAGGGGAACATGCAGAGGGCATGAATGAGACACAGATAGGGCACGAGTAAGGTGGTTTGTAAGGCATCCCACTATTTCAAGATGTTGCAATGGCCTCTCAGGGCTGTTGCAGCAGCATACCATGTTGGAGCAAGCCACCACATACTGCCATGGTCCCGGACTACCATCATATTCTGGAGGGCTTCAGAAGGGGCAGAGGAGTCTCTACTCTTTATCCTGCCTTTGACATAGATTTGGGTTAAAATATAACTGAAGTGTAGGACTTCTAGGCACTATGTATTGCTGAAACAGGCTTAACTGTGCTGAAGCACAAGGTTTACAGGTCACATCATTCTTACGTGTTTGACACTGGATTCCTTCCCACTGCGGAAGACAATGACATGTACTTGGTCCAATACACTCCCCACCGTTCTTACATTCCTGAAGACAGATTGCTGCACAAACATCATCACAAAGTTTGTTTATATCCCAAGTGATTACTTTTACTTATTATTTACATTTCAGGATGCCCATGAGAGGCTGAGTGCTTTCCAAACACAAGAGTCACATCATCTTCACTGAAAATCCATCTATGATCAACAGGATATTAAAGAAGAGGGGCAACTAGAAACAAAAAGCCCTACAGCCAAAGCACGCATTGAGATATTCTGATGTATCACAGATTGCTACAAAAGACCGAAATACTGAATTAAGTCAGCACTACTAAATAGATTTTTTTTCCAAATTTACCTTTCTAAACCCCACACCTTCGTGAGAGATTGTTTGTCATGCAACTTGAATCATGAATCAGCTCATGAACATTTGATCCAAAGTTCTTTTCTATGACACATTTTTCTGCACATTCATCCCTGCTTATTAAGCCATAATCAAACCCACTATTATTTCTCATGGGTTAATCAACTGTTTCATAATCAAATCTCTCTTCCATAGTGTCCAAAAATCTCACCCCTGTCAATATGGGTAATATTTTTTTCAATAAAACTTTCCAATAATTACAGAAAGTAATACAGGGAAAATTGTTTTTCCTCCATGCCATTAGAGAGCTCATTGGCCATATCAATATCTGAGCCTTGGGTGGGTACTATGACAGACACTAACACTTTATGTATTGGATTTCTACCACTCATCCTCATGCTGATTTTCACGCAGACTGTGCTTCTATCCATGCTGCCACATTTTATTTATTCACCATCAGTATCTTCATTAAGATACAATGAGATGCACAGCTGTACTACCATCACAGACCTATTTCTACCTTTCCTAAAGAGCTTGTGTCATTTGGATCTTCTATTCCAATCATTTCCCACTATGTTTCCATAGTTTTCCAGCCTTTCACTATACTTTTTCTGTTATATCTGCTTTTATATCCTCCAGTAAAAACTGAGATCCTTTCACTTGGTTGACTCAGCTCTTTGCAGAAATACAGATGTTTTTTATTTAGACAAGAATTAAGAAAGAAACAAGTATTATTTGCTATACAAAAATTTAAAAGATATTTTGGTCTCATGATTTACCCTAAGAACTGCATGGTATTAGTTCTCCATCCTAAATTTTGCTGCCAAGTTATAGACCATTATTTTTTCAATGTGTGTATATTCTTGAGCTTTTTGGCACTAACTTCATATTACTTGTGTGGACAGAGGTGTCCTTTAGTCATATATTACTTCTGAGGTATGGTTCCACTGTTAGCTACAAGATACTTACGAGTGTTACATCTTTTTCCTCTCCATCCTGAAGGACAAGAGCAAACATTTGGCCCTATGCACCTTCCTCCATTCATACACCTTGGCTCACAGACACCTTAAAATCAAAAACATCTACTGTTTAATACATTTAACTGATTACAGAATAATTTACTGGTTAATTTCAGATCCTGGAAGTATTTTAGCACTGGCTTACTTTTTTCACACCTTCTGCCTGTGTACCCATCAGGACAAGTACAGACATTATTTCTCATGCAATGACCACCATTCTTACAAGGCGGGCTGCAGACAGCTAAAAGATACAAAAAGGAGGAAAAGGCTGTAGTTTGCATTTTGTTTGACTTAGCAATATACTTCTAGGAAACAAGAGTGCAGCACTAAAATTCTGATAGCTTATGCAAATGTTCAGCAGTATCAAGCCTGTCTTGTAAAAATCATATTAATGTGGATTGGTGCCTATATCAACACTAAAGACAAAATCAGATAAAAAGTGGTCAAGAGTGGCAACTGTATGTGTACACAAGTAACCAGACTGCATAATATACAGTAGAACTGACTGAACACTGCTCAAAAATTGAGTGGAAGACATGGCAAATTTTGAGTCTCCTTTCTCCTTGGACATTCACTGAATCATCCATAAAATCTAAAAAATAACGTAATCTCTGTTTTGCACCACTTCTCAGGTACCTGACTTGATTGTAAATGTTGTGTCTTAAGGTAACAATGTTTTATCACAGATTTCCTCATAATGGCAGCTAGGCAGGGAGGAGGGGGGAAAAAAAAGAAAAAAAAGATTACCATTCTGACACTGGGCACCAAAGAATCCATGTGGACAGAGGCAAACATCTGGCTTAGCACATGAACCACCATTGAGACAGACAGGGTCACACATTGCTGCAGAAACAGGTTTAGGAAGAGTAGGAAGCATGACACCCAAATAAAACTCTATAAAATATGTGCTTCTGTTGCAAGGACAGGAATTAAACACCTAAGATAAGTGCAGGTAACACAATTCACATAAAAACTTTACCCAGAATTTTAGGATCAGTATTAGACTTTCTGGAGGTGCTGCTGGCAGCAGAACTAACATGCGGAGACAAGAGAGAGTGGGGGGGCTCTGCAGCAGGAAGCAGCTGTCCTTTGCTGCTGTCTGAGCCACACAGTTCCAAATTTCAAACTATGGAAGGTCCTATGGATGCTCTCCCAGGAACATGGAAGTTGCAAGAGCGTTACCTGTACTGCATGTAGGTCCATACCACCCAGGTTTACACTGGCAGTTGTCTGGAGTAAGACATTCACCACCATTTTCACAGTGTCTGTTGCAAACC
>JANZLQ010000078.1:14668526-14728498 GCA_026212715.1 Elanus axillaris | reverse complement strand
GGGGGGCAGGGAAGAGAAAGAGATATGTTAACAAATCATGCTTGATTATCCTTCAGTTCTTTCCCAAATATTAACACTGAAAATAATATACAATTCTACTAGTTGAACAGGAATTGCTGAATAGATTAATCCAGTCTCAAAGTCATAAAAAGCTAGCACCAGACTATAAAGGTAAATAAAATGCCTTTCCATGTAATTATCCATGGTCTGGTTATATTCAGTGTTAAAAATCTAGACAGTGTCAAATATAATTCTCAATAAAATGGGAAATTCAATACCAAGAGACAAATGGACCATGTTACATGATGGATTTGATGGACCCCAAGAAAGTTCACTCCAGTGTCCTCCATCACTCCAGCAAGTGCAGCTGCATGCATAGAGTGACATAAGACTAACAAGCAATGATATTTGCTGTGGAAAACCGTGAATCGCTTCTTCGGGACAACATCTCATTCTCTTTAGTACTGCTTAACAAAGAGCACCATTTTTCTTGTGTGTCACAAGTGAAACTAGAACAAGAAAAACTGAGAATGAAGAGTCCTGGGATTTGAGGAGGAGGCAAACAAAGGATTTTCTCAATTTGGGGTCAATAATGCAGTGGCACATTCAGGTGAATGATATATAAACAGCATGTCTAAATTTGGACTCTCCGAATGTTAAAAATTACGAGCATGACATCTACTCCAAATTTGGAGTTGCCAAATTGCAGCATGTAGAATTCAATATATAGAAGACAATTTATGTGAGACTAACTCCAACTTTTCAGCTGTGATCGCAGCAAAGTTTCCAATTTTCATGTCAAGTAAAAATAAAAGACCCCATAATGTGGTTCTGAATTCAGTTTTCCTGTATCCCAGTTTTTCTGACCCGCCATTCACTGATACCATCTTCTGAATGTACCCCAACATGTAAAGAATTTAAGATGATAGAAGTTAAAAACCTGTAGGGACATATTAAACAGCTATGTTCATTCTGAAGGTATTATCACACATGCAACATGCTCAATGCTTCCACATTCATGAATCATAAATAATAAACTATTTGCAGTTTTTATAGCATGTTATGTTTTCAAAGTTATGTGCAAATACTATCTAACTAATGTTTGAAAAGCCCAAGTATGGGAGCCTTCAAAGTGGCACAGGTATTATGGCATTTGCTAGCATTAGACAGAGTGCATCAAAAACTTAAACTGTAATTTGCTTTCTTGCTCCTGAAGATCAGGAGAAATGTTCTGTATTCTTCCTTTATACTTTTTTGCTTACTTGTATCACATCTTGGTCCCACAAAACCATATGGGCAGGTGCAGCGATTTCTGGCCAAGCATGTGCCTCCATTTTGACAGGGTGGTTTACAATGTGCTGCAGATACAGAATTTTGTTGTTCACGAAATCACCTCTAAAAAGATGCATGGTTTGGTTATGCTTTAGAAAAAGCTAAGTGTTAATAATTGACAGTGAGCAAAGAACTGGAAATAAAATAATGAGACATATGCAATGCCTTTTGACAAGAATAAGTAACAAGAACAACTTAATTCCAACAGAATACAGAGCGTCCCAACAGTCATCCTGAAGAAAAGAAATCTGAGACAATTTCCAGACAGGACTTCCCACTCTTTGGGAGTATTTAGCTTAGAGGCATCTACATTCACTGGTCAACTCCTCTACTTACTGTGAAAGCTAAATTTAGAAATATCCACTCACAAGCAACTTTTACAGAGTATATAAAAAAAAGTAAGGTATATACCAACATGTTACTTAGACAGTTCTGTTAAAGTAAAATGAACACACCTCTTTGCTGTCAGAATGAACAGCCATGGCTGTTATTTACAGCATCCTTTGAGCATTTATGGATTCAAAAGTGAAAAATCTTTCATTTACCTTCCTCACAAGTGGAGCCACTGTACCCTGGTAGGCATTCACATACATTGGGCTTAATGCACTTCCCATGGTTTTTGCAGTCAGGTTTGCATAGAGCTGTGCAAAAAAATCAACAGTGATCTTCAGATCATTAATTTGTGGACACAAGTTACCACAGGCTAAATCAAAATGCAATACTCACCTGCCTGACAGTTATAACCAGCATAACCAGGCTTGCATTTGCAAATATTGGGTGCCACACACTCCATATTTTTGCCACATGTTTGTCTACATCTTGCTGAAAGGCAATGAAGAAAACAAAGAAAGGAATAAGGAAAACGAAAGTGGCATTTCAGCACAACTGTGTCCTGCCTAACATAATGAACAGATCCCATAGAATCCATTAGGTCCCTCCCCGTAAGTGGTGATCCTGAGACAAATCCAAAAAAATACTTTAAGTATTTAATGTTTTAATACTTTAAAAGACTGTAGGCTATGGCAACGTTAATAATGAAAATGGGAAAATTCAATAGTCTATGCATTTCACTGATCACACAGTAACAATGTACTTTCAAGTTATAAAGATGTCACAAGATTCTTTTCTGCAAAGCATTTAGTGCAGTTATTGTAATACTTCTGCAAGTGAAGCCACCTCCATAATAACCATAAGGGCAAGGACTACACTTGATACTTCCATCCTGACATGGCTCACAAGGTATGCCAGGAAAACAGGATAAATTGGTACAGGTTACTGCTTTAGGAATCACTATTTCATTCAACTCTTCAGGAAGCATTTTTGATGGGACAGTAACTTCAACAAGGACAAAAGGTAAAGGACTCGCTTTATGCTTGGCTAATAGGTGCTGAACTCTCTGAGCATTTCCACTTTTGAATACTTTGCTTGGCAAAACAAGCACTTTGCTTATATTTGTTCTGCTGCTAGAAGTCTTCTTGCTGGTCTCAAGATAGCTGTAGGCCTCAACTTGTGCCCTTGTTTTCTTCTCAGGTGATACAGCATGGCTCCTTGAAGATGTAGTCATCACAGCATGTGTAGAAGAACTCTCTTCCACGTTAGCAAGGTGACCACTGATGGTGCTGAGAGCATGAGCAATGTTTCCAGTAACAGCAGGTTGTACAGAAGCACTTCTCTGAGAGTTAAGCGACTTCTAAGTGGTGACTGTTTTTACTGTGGAGCCTAGTAGATTGCTGCTACTGACCACGTCTGTAGAAATAAATCTCTTGGGGACATCTGCAGAACTGGGAATATAGCCTGAGATGCTTAAAACCTTCTCAAAAGAATGATTGTTGAAAACCTACTACATGTTAGAAAGAAAGAGGGGGAAAAGGTATGGGAATATTATGAGACTTTTTTTCCTTCTGAAGGTGGGGAATGTCTTCTGAACAGAAAACATATAGCCCATTCATTCTGTGCTTCAGGAAGTCTCTCCATGTGCTACATCAGAATATACGTATGCAGTAGAACCTAACTCCTAACTGGCAGAATTGGAGAAGTTCAAGGTATTCTGGGTATGTCCTTTCCCACCCTCACCATGGCTTTTTCTTGGCTGGACGATAAGGAGAAAGTAGCATATATATGAGGCAGACAGCAGAGATTTTCCCATACTGGATCAATAAACGGCTTTACTGTCAGAGCAAATTACCAGCTCCATATACTGCTCCCAACTAGATAACTGAAATAGGGTTTAAAGAAAAGATACTTCTTATGGTTCACCAGTATGTCTAACTGCTAGTAATAAACCTAGAGCCTAGAAACAGATATTTAATCACAAGTATGTACATCCTTATACTTACTGATGCACCATGGACAGTATTTTAGGTGAATAATTACCACCTTGTAGAAAAAGTATTACCATGTTTTACTCTCCAAACTTTAAGAAAGTTTCTGCATGGGTTTTACCACTGGGATATTTCATGTGCTTTGTAACAACAGAGACCGACTCAGTCTCCTTGTTGAAAGGAGTGCAAAGAGAATGAAAAGTTCTTCATATTCTGCCCAGAAAAAGCGGGTGGTCTGGTGGGTTATGAGAAGGAGGATGACACTGTAAACCCAGAATGGCAGAATGCCATATATGGGCTTTTAGCATTATGGGGCAGAGGAGGAATGAAACTAGAGGAGATTATCCAACCTAGCTTAATCTTCATCCCTAACTCCATTTAGAATTGTACAAGAAAATGGTCTACAAAAGGTTAAACTTCACTGAATCTCATTACAGAGTGCCGTCTCCCACTGCTGAAAAGCAAAGCATTTTGCAGCGCGGAGTGAGAGAGTTTTCCTCCTCCCCCACTAACAATTCAGAGATAAAAGGAAAAGACACACAAAAATTTCCAGCAAAGAAAGCCCCAGCAGGCACAGAGCTAGAAATGCCAGCAACAACTTTTACAGAGTTTTGGAATTAAGACATTCACTTGCCATATCCTTCACCTTTCCTTTGAGTTAAAGTAGGAAAATGGGATTCAACATAATGCCATAAACTTTTGCTTATCTCATATAACAGATGTCCCTATCCCCACGTTACCTATTTTATGTCAGTGGTTAGTCACAAAAACAAAAGGCAACAATAAGAACATCATACTTCACACTGTCAATAAAAATGACTTGACTGACCTAAGGGATTTGTTGATATTGACATTTCAGTCTCATTTTTCACATCAGAATACAACCCCAGTAATTGAGTCAAACTGAAAAATTAAAGTGAATAACATAAAACTGACTAGAACCTTTATTTGCCAGCTATATTCTTATCAGTATGTGAATCAGAGATTCCATTTTCTTCATGAAAAAAATCACCTTTATTCCCTCCAATTTCTCCTCTGGAATCCTTTCTTTCAACATTAGTGTCCTCAAAGCTTGCTAAAAACAAAAGATGTGAAAACACATTAGCAGTTACTTTTGTTTCAACTGCAAATAAATTACAGAGTTAAAGTTTTGTACATAAAAATAACTCAAAATTCAGAAAGCAGATAAAGAGTAAAAATTGCTGCTTAGAGTTTTCAGTAGAGTATTTTAAAAATACAAGTTATTCAGTAATTGCATTGTAAATAAATGTTTGGGCACCTTATTTGGCAAGTGCCTTGATTTGGGTAAATAGTTCTATGTTAAGCAATCTGATAGAAAAATATTTTGTCAATAATTGCTCAAATTATGAAAATAATGCAGAAAACCCCCAACATTTATATCAAAGTAGATAGAATACAATGAAAAGAATTCAGCTATTTTGTATCTATTTTTTCTAGTCACCTGAAAAAGTGTTTTACAGCTACATGACCCAGTGCAGCCTGATGTTGTCATCAACTGAGATTCTATCCCAGCCATCCACAGTCAGAGACACAGTCCTGTTTTGCTGACTAGTGGAAAGAGTTCTAAGTTACTGTTAGAAACATGAAGCACAACCAAAGATATTTTATCTGAATGACAATAAGGTAATAGCATTCTTCTGAAAAAAAGTAATTTTACCATAACATGACTTCCCATCTCCTTGCAGATTATTTGGGCATGGACCACAACAGTAAGACCCAAAAGTATTGAAGCAAAATACTCCAGGGAAGCAAGGACTGGATACACATTCATCTACATCATCTTGACAATTTTTACCTGCATTGAAATACAGATTTGGTTTTTTTCATAATTTCATATCACTAGACTTTGACAGTGTGTTTATAAAAGTAGAATGTATGCAGGTGCTGAAATACAGAAAGGGCATCAAGTGCTATCAAGCGCAAAGTATTTCAGTACATCTAATATGTACAGCTGACTAGGTTTGCTATTCACATTTTTTCATCTTATATCAAGTATCTTGCTTATTGCAGAATATGGAGAAGATGGGCTGCGGGGACTACATTTTTATCTGCAGGCATAGGAGGAATCACACTATAACCAAATTCATCACTCCTATGTTTCACCATGTTGCTGAGTTTACCTCTGCAGAGGAAAACCATGGAGATTTGCTCTCATAATATAAACAACCATTGTATTCATGCCAGAAAAATCTTGCAAGTATATCTTATAATTTTATCACAAGACCACAAAATTTCTTCATACCCTAGCAGCAAGCTATTGATAGTCAAAACTTTTAAAAAAAAATCGTAGACATAAAATTAGAAACTCCTGCTTATCACTAAACACGATAAATGTGTGTAAATAAAGTAGCCATTTACCTTGAAGTTCAGGTGGACATTCACAGTAATAGCTGTTTATTCCATCCACACATCTGCCAATACCACACTGGTTAAGTTTACAGTCATCAGTATTGACTTGACAGAGATCACCTTCAAATCCAGCCGCACACACACAAAGATATCTTCCACTTCCAGGTGGGAAATTAATGTTTGTCACACATGAGCCATTATTTAGGCAATCACACGATTTTACACTGACCTACAAGACATGCCCAATAAGACAGTTTTCTTTTTTTTTAATGAACTAGCAATGAGTTTTGTAATTAGGTATCTTAAATATTTTACTAGTAGGTGTCATTTTACTGTAATATTCATTACCTCTATTTCTACCTTAGTCTTTGCATTGCAGTCATCTGTCAAAGAAAATGTTATTTTATGGAGATTCATTGACACAGCTTTCCACAAAAGGAGACCTGATGGGGAAAGACTGGCGCCTTCTGGACCAGAATCCAATGTGAATTGAATAGCAGAGCCCTCTGGATCTGAAGCCAAAAACTGATATACAAAATCCTCTCCATAAAAAGTCTGTAGCATACCCTGAGAAGTTTCAAGCACTGGAGACTGGTTGTCTGTAACAAAGGAGATATTTTCCTTTTTTAAGAAAAAGTTGCAATATACTTATAAAAATTAAAAGGACCATATCTTTCTATTAAGGAAGTCACATGTAATTATTTCTCTTAAATTCTAATGTCATTTGAATGGCACAGGAAAAACACTAGATATTGTCATGGTAACTGTAACAACATAACCAAGAAATTATTTATACTATGCAAGAGCTTGTAAACATACAGTGCATCTATATACATAGAAAGAACTCAATTTATTAAATTTAACCACTATAACTATGCAGAGATAGTTTGCAGATGAAAGTACAGGAAGACATAAAACTCAGAGGTGACTGCGGTTTCCTTTAACAAATGAATAGATATTGTTGTAATGGGCTGCAGTGACAATCTTGGCAAAACTGAGCATTAGGTGATGGAATAAGTTATTCACTCATTGTTCCTAGGAAGGATTTAAACCATACAACAACTTATTACTAGTAAGCCTTAGTCTATTTAGACTGCACTGTTGACCTCTAACCTATATGGCAGGAATAGCTAGATTTCTAGAGATACCAGGTGAAAACAAACAAACAAAACCCCAGCACCAAGACAAGTTCTGTGAAAGAGAGAAGCAGAAGCCCTGAGGATAGCGTAGGTTTTGAAGTTGGGACATTGGAAGGTGATTAAGATTGCTAAGTTTTGGGTTACAGTGAAGTGACAACTCCAAGCAGGAACCCACCCACTGTGGCAGAAACCATGAAGGGAGAAGAAGCTGTAATCAGTGTCTCAAAACTTAGATTCTGACACCCTGTTCCTAACTAATGTCATCCACTCTGGAGAAGAGGTTGTGCTCCTTGGTTTTGGGGAATTGCCTCTGGTTTACATTCTTCTCCCATTTCTGACTTTGGCAATACTGAATTCCAATCTGTGGCTGTAACATGGAAATCCCTTGACTTCCTGACTGCTGGATGAGTTTCATTTCATTCAGGTTTCACTCTTTTGGAATAGGTATAGCTACCTTGGCTTTCAGTACAAGTTTGAACTAGGAAAAGATTCAGCAAAACAGGCACCAGAAGTCCCACTCATACAGGACACTTCCCAATCCAGGCAGAGTCTTGCCAGCACATTGGCCCATGAAAACACTCATGGAACACTTGTATTTGAGATGTTATAGACTGGGGTTGATGGGGCAGGCTGGATGGCTACTAGTAAAGCCCCAAAAGACATCCCATTTGGTGAAGGGACAAATATGATTTGTATATCCAAAGACTAAGGTCCAAGCCAAAAGAGCTACAACTTCTAGGCTAGAACTTTGTACTATGGAGAAGCAAAATGAAGAATCTAGACTCCGGCCTTCTTTTCATAGTGTGTTTTCTAAGTGGACGGAATTATGACAGCCTTGTATACTTTCAAGTATTTGTTTAGGCCGTGTATCTATGCCATCAATGTGGATTATGTCCAAATATTAAGTGGCTAATAAATATGACATGCCATTTAATTCAGTTTGTGTTCTCCTTTGGTATCAGTCATTTGTTGGAAAGTGTCTTTTATTCCTAAACGTTGAAGACAAACATTTGTGGATGTAGCTATGCCAAATATCAAAAGACTTCAAAGTGCCAATTAGGCTGAGAGCTGTTAATTTTCATAGAATCACAGAATCATTTAGGTTGGGAAAGACCTTCAAGATCATCAAGTCCAACCATCATCCATGCCCACTAAACCATGTTGTGGAGTGTCTTGTCTACGTGTTTTTTGAATACCTTCAGGGATGGTGACTCAACCACTTCCCTTGGCAGCCTATTCCAATGTCTCACAACCCTCTCAGTAAAGAAATTTTTCCTAATATCCTAATATCCATATTTTCATTATTTATCTGTAACAGCTACTGGGGGCAGCTGGGCAAGAAAAAAAAAGAAGCGTGACTTTTACACGTACAGTCTGGAAAACAAAGTATTATTTTCAGAAATTAGGAGAAAAGTCAGACGAAAACAAAAATCAAGTTACAGGCTAAAATAGTGGATACTAAGCTTTAAATGAAACACTTAACCAGTTAAACTTAAATCTTCACTATTTCCATAACTTTAAAAACTTAGTCGATTTTCAACTTCTTGCTATTAAAAAACCCCAAACTATTTAAACTTACTTTCAACAACTGACCAAGTTAACTTTGATATGTCAGGTCTGCAGAGTAAGCAAGGGCTGGTTGGATTTGTGTCACCTTCACCGTAACAGAGTCCATCTATGTTGCATGTTTTCTCCTTTTAGAGAAATGACAATGTGATTCATTAATTTTTTGTTATCAAACAGTAAATCTGGATTAATTTTTAAAGTGTCAGATAAAATCTAATCTATTCTGCACTTCCCCTAAGTGACTACAGTTGGTTTTTTAATCTAAACAACTGACAGCATGCTTGGTTTTATTTGGTAATTATATGAAGGGGTTTTGGTTTGATTTTTTTAATTCAGAATTGCCTCATCCCAACTTCTCTTTCTATGCATGGAAAATCCCTATTTGAAACAAGAACACGGTACATTCTGCTGATTTTTCTAGGTTTTTTTCTGCCTGAAAAGATGCATATTTTCATAATAGAGAGTAATGGAAATACATACCTTTAGTGTACATAACCCAGACTCCTGTGGTTCACATGCCTGACAGGCTCCATCATATAATATTATTGTTTTAGAGTTACTATAAATGAATCCATCATTAGAAATCTGCAAGATGTACAACAGAAATCGATTAACCCATCCAGGTATCAAAGTACCACTGCAGGGACTGTTAGCATGAGCTTCAACTCATTGACAGACACCTACATTTAGCTGTTTAAACTCTCATAATAGCTATCAGAAATCTAATTAATCCTGTCAATAAGTCAAGGCAGATATCTGACCAACCACATGCAGGTGTCTACTTTAGGCTAAATTGAAAAGTGTTTAGGCTCTATTGACCTTATTGACTCAATCTGTATGGGAGCTCAGATATCTACCTTACACAGGCATTTATATATGTAGACTGGGCCCTACTCATTTTTCCCATAAATGTGTCTAACGTAATTTGAAATGCTCTAAGGTAACTACCTGGCCTTTAACTTCTACTCTTGAAGAACATGTGTCTCTGTAGGACCTAGGTCCTATCTACCAATCCCCTTGCAGAAGAACACTCTCAAACAGCGCTCAATGCTTAAGCTTAGGTGACAAAACTGAGACCCCAAGTTAAGTAAGCTGAGTTCCACATTTAGTACAATTAAAAAGAAGGATAGTATCTATGTAATATATTTTCATCTTAGTAGGAATATCTGTAAGTGAATATTTGAAGTTTCTGTGAGTACCTTTATTTGCCACTTGGCAATGGGTTTATCATCAGTGAGATCCATGACATCAGACTGCTGGCCATCATTTGGTAATTGGCAGTCGACAGTACTGGCATTTTGGAAGGCAGCTGGCATAGTTAGAGGTTCTCCAGGAATCCATTGTCTATCACTATACTAAAAGTTAAGACAGAAAAACTGTTTTTCAGTGAAATACATTATGAAAATATTTTTATCAGAGAAAAAACCCATCTATTACACCATGTTTGAACAAGTCTAATGTCTCTGGATTAGAATGCAGTGGGAAACATTAAATGCCATTATTTGCACACACAGATTTCTACCTAAGCCTGCTACTGTGGAAGAAAAGGCAGAGAAGTCTTTCCTGATGCACAGCCCTTTGGCACTGCATTGCCAAGGACAAACAGTTCTTCCAGCTAGAGGGTAATAAGAGGGTTAAGCAGTGGGTGATCCTCTAACAGCACTGATCTGATGTATAAGGGCCTCTATCCCCCTCCATCTCTGCTCCCGTGAGAGGACAAGCTTTAGTCGAAGGAACAGATGAGGTTTTTGGCAGGGCTCAGGTATCATTCTGGTGCTGGGGGAATACTGGCAGTTAGCCATTAAGCCCTTGCACAAGCCAATAGATTACACCATTAACCCTGTAGACTTTTCTAAACTGCAGTGAGGACAAGTCATCTGCAGATCTATCTTGAGAATTCAACACAACAGAATAGGGATGATAATACTATTTGACTGAAGTATTGATGTGGAAGCAGCATAAGCATACTGAAAATAAAGTTAGATGGAAGTAAGAATCCAGACAGACTTAAGAATCAAAAGAACAGCAAGATCAAAATAATTTTGAGTTTGACTAGGTTTTACTGACCTGGCACATTTTTTCAGTTACTGGAGCCAATCGACAAATTTATTCAATACCAATCCTGACATGGGGAGTCATCTGCTTATAAGGCCTTGTATTTATTTATTAATTTACTTATTTATTTTTACAAACAGTAAAATAACAGAAAAATAAAATCTTTTCCTGAAAAGACATCTAAGCAATTTTTGTTCCAACCATTTTGTTTTTCTTTCACCCTATATCAGTTAAGGAATTTACAGCAAGAGTGAGTAAAAATGTAACAACTAAATATTTCTAAATAGGTAATTTTGAGTGCATTTAGTACCATAACTTTTTAAATGTGATGCAGTCTATTACTCCAAAACCTTTTTGTTACTAGCTGCAGGGAAGTTCAGATAATTTTTTCAGAAACAAATTAACCTTTCAAAAACCAATTAAAAAACCTTCTGATCTACTAGCATTCTAGTTCATTAGGTTCACAGAAAAACTTCTGCAGTTCAACGTAAATAAGGATCTAAACCTGTATTTTTGTTTTGGGGATGTTAAATACACTGTCAAACTTTACAAAAATCTTAGTAAATTCTGGATCTGTGTAACCATAGGTTCCTTGGCCATGTCCTACCCAAACCTCTATCAAAAGGTGTGTAGTAGTCCTGCATCTGTGAGGTACTTCAATACAGAATTCTCTGAATCACCTCTTTTAGCATCATGCATGAGACCTACATCCTTCCTAACATGGTAGGACAGCCCACGGACAATGCATTTGCTTTAAACTTTCGAAGGTGGGAATTTAAAAAATAAGAAATTCAGTTTGTATTAGCTTTAAATTCTGCCAAAATGGCTCTTCTATAAAATTTTGATCATTTAAGTTTACTCTCAAAATACATGGAGTTCTATACTGTTGCAAGTCCACCAACATTTGCATAAAGTCACTACTACTCCACCCTGAAAACTAAACAAACAAACCTAAACACAAAAAACCCCGTCCAAACAAACACATCTCAACCCCCCCCCAAAAACCCAAACATCCTTTGTTTTGCCTCAGCTTCCTCTTCAACTGCAGATAACAGTAGTGTTCATTTTCTAACCTGGCTCTTGACAGCGAGAAGATCATCAATGAAAGTGATTAAATAGAAAGTTTTTGTAGTTGGGAGCCAAATACACCACCACAAAGAGTGTTATATCAGAATATCTTGCCTTGAGTTAAAACAGACATTTCAAACTGTGATAAGTGAACTCCCACTAATTGTCTCACTGTGAGCTTGGCCTAAAAATCTTTTAACCTAATGGAGTGTGAACTTACTCTCGACTTTGCCAACTTGCAGACAAGTGGATACATGTTGTGTTTAAGAAAAATCTATAGCCAGCATTGCTTAATCTGTCAAAATAATTTTAGCATCTGCTGGAACTAGCCAAGGAAAACTTTGTCTCAAGAACAAAATTTTCCCATTGAATGGTTCCCCTTTCACCATCTCCTCTGCCCCCCCCATCATCACATCAATGAAACCCCATTTTACTTTGAAGCTTTTTTATTCTCGTATCTAACCTGACATAAAAACTTGCAATTGCCAATTGTTTATTCCAGGCTAACACTTGTAAACTGCTTGTAAATTTGCCTTGAGCAAATTCTAGGTCTGAGGAACAACAGTCTCCCTATACAGATTCCTCTTAGTTTACAGTGCAACATTTTTAATCTCCTGTTCAAACCTGGGGTATAGAGCTCACATACATCACTAAAAAGCCATGGTATTCTACTCCAGGGAAATGGACAACACATCAAAAATGCCTTCCTCTTTTCGTAACAGATTTATTATGTTTATAAAAGGGCTACTTCAAACATTAGACTTGAGACAGAAATCTAGTAATGTCTTTAACCTTGTTGTCCTTTTTCAAAGAATTGGTACTTGGATTCCTCTCCATAAGCACTTAAAAAACTGAACAATGATGTACTGGTTGCTGCTAATAGGGCTGCCCTTGCCCTTTTCTGATGGATAGCTGCCGTATGCTGTTATCTCCCTCTCGGCTGCTGAACATTCCCATTAAGTTTTGTATTTCTCTTACAATGGAGGAAATGGCAATCTTGCAAAGACTTGTGTGTCTGCTGCAAAGTGCCGAGTGCCTTTGCTTTTAGCTTCTACTAAAGCATTGGGTTGTACCTACATCAGTGAATAATATGTTAGACATTTTTTCCCTCATTCTCTGAGAAGTTTAAAAGGTAATTGTTACTATTTAGGGAGACCTACCTGTAATTTTGTAATTTCACATTTCAGATTCAATGACTCCCTGAAGCCATGTCCAAAAGCTCTCACTGATGTGCAGTCATACTGTCGAATATTGCATAGCCCAGCATTCTCCAGCTCTGTAATTTCTGGAGCCTGGTCTTTGAAGTAGGGATTAGACAATGAATGTTAATATACTGACTGATTCATATGCATTTACATAAAGCAGTATGTTTATTCCTCTATCCAACAAAGAAAACTATGTAAACAATGAAATCTGGACCCAGTTGAAGGAAGGCATAAACAGAAACATTTTTCATTGTTAAAATGAACCTTAACTTTAAATCTAAGCTTTTGTCTTCTCTTGGAACTTGAATATTATGAAGCAGAGAAAACATTCATGTGGTAACAAACACTTGTGAATATGTGTTTTGCTTTCTCATCTATGGTTCTTTACATCACACTTGCAGAATAAAAACTGAATGAAACTCAGGCCCTAGTAATAGGAACTGGAAAGGTTACAGTTATGCAAAAATTTATAATGGGAATTTTTTTTTTTTTAAAGACTAAACGAAAATATCTCAAGTGGAAGTTATTTCAGGAAATAAACTGACAAAGATTAAAACACTCCAAAATAGTTTTTATGAAGTAAATCCAGTTTATTTGACTTCAAGAGGAATAAAATATTTCTCTTTATTATTACCTTACCTCTTTCTCCATTTGCTTTTAAATGGGTCACTAAAACAAAAACACCATTGCAAAACAAAATATTAACAGGTTCTGTTTTGAAAGGGTTTTGATTTTTATAGTACTTTTCATATTTTTCCAGTGTACCTGCTTAACTGACTTTTTAGTGAATGTCTTATTAAAAAAACCCCAACAAAACCAACCAACCCTGCCCAGCTCTATTTGCTGTACTACTTTTTTCTTCACCATCAATTCTGCTCCCACCACATCTGAGACAGCTTACAGAGATGTGACATCACCAAAGAGAAAGACATTACGCTTACAGTTAATAAACAGGATCACACAGACCATAAAAAATTAGGGAATGGATGGATGTGGCAGACCGTCCCTGAAGAAGACAGAGTATGGAAACATTTCTAACCTCTTGGGGCAATATTCTGGACTGCAAACATGCCAAGTGGTAAATATTTTAAATCCGACATACCAGAAACTAAGCCCATGTTTTGCCCTTCAGAAACAAGAAAGCTTAATAGAAAACAATCATGGCTGTGTTAAACTAGAATTAAATTGCTGGATAATAAACAGGGCCACTGTAAGTAACCCTTGTCAGCGTACAAAAGCAGGAGAGAAAGGCAGTAAAATAAATGTATTTTCCACAAACACTGAGAACATTATTTAAGTAAATCTCTTCCAACTCCCCCCCCCACTTACCAGACAGTATGCTGCAGTCATATGAGCTGTAGCCTTGAAAACATGCACAGCCCCATTCTGTACATTCCCCATTACCACTGCAGAGACTGGGACACTTTAATGCAGTAAGTAGGCTCTCAACTGACCCTTCAAGTTCCTGTTGGTTGTAATTTATTTCTTCTAAAACTCTTTTCTCACATTCATTCTCTAGAAGAGCTAAGGAAGCTTCTGCCCAACTGAGATCATCTTTCAGCAGCAAATCTTTAACACACATATTGATTGCATCCTCGATCCGCCGGCCAAGAAGACCACCACAAAGTCTTCCTACACTGGAATTAGCTATTGCCTGCTGGCATAGTAACAAAGCACTAGACTCTGTGAGGCCAGAAGGTGTGGGCCAAGAAGGAAGAAACTTTTGATCTGTGTCAGTGGCATGGTCCTCTGGGAAAAAATAACTATAACCCTCTAAGTGTGCTTGGCTAAGACTTTGGAATAGAAATACCGGATGGTAATCATAATAATTTTGGCGCTTCCCCCTACTTGTAACAGACTGACTTTCATGAAGATGACTACTGTAACGGTAAGAATCTCTTCTACTGCCTAAGCTTGAAGTTCCTTCTCTTCCTACACCAGTATTTCCCACTGAGGTTGCAGAGACATGTGTATTTACTAGTGGTGTTTTGTGAAGTTTGGTTTGATTATCCTCCCTCTGCAGAAGTGTAGATGAATCCATTTCATGCGCAGACGAACGTTTCTTCAAGCCTCTGACAAGATCAACAGGACCAAGAAACTCAGCAGTGACATCCAGTCCTGGTATCAAAGAAAGAAATCTACCATTTTCACTTTCTTTACAAGACAGAGGAAGTTCTGACTGAGAAACTGCCTCTAGTTTATTTACTGATCGATATAATGTAGTATCTTTAAGTGCACAGTCACAGAAGACTATTTTTCTAGATGATGTTAAAGGAGCAGGTGTCTTGTCAAACAAGCTATCTCCTGGTGAAATTCTAAAGAAAGAAAAAGACAAAACCATATCTCAACTATTTTCATTGTTTTAGTAAAGCTTTAACATTTGTTTTGCTTTTTTGTCGTTTCATACTTCTACAGCATTGATCACAGAATCTGCAGCATACAGCTATATTTAAAGACCAGTTAAATCACAAAACCACGAGGGTAACTTATAATAGAAGAATTGAGAAGAGTGGGTATTTTCTGTATACCCTGATAGTTTGTTCAAAACCTACTCAAACTCATCTTACATCACACCACTTAAATATTAATTTGGCACTTCAATTTCAATTTTCTCTGAAATTAATTATGGAATGCAATGATGGCATTCTAACATTAAATTGAAAACTTAGGAAGATTTTTTTATTATTTTGACAAGTTTTTAAGAGTGTGAAGGAAAGGTTGAACAAAAAATGATGACACTTGACTGAAACAGTATTTTGTTACCTCCATTCCTTAATAAAAGAAAAAGGAACATTAGCGTGGTTTGGGATTTCCACCCCACTTGCAGTGTGATAGTCATTCTCTGCACTTCCATCAAAGGTGCCACAGAGTCCCATTGTATGTCTGTAATCTGAACTGGGTGCCCTAAGTGTTATGCTCATTCCCCATTCACTCACATCAGCACGAACAAAAGCTCCAGAAGAAAACAAAACCTACAAAGAGATTGATGATATCATCATGAGAAACATGATTTTTATTTTACCTAATAAAACCAGGTATGCTTGTTGGCAAAGAACAATTGGAAAAGGCCAGGAATATAAGGACATCCCATTAAACTCTTGCTCTAACTATTCTGGATCAGACAAATTTCACTATTTCTTCTTCTCATGAAGCCCTGTAAATAAAACCCCTATACATCTCAACCTTAGCAGGCAGCTAGATGGTGCACTATAGGTCCATAAACTTCATTCATCATTAGCAGGTATATTGTGGAAGGTCAGTGACTGTAAAACCACAGAGAATCAAAAATCAGCTAGGTTGCTCACTCTTCACATGCTAGCATATGGAAAGGGATGATTCTGGTAATATGAATAGACTCTTTGACAGCACCTTTCTCAACTTACTTTTTGTCAGCTACAGGATCCCTTGTGTTAGTAGCCTAATATAGAGTCACTTCCTACCTGCAAAGCCGATCCTCGTTGTTCTAGATAGCTCAGAATAGCCTCAAATATTTACTATTTAATTTTAGGCAACTTTACAATCTCTTGAAAGAAATACCAGAAGTCTCAATAACAAAATCCACCGCAAGTTTAAATGCTATTTCTATTACTAACTTGCTGTACAAATCTCAGCAAGTCACTTCATTTTTCTGGCTCCTCAGTATCCTTTTAATTTCTCTATTGCCTAGTCATCTTAATATTTCATATCTGAAGTCTTCAGATAAAGTGCTTCAGATAAAAGTTAAATATTTAAAATAGTCTTATACCAATAGCCAAACACAAGTTGAAAAGGCATATCTGTTTTTATGGCTTGCCTTCCAGACCAACAGAGTGATTAAAGAGCAGTTGAGGGCTTCATTTTTACATTCTGCTTCACCTGAAGTTCAGTGGAGTCCTACAGCAACTCTATCTACAAAAAAAAAGCTACAGGAAATTACAAAAGCAAACATGAATGTTTTATCTGAGAGCCACATTCTCTAGAGAAACCATCTACACTTCTAATTCTATGGATGTCATTTGGCATACTGAATTATCTGCATGCACAGCCTTCCTATATGACACTAGCATGAGTGAAACAGAGCCCACAGAGATCTCATTCTGGAACATTAGGGCTGCTAAATAAGCACATATCTGAATCTGAAAACTGCACATTTCACACAAGGGTTGTGCACTGTGATTGACAACATGGTACCAGAAAGGCATGCATGTTGACACATCCTTGGTTTTGAGGACAACATCCTTCACTTAGAGGCAAAACACTGGCCAAAGGACTATGACTGAAAAATAAACATTATGCTACTGCTTAATTGCAGAAAATAAAACATGTTTTAGTTCTGAAATTGGTGTGAACTGGTAAAAATAATTGCTGAGATAACCATTACATCTGCAAGGAATTATTTAATACTTACTGTAACTTTTCTTCCCAGGTAGGATTCAGTGATTCTGACATTGCTTCCTGTTGTGTCTCTATTTATTACAGATAAGTGTGGCTGTGACTCACGTAGCTGACCACTGCACATGTCAAATGCAATTATATCACTTCCTTCTTTGGCCACAAAGCCACAGTTACAGGATGCTGAGTAGTGAAGACTTCCACAGTCCCACTGGCGAACATGAACCTCAAAATCTCGAGACGTACTCTTATAGAGAACAAATGTTCCTGTTTTAAAATTGTCATAGAGTCTGGAATCAAAAGAATAGCGTATGATTACACTTCAGTTATAAAATAACTGTATCACCACATCAGCAACTTTATGTTAAACCAGATTTCTGATATTTGGTGATCTTTGATACTGCAACTCATTTTCCTGCATCAGAAAAACCAAATAGTACAGCCCACAAACCAACACACAACCTTGTTCTGAACAAATGCCATCATATCTTCCTCTGTGCAGCTCTAAATTGAAAAAATTAAACCTGTTTCACAGCAGAAAAATAAGGAATAAAGGAAGGATCATGAGTGGAGTATATGTACACAAAGTGAATGGAAACATAATCATGAAGCCACTTGCCATTCTTTGACATTTTAACAATGTTTATGACAGAGAATCAGAGGGTACTTCTCAACCTTTGTGTTCCTATGGTAGTACACCTATGCAGCAAGAGCAACAAGATGCATAGCAGTGTGCATGTGGGGGCAGCTGCTGAAAACTGCTTAAGTACCCTTGACAAAATGATTTAGAAAGTCACATGCTTTTAAAAAGGTCTGCTTTATTAAGATGAAGATGGGGAGTGCTTATTCCCAGAGATTTGAAAATTATTTAAGATGAAAACCATAAATAGCAACTTCCTTTTTTTTCCTTAGGTTTAGCCATCTGTTCCCTGAAGCAAGGTTAAAATAGTCAATTTAATGATCCAGCAGTGAGAACGGAGAAGAAAAAAAAAGAAAAGAAAGAAAAATCTCCAAACTTTTGCTGGAAGTTTAACAGCCTCTTGGCTATAAATGGCATTTGACAGTTAATTACAGAATCTGATTTGCTTTGTGTGTAATGGGCCAGTAGACAAACTGCAGATGGCTACCCCACTGGGACTGCACAGGATTATCCATGATTCAGTAAGGACAGGTCCTTTTCTATTTGTTTCCTCAATTTGTAAAATAAAGTAGCAACAGACTTTATCCTTAAAAAGAAAGTTCTTTTCCCCACAGCATCATGCTTCCAGCCAGACCATATCACAGTATATCATTGCTTCGTAAGAAAGCTTGATCACAATGCATCAATGGTTAAAATGCCCAGTGAAGCCATTCCTGTAATTTCCACTGACAGAGGAACTGCAAGCTCAGGACAACCCCAGTGACTTTATTATTATTATTATTATTATTATTATTATTATTATTATTATTATTATTATTATTATTATTATTATTATTATTATTACTAGTCACAGTGCTATCAGAGAAGCAATTACAAGTTGTCTTTTCCTTTTTGTTATCAAGTTCAGAAGAAAAGTGGGGTTGTGGGCTAAACATCCTTATTTGGAGGCAACATATCCTCTTCTTCTCACCCTGCCACTTAAAGAAATGTGCTTCTGCTGAGCAGAGAATATAAAGTCCCAAGTGCAGAACATGTGTTTGATACCTTCCATGAATTAGAAACACTTTGAAACACATAGGCATACCAAAAACATGCCAGCTGTGGCCAAGGAAGCTGTCTTCACTTTAGAAAGAAGGTTAGCGATGTGCAAGTGGAAGCAGTGAAGAAGTCACTTTCAATGCCATTAATGAGCTCAGCACAATGTTACACAGACAGCAGATAGCTTCTAGCCACTTGATCCTCACAAGGATTCAGATACTGACACCCAGACACAGGGAAACTATGCTGTAGATTGGAAACACCTTTGCATTAAAAGAGTTTTGCCTAATCAGTTATTTTATCATTGTTCATATTTAATAACATTTGTATCTTTCATAGTCAACAGACTGTACAGCAACCACTCCTTTCTTGGCATACTCTTCTAAAAAGGAAAATAGTCCATTTGCTTCACTCTTTTGCCACAACCCCAAAACTTGCATTTAGAAATACAGATATTACAAACATCATCATGACCGACAAGCTTTTACTAACTAAAGCACATTTATCCTTATTGTCTGAGAAAGAATGTAAAATACCAAGTGCAGTTACAGAAAACTACAGCTAACTGGTATCACCAGCACGGATTTAAAAGAAATAAAACAAACAACCGCACAAAAAACACCCACAGAAAATCCCAACACACTTAAAATTAAAAGCAGCAATCCAGTGATTACCTTCCATCAAACGTAATTATATGAGGGTCAGTAAATGAGTAGCAGTAGGCAGTGGGTAGATCCTTTACTGTAATCTTCAAAACAAAGCAGCACATAGTTAGCCATTTTAATAAATATATTATATTATACTTTTAATCAATCTGAGTAGTTATATCAGTATTAAAATGTTAAAAAATTAATTCAAATGAAAACACAGCATTTCAATGAAAATAAAACAACAGAAAATTGACCACATAAAAATCTTGGTGTGAGTCAGCAAGCAAGTCATAACTGAAATAGAAGCTTCATTAACATCAGCCACATTTCTGGCCAGTTTACAGAGCTTAACATGAAGATTTTCAACCTGTGTGCTTTCTGGAACATAGCCATTCCACAGGAAATTCTCACTGGATATAGGTTCAACTGCAATTCTGGTAATCCTGTCTCCATCCTGCATAAAGTCTGTCACAGCAGTGAAATAAATTACAGCTTGACTACAGATTCCGTTATTGCAGGGTTTCTGGAGAAGATCCACATGACAAGAAGAAAGAGCCAAGTTTAAACCTAACTGCTCTTTACCTGTTTTAATGAAAACACATCATTAGTGAGTTTTCCTCTAAAAAAGTCACATTTTGTATACTACTGTTAAGATAGATACTAAATGATTTACAAACATTCTCACAAATTAAAATAATTATGCATTTTTCTTGGGTTTGGTCATGCAAAACCCCCTCTCTGCATCATCATACACATACCCAAGAAACTGGTTTTCAATTTTCCAGTTTGATAGACAAATGGAAATCATTGTAGGCTTGCTAATGTGACATAAAAATGGTTGTCTGCATAGGCAAGGCTCCTCCTGGGGTTCACAGGACTTGTGCTTGAGGAAGCACTACATAAACCAGTAAGAATAGCAAAAAATGAGGACCTCACAACTGCATATACAATACTTGCAACTAAACAAGTCAGCAAAATTAACTGTATTATCAACTTTGTAGGTATTACAATATTCTGTCTATTCACATTACAGAATATGGCACCGATATCCAGAGCTGCCAAAAACACGTGCTAACTTCAACAAGTAATGGATTATGGACACATTTTTCCGTACTTTCAGCAGCCTGTGAATATTTTGTTTTAACATTTTAGAAAGTATTTTGCAATGTAACAGCTTCTCCAAGAAGGAGATCAGTGGGAGTATTTAGAAAAACACATTAAACATACAAAATGCACAAAGATCAGGATAATACTTACCTTCATCAACGGTATTTAATGTTAGTGAGATTTTGCAGTCACTTTCAAGCTGGCTAAACTCAGGACAAGGAACAGGAATGCTACTTTCTATTGTCAGTTTGTATTCCTTCCCATCTTCTGATATATCATATGTTTCTGTATGTATCTAGCACAGAAGAAATTGTACTTAAAATGCAAGCTTTGTGAGTAAACTACACCACTGCTTACTAACCAGCTAGGAGTACAGTATAAAAACCTGAAGAGATGGAATGGCACAGTGCATGGCCTGCCGTGCTTTATCAGGCTTATTTAGATGGTCTGAAGAGCAGCAGCATACTGGGGAGAAGATGAGGACACAGCAGCAAGAGTCTTGAAGGGGTGGGAATAAGGGGCAAGGATAAGGTGAAGGCAAGAGTAAGGGCTAGCTAGAAAGATAAGGAATTAGCAAACCACATTAACACCATAAAATGTATTCTCTGGGTAACTTCTGGAAGCTAAAATACAAGCAGTTTGGTGTATTGTCTGGGGGGAAGAGAGGGGGAAGCTACCTACAGGCAACAATGTCCCAAAGGAATGTGGAAGCCCCATATTTCTCCCAGGATTCCTCTCCGTAAACTTCCATCATAGCTCACCATAGATGCATAATCAAAAAAGCAATGAGACATCAGTAACAGAGGCCTACAACTGCGCGTTGTACATTGGGTGAAATCCTGAACACAGCCTCACAGGAAAACAAAAGTAATGCATTCACACTTCGTAGTGTGCACTACAGACTTGCGCTTGCATGAGATAAATCTGTGCCCTGATTCTGCAGAAACATCAGCTCAGACTTAACTTTATGAAGGGACAAATCCTGAAGTCAACAGGACTATTCTCAACATGTAATGACATGCAGTATGTCTTTCTGGGACTGGGATCCCATTCCCGGCCAGCAAATGGGTCCCTAAAGCTACATCCACAGTAGGAATTAAAATGAGCTTGTAGCTTGGCCTCTGACCAAGTGGCTCATGTCCCAGTTTCCCTCTCTAAGCCCAGACCAGGTTGCCTCACCCCTCCCTTATCCGCATGGCCAGCTGGGAAGAGGCCCTGACCTGGGCTATCCCATGAGCCATGTGCTGGGAGAGCCCGCTGGCATAGGTCAAAATCATGTCAGAAAAGGTAGCAGCAGTTAAACGTAATGGACAACAGTGTGCCAGGGCTCAAGTCTGAGCCGCAGCACTCCTAGTTTACAAATACAGTGTCAGAGTGTACTCTAGCTGTTGGAAATCAAGGCTTTCACTACGTGTATGAGTTGCCGATTCAGCCTTGCTGCACCTTAGGTACATGGGTAGCATAGAAACAACTTTGACGCTTCTGCTTTTTGACAAATTTAAGTTCACTACAGCCAACAACAGGCTCTATTAATTCACAATTAATACCTTTCGAGTGCCTTCTATTCAGAGGACTGACTGACTGTAGCAATAGTCTGAAAGATTCCTACTACAATAAAGTAAAACATCATTTTCTTTCAAAATTACCTTAATGCCAGCAAAAAATTCCTTGCTTTCAACAGAAGGGCTTTGTATATCCGGCTTCTCCATGAAAAAAGCAGAACTGCTACAATAGACCTGTAGGGCAAAACCAGCATCATAAAATATATTTTTGTTATGAAGTGGTCACATGAAGACAAAACCCAGCCATCATGGGTCAGTTTGATGGATTCATCACAACCAGTTTTCCGTTTGCACCAGAAGTTACTAATCGCTAGTGGTGCTGCTTAAGAAAAAAACAGAAACAGGTCGAGCACCCCAAGACCTTTTCCTGGCATACTCCAACAGTGGTGCAGACTTCTTGAACTAAAGGCCACATATAAACCAACATGTTTAACAAGCACCTAAGTCTCCATGGATTTAACAAATCCCTTCTGGAGCCCATATTGTGGAAATGCATTCTATAGTTCATTACATGTTGTTTACTTCTTTTTGTTCATTTCACAATTTTGCCGTTTAATTTTCCTGAGTGCCCATTACATGTTGGATTATGCAAAACAACTATCCCTTCCTCCTCCTCCTCCTCCTCTTCCTACTATACTTTTTTCCTGGTGTTATGGGCCTGGACAATCTTCTCCTTGCTGAAGAATTTACTGTGATTTCCCTCCACTGAACCAGTTCCATGCTACTAGACACTGTGGTTTTGCATTTTTTCTTTTATTCTGCTGTATCCCTTTTTAGATGTGTTGACCATACATGAAGTATTTCAGATCCTGAGAAAACCAAGGATTCATAGCAGCAGCAGGTAGTCTGAGACTGTGCCTTTCCTTCTCACTGTCACTGAGCTAACACTGTCAGGCAACTATTCACAAAGTCCCCATGGGATTTTTGAGGACTGGCAATTGCTATTGCTGTCCAAGCACCTGGCTTTGCTTGAATACACATGCACACACACACCAACCATGTGCTTTTTGGGTTTTTATTTTGGCCAGGAAAAATTAACCTGTATTTTGATATATACAGGTAGAAGGCTCATTGACTTTCCAATGCTTACACTTCTCAAAGTTACCATGAGAGCCTAAGTCTTGATTCTGCTACCATGAAAGGTAATGCAGGTACTCCCACTGCTTTTGGTGGCAGAGATTAAACCATTTAAATCCAATCCTAGAGACAAAACCATCAAACAGCAGCTCATTATTGATTCAGAGAAAAGAAATCTGTCTAATGAATCAACAACACAGCTTCTCACAACCTGTGGCTCTTACAGCCTCTCACTTAAATGCAGTTGCATCCAAAAATCCTCTTCATTTACAGTATCAAACGGAATCACAGTAGCAGGTGAAGAAGATGTAACTTGAATAACCATTTATCTCCTGGAGGCACACTATACTGTACTGAGACATCCTCAAAACCTTACAGCAGTGAATTACTAATATATTATGTGGTACTTCCACATTCATATGGGCACTCTTAGTGCAAACAACAACGACAGGCAGTATGCTTCTGCCAAGAAAAATTATACAGCAACGTGCTGGAACTGTAACAACTGTTTATGTCTACTGAGCCATATTTACAAAGATACAAAGACATTATGTTTTAACATACTCTGTCTCCAAGTCTGACGTTTATCGCATCTAGTTCTAGAAGTGAGAACGTATGAACTGCAGTTTCATGTTTCAGTTCTTCTTTGATACCTTCAGGAGAAAGTCTTGACCAAGTGACAATGAATCCAACTGAGCTGTTTGCAAAAGGAACACCAAAGGTACACCTTAGGTAAATGCTGCCTTTGATCAACTCTGCTACAACTTCAGGAATGGCTGGTTGTGGTGGTGACACAGATGGAGATGATGAAGGAGCCAGGTTACCTAGTCAAACAGAAGTGTGGTTTGTGCTTTTTATTCTGTGCAAAACCAGTATTGGATGAAATGACATTTACATGTATTTTGCCAATTAATACACTAATACTTTTTTTTCATATGTGGAAACATAATGTAATTGCTTAGAGAATCAGAGAAAAAGTGTATGTCCCTTTTATGAATTATTAAAAGGACAAAAAAAAATTTTATCAGCCTTTGGTTATATTCTAGCCTACAGGAAGGTGCTGAAGGCAGGGGGGGTGGGAACAAAACCAAGGGAATAAAATACAATTAAATATTTACCAGACAGGACAGAGCAACATGCAAGGGAAATTGCCTGACAGAAGAATATTTTCTCTACTTATGAAGAAAGGGGGAAATAAAAAAGGAACAGAATAAGCAACAGTATGATTTGTAGATTCATCTTATATTTGACTCCCAAAGAATCAAAGTAATCTATAAATCAGCATTATTAAAATTACTTTTTAACATTTCGGTACTTATTATGAACATTATGCTGAGAAAGTACTTTTGTAATCCAAGGTCTGAAATCACCTCCAAACTGCCCATTTTGAAACAGAGTGAGCAATACTGTTGATAACATGAACATGTTTTTATTCAAGACAGAATATGACTACATGTTGACATTATTGGGTCATAGATGCACAGAAGATCTTGAAAATCAAAATAGTCACTGCTACAGATGCCTTGAATTTCCATTCCCTTAGGATCACAGGTCTGTGGCTTTGCATCTGAAAGAACTACAGGTTGTTCTTAAATTGTATATTCACATACATACAGAGTATGTACACCAATGCTTTTAAATTAATGCCCTCTGTTAAAAAAACACCAAATATCACAAGACACTAACGGAAGTGTAAATTAGCAGAACAGAAGCAATCTTGTAATCCAATCCATATACAATTATGGCAGCAGTCAGTACAAAGCCTTGTGTTGGAAATCACAAGTAGATTGGCTATACCTAGGAGGAAGAATACAGAACATTCTACCACCTCTATCTATATCCTCTACTGCAGATGTACCCGGCCAATACTTATAGGGGTTCTTAGTGAATAAAAAGGAATTAAACTATTCTCTTGAATATCTATTTTGTCTCCCCAAATCCACATTGGAATGCTTATTCACTAAGTGTAACCCTGGACAGCCAAATTCAGTGCAGACTTGCTTTGAAAAAAATCATCTTTCCTACAGGGGCCTGAGAAAAAGTGCTTGTGCAGTGCTATTGTTTGGTACTTTGAATATTATTTAGAAATAAAAAAAGTGGAACTTCAATTAAACACGAAAATAACAGTGCATTTGTAACAGGAGTAGAAAGAAGTTAGTCACTCCACTCAAACTAAGTCAAAAGGGCAGCAGTAACACTGAAAACCCCATTCAGCAAAAAGAATGAATAGCAGATTTTGATGTTCCACATTTGAGTGATATATTTGACTTCCTTAGTGTGTAGAAGAGAGACTATTTGAAAATTTGCATGAAGTGTTTACAGCTATAAAGTGTTAAAGAGAAAACACAATACACATGGTAACCTAGATACAAAAAGCAGCACAAGAGCACTTCGAATGAAAACATAATCTTAAAAGAGGGCTTTTAAACTCAAAATGTGTTTCAGATTTACAGTATTCAGCAGAGCAAAACCAGACTTATGTTTCTTGCCTACTTTGTTTTGAGGCAGTAAAAATCTGCTAGCTGGCTGCCTATGATTTTTATATCCTTTTTCCTCTTCATAAGCCATCATGGGAAGTAAATGCAAAGTTCTATAGTGCAGGAGTTCTTCACTGCTTCAGTCACTTGCATGCTGAAATGTCCCATTTTTGGTATTTTTCTTCTGTCAATAAACCCTTAACAATTGGACCTAAAGGTATAGTGATGGGCCAATAAAGCACCAGAAAACCCACTGATAGTTTGTTATTAAACTCTTGAAGGCAGTCAGTACTAGAGGATATGATTTAGAGCAATACTGTATATGATGCATAAAAATACTATTATTTTCACAACAGTGTGTTATACGAGCTAGTAAGAATTTCTGACTACACTAATTTGTCACTATTTCACAGTATTTACAACTGTAAGGATTTAACCATGCTTAAACATCTGGCATGAATAATGAAATACGGAAGTTTTGAGCTGTGAACACCAATGCACTTTTGCAGCACAAGGGTCCAAGACAATGCGGGGCATTGCAAAAGGACTCCACTTCAGCTCTTTCTCATAGTACTAATAAAGTACTTATCAGTAGAGCATTTCTGTGTTGAATTTTCTTCTAGCAACAACGTGTATACTCTCCAGGAAGATGATGAAAGAGTTACAGTAAGAAAAATATTCCTGATGATGCTAAACAGTAATTGATAAAAATACAGTTTGGTCAAGTTCTTAAACAAAATTTACTCTGATACATAACTCTATGCATATTCAGTACTGGCTATTTGCAGTGTGTGACTGCCATTGCAGGTACTCTGAGTTTTGACTTCTAGGTGTGTCTTATATTATACAGATTATATTATACAGAAGATTTCAATTCATAAGTTTCTTTGAACAACACTTGGGTAGTGCGAACCCACCTTACCATGCCAAATCATTCTTCTATAGTATCAATATTAAAAGTAAGGACTGCAAGAAATTTTAGCATGTATAAGTATTTCCAGACATTTCCTCTCAGCCCAGTATCAGAGAAACACTCATAAACACACACACTCAGCTGAGTTAGAGCATGCATTTTCTCACCTTCTGCACAATACCCCATGCATCCTTGGGTGGGCTGCAGTAAGTAAACAAAGAAATTTCCACAGTTCCTCACACTGACAGGGATTCGGAAAAGACAGCAGTTTTTTGAAGTGCTGAAGAAAAACTGCCATGTAGCACAAGCCGTTAACTGTTTGATCTCACCAGGTCGAGGCATGGATTCTGACTCCCTCAGAGACAACCAGACAGGGGCTTGAGTACCACAGTGATTCATCTTCAGCACCAGAGAAAAACACCAGAAAATGGTTAATGCTGTATCAAACTGTTGCTGTGCTTTAATGAGAGGTACATATGTATTCAATTAATTTCCTGCATGAGCTTTTAGCAAACTTTAGAGAGTGTAATCGAGGGCTTGCTTATTTTCCTCCTCAAGGTTGAATACAAACCCACACAAAAGAGACTTAAGTCCTTGAGTCTAATGAATTTGTGTTTCTAAAGACAGGCTGTAATTTAAAGCCTGAAGAACTTAACTGGGAGCCACACCCGAGTGTTTTGCCCAAAAAAGCTAACAGTTGTGTTTGTTACAGTTTAGTGAGTTACTCTACTACATATGTTAACCTACAGTAACTGACTGTGTGAACACTATCTGAGCACAGCAAATACAGGGCAGAACATACTTACACCGAGTATCAACTAAAGGTGCTAAAGCTGACATATTTTATCTGCCCTTAGCCATGGACTGAAGGCTCGGCTAACCTCCTGGACTTCTAAGACATATGGCCAGCTGATGCAAAGTTACTGACTTGAAGCCCTAGCCAAAAATGCAAGACACCCAATAAGCCATGTCTGTCTTCAATTCCCCACCTTTAGAAATAGATATGCTTGTAGCACCGCCTGTAACAACCACGGTGAGTTTGTAGCAACCCTAAATCCTTTGGTGTTTACAAAGCAGTGGGCTTCAAAGGACTGTGGTTGAGATGCTGGTTCAACAGGTGATTGAAGAGGGCTGTTGTTCCCTCTCTTGCAAGCAAAAGCCTTGTTCAAGTACTTTTCCTCACGGGTTGAGAAGTGTGCTGTGGAATAGTCTCCTTCACCCCTCACCACTGTGGCTATGTGAGGTCTTCAGGCCAAGAAAGCTGCCATGCAGGTCACAACCGTAGTACCAATCATGGTAACCAAAGCCTAAGTCTGATTTAGCAAACAGCCATTTACCAGGGGAATACAAAAAAATGAATCCTGAGAAAAGGAGACAAAGAAGGAATTTGGTTCATGGGTTACCAGAATGAGTTAAAGACAACCTCCTGTCTTTCACATGCTGCAGAAGACAAACTGAGGAGAAACACCTAGAAGGACATGGTGTGTTAAAGCCAGCATTTGGAAAATATTTACAGGAAAACTATAATCTAAAATTGAGAGATTTTGAGAACCTCTCCTCCTTCGTACATTGCCTCAAGTATTCCTTTCTTTGACCTGATAGTGAAACAAGGTCTTAGATCATCATCTACTGCAGACTCATTAAGCAATTACTCATCTCAAAAGTACACTTTTCTTTCTTAATCTAGGCCACCATCAATCCATCAGACAGAATTAATAGGACGGATTGTTTAACAGAGTCTGAATCTTTGACAAGGATTAAATATGGCTATAATAAAACTTCTCCTAAACAGAAAGAAAGGAGGAAGTTTCCCAAAGAAGACATCCATTTTGGTTTGGTTTCAATGTTTTGAGATTTCAAAATAAATGTCTTGTTTTGTCAACAGATGCAAAGAAGCAGATGTCAATGCATAAATTTCATTTGCTGAATAAGTTTTGAATCAATCTCTTTCCAACCATCATTATCTGGACTCCTCTGTGTTAGGATGGTAGCCTATTTTTACCAAATACTTATGAAGCACTGAAAACGTTGGTCAGATCTCTAAAACTTTCCTAGATGATCTGAGCAGGTATCTTGCTACTTGCTAGCCTAACCTCTGTTCCGAAAAACACATTGTTTTCTCCTCCTGGTTTATCATGCTGGTTCTTTGCATAGAAAGTATCCATTTTGCAAAAATACTACTAGTTAATTAATTTGTTTGTATTAAACCTAACTGAAAGGAAGTTCTTCAGGAATCATTCTTTTTGCTAGTTTTTTTCAGTATGAAAGCCTGGATAACAGTAGCCTCTGCAACACAGCTTTCTGAGTCCTTAAGTCACCTGCACATTAAAGGTACTTCAGTGGCTTTATACTGCTGTAAAAAAATTAGTAAAAACTAAACTAAACTAACTAAATAAATCAAGTAAGAGGGCCTTCTATAAAATCAATTTAATTTTATTAGTATGTTTTAACTGTTTTGTATTCCTTTAAAAGTGTTTCATTGTTGGGCTTTGTTTTTCTTTTTTCTTTTATTTTTTTTAAGAGACTGTGACCAGGCAATTTCAATTCATTAGAAAAATGATGGGTAGAATATTCTAATGACATTTCTATTTTTTTTAAACAAGGGAATGTGTTAAAGTAGGGAACTAAAAAGATATACTGCCTTAGAATATAACAATTACAGAGATGTTGTTACATTCCAAAATAAAAGCATTACAAGTCTAAAGTATTAAATATTCCATGTAAATCTTGAATCTTAGGGGACTTACAGATGATAAGGCAACTAATCTTCAGTTAGCTCTGTTAGTTCAAGTAATTTTAGAAGTAATCTCTTCTCTCTAATATGCTCACTTTAAAAGCTCCACAATTACTGGATTCATGTGGCTGCAAGACTTTATACGGCTTTCACATGGCCTTCCTAACAGACTGACCATCACATAGCTACAGCTTTACAACATGATATCCCTGCTATGCTGCCACTAAGAAAATGTTCTTTAGCAGTGACTACAAATGACAGTTTTCGAGTGCTCGAAAAGGGATGTAATTTATCATCCCCTGCTATTGCCCATTCACTGTAAAATTTTCAACAATTAAGACTTAATTGTCCAGCTAACACATTTTAATATACTCAAGTATTTAGAGAGAATAAGTACTCTGTACTCCTCCACATCAGTCTCCGTAACCGTATTCTTCTTTTATACCTACCCTACTGAAAAATTCTTAAGAAAAAAATAGGTATTTCTCATAATCAAATGAGTTGTAACAATACCTCCACGCACTTGGTTGGCATCTCAGCAGGCTTGTCAAAAATCATAAAGCGATACCATCCTGGTGTTAGGGAATGGTCACATATTAAATCCTGAATAGCTGATTGCTGTAGGTGGGATGAATCGAAATCAATGCTTCGGTAAGGGCTCTGCAGGATCTGATGTCCACCAGGAGAGCATTCAAGAACTGTGGAGCAAGAGTATTTCAAGTATCAAGACGGAATGCCTAACAAGTATGTTAGAAAAGATGGTAAGTATTTTTAACAGGAAAATATGGATATATCACAATATGATATGAAGCTACTTTTACTGAAAAACTTATTGAAGTCTTAGTAACAACAACAAATAGGTATGTTAGCACTCTAAAATTTAATAGAATTCATCATGTGGTAACTCTCCCTTCTTTAAGTGGACAATAAATGTAAATTAATAACCATATTAGCTATTTACCCAAAATTTAAAACCAGTGGAAAGGACTATGTTTATACTTTCTCTCTGGATTTTGACTTTCTAGTTCTACTAATGTTTATGAAACCTAACAACCTGAATAAAAATGGGGTGTCAGATATAGGACAAGATCAAAAATCTCACCTCAAGAGGAGTAAGGATTATGTCTTTTGTAAATAGGCTACCATTTTACAGGGTTCCTATGCATGAAATGAAGAGTTCATTCAAATGGATGAGAGGTAGCTGCATACAGTTTGCATGTATACATGCAGATCATAGCAAAAGTGTGCATGGAAATGGGTAGATACTTAGATATACATTTTAAGTCAATTTGCATGACTAACATGCTAAATTTTAATAAAGTAAATACAACCGATAAACATATTTTGGGACATCTAAGTGACCTTGTGGCCTCAAAAAAACAATCTTAAAATTGCTGATCCGTAAAATGAAGGATCAGAATCTGAAAAAGACTTTACAACAGTCTTTTTTAAAATCCAGACTCAGTCAGAAATCAAGCAAAATGCCAGAATTTCTGAGCCTGATCTGGCAGCTGAGTTGAATCCTGTCAAAGACAGTGACAGTTAAAGTTCTGGCTAATGGCATATTTGCATGCGAGGTACTGAATGGCCATTCTTGCTCAAGAATGTGCTTGGGAAGTGAAATTAGGGGGAAATAAAATCAGATAATGTTTATAAATAAATAACATTTAAAATATATCTATTTAACTTGCTTTTAAAAATGGATACTGACCGATGCTTGCCTCTACAATGCTACTAATGAATTAAAAAAATGCAGCTGTATGCAAAGCTCTATAAGGTTACAATTTGAATATTAATACTCCAATTTTCAGTTTTCACTCCCAGGTTTTTCTGTATTTGTCCCATATTTTGCATGATGTAATTGTGTCACTGATTACAAATAATATTTTGGTTCAAATCATGCAATAATACACTACCCTCCATATTTTCCATGTAATTGTCCAGATAACCACAATTATGAAACAGTTTCAAAATCAGGTAATTCCCCTCCTTTAAATGGATAAGATGCCCCAGTGAAAGAACAGACTTCATCTCTTTCAAGCACAGTATGAGAATCCTATAGCCTTTCAAAGCCTGAAGATTTAATCTGATATGGCTTTAGGCTACCCAGGCAGGTACCAATAGCTTTATCTTCTATCCTCTAAGGGCAGATGGAAGTCAATGTGATTGACTGTGTCACGGCTGTGCTTCTGAGTTGCTTGTAGTAGCCTGTAGGCTATTCGTGTCCATACAAGCTGACCTTATTGACAATTTATCCTTTGTTGGAATCTGAAGAAAAGCCCTTGAAAAATCACAGGTCAGTCATGTGTGTTATTGAAACGTTTCCCAAGCAAGCTACAGCACAAAAAGTTTATGAACCATGGTGAAAGTTTCTTCCTGTCTTCTATTTTTTATTGGAATTCTCCCTTTCATATAGCACCCTCATTAGTTTTCTTTCCTGTAACTGAATCAGTCCTGAAAAAATTAGTATCTGTTATCTTTTCCATTAACAAATCAAGGTAGACATGAGACAAGTCTGTATTTTCTTTTCCTCTACAGTTTACTTAGATCATCGTTTGATAGATCTTTAAAACAGCTGACTGTACTCACTTGTAAATTCCAGTAAAGATCAAATTATATGTTTCTTATCATTATACACATCACTTTAAAATGTCACCCAGCTCTTTGTGCATTCTTTCTTTCTTTTTAGAAGTATGCTAATATTTTCATAGTTATTGCTTGGAAATTTCATGTTGCATAACACTGGTTGATTTTTTCCTTTCTTTCTTTTCTTTACCTTACCCATTCTGCAAAACAACTGAAAATAAATGCCATCATCAATAATACAAATTAAAATATTTTATTACACATCTGAGTGTAACTGATGTGCTGTCTTAACTCTAGCAACAGCAGAAACAAATAAAACTATCATATTCATGGACACATACACAAGAAATTAATGTTGTGTTCTCTGTTAAAAATTTACCCCTGCAGACCAGATCTGCTCAAATGACAGGCATTTAAGAGGGAAATTGGCTAAATTTTCCACTGAAATCATGATTTCCTTACTCAGGATGTATAAAAAAGAATAATTTTGACATAAGCATTCTTTCAAAATTCATTCTCAGAATGATCAATATCAATTTTGATGTAATGCTCCAGAAAAGCTTTGCCTGTGTCTAACATTCAGCAATTTTCAGCCCAGTGAGTCAAGGCTGGCAAAAAAAATAAGGAACTGAAAACAGGGTCTGGTAACTTGAGAGTGCTACCTACAGGCCAAGCTTACCTACCAGCTCTGCCTAGTATGGGAGGAATATTAAAGCATGGGAAGCTGTATGTGCTACTGTTGACTTCATTGACAATCTCTGACACAAAATGGAAAACTCATGTTAGTTTTAACAGAATTTACCATTTAAGCACAATTATTCTTGATGGAAATCTTTCCACATATATGGGAATATTCTTTTTAATTATTTCCTTTTGGAGCTTTAAATGTATTTGTGATTTAATAACTTTACATACTTGCTTTAGAATAATGAAATTCTAATTATAAAATACATAAATGAATACTTAAGAATCAAGACCATGAAGTTCAGCCTCCTTTGTAGGTTGTGCACTACTGGTTTAACTTAACCTAGCAGAGACAGGCTGTGAGGGGAGACTGATTTCTAGAAAGTCAAACTCTCCCATTTTGTTTGGACGTCCAGATACTACATACTGTCTGCTGAAAAAGCAATCCATCATGGGTAAACATGCAGCTGTTTCCCTAGAATTTGAGTTTACTTATCTTATTCAGTGCTTGTTTCCACAAACACCCTGCATGTTATATAGGGCTCTCTTCTGTACTTTAAATGAGGTCTCTGCATGCCAGGAAGAATTTGATTCCATATTTGCTTTTTCCTGACTGTCTTCAGGGTTAATACAGTGAGCTTTGCCTGGATCCCAGAGCTACTTGGTCTTGCCAAGATACTGAGAAATGCAACCCTAAGCGAGAAAAGAATTCAACTTTTGCAACATCTTAAACACAAGGATAGCACTGTGCCAGTGGATGAGTCTTTTGGAAGAGATATAGACAAAATCTCTGCCAACACATTGGCATTTGTACCATGACTGGATCAGGTAATAGGTACTCTGAACACCACACTTTAACCAAAAGTCAAACTGGTTCTTGAAATCAACACAGGAGCTCATTTTCCACAGAGATACTTAAGTGGCTCATGATGACTGCCTCTGAGGCACTCTGGTGGAAAAGGAGTTCCACAAAGGAAGGACTTTTCAATTCCCTGTTCACATCTCTGTTCCAATCCATGTGCAGAGAGGGACCGATGATTTTCCACTTGTCCATAATGTTTCCAGCATACAGAGCAGTCAGGGACTGAGGACCGCTGGGTGTGAACCAGAGCAGAGACAGGCAAAGGAGCCAGTTGTGGAGTAAAGGCAGGCAAGGGCAGAGTGGCGGGACTAGCAACTCAGTTCCTCAGGTACAAACAGCTTATCAGTTTATATCTCCTGCTGTCCAAAGGCTAGGGTCTGGCAAATGGCTACAGATAAACAAATAGTGCCATTAGTAAGTGCGCACTCTGATCCTCAATGTGATTTTTCTTGCATCTACTGACTGCAAAGGATGCAGCATATCAACATCCCAAGGCAGAAATTAGAACTAGGACTGCATTTAACAAAAGTGCTCAGATGTATTTGTGGATTTGAACTCTAACAAAATGCTAAAATAGAAAGAAGTTCACTTCTTGGAAGAAGCTATCCTAAAGTAATTATTTAGGGTAACACTTTTAAAGCAAAATACAAAAATTACTCTAACTACCTAAAAGATACCATTTGCTTGGATGAGACACATAAAAGAACACGATCACAAACACTGTAGCAATGACAGTATCGCAACGGAATGGCCCAGCAATATGAATGCTCTTATACACAGAACAATGAAGAAAACAGAATCAACACGCACACATTAATACACCTTTATAAATAACCTTATTTGAAAGGGTGTTAAAACACTTTTCAACCATTCCTGTCCGCACCCTAAGGGGTGCTTTGTAAACGTTGTAAATAGTTGCATAACCTTTAAAAAATGTAAAATATACGCTTATAGAGCATTTCCGAGTAGCTCTCATGTAATGTGCAATTGTATGTACTCTTTATGCTGACTTTCTCTCAGAAATTTGAAAAGATACAGATACGGGTTTTGCACAGGACGGCTTGCCCTCAGAAAACTGAAACAACACAGAAACGGGTTTTGCACGGCATTTTGCAGCGGTCCCGGGGAAGGCTGTGCCGAGGCACCGCATGTGCTCCAGCACCCTGGGAGAAGAGAGCAAGGAAGAGAGAGCCGGGTCCTCGATTTTCACTTGGTAGGTTTTCCCCTGGCAGGTGTGCTGTGACAACGACAACTCCCGTTTTGTCAGTTCGCCCTTCCAGCGGAGCCAGTCAGAGCTAACTACCCGGCTGGAAAACCAGCGATGTGAGGGCACGGGGGAAGGGCCTGACCCGGGCCGCTCTCCGGGGCGGCAGAAGGAGAACGCTCCCCGCCAAGGGGCCGAGGGCAAGCGCTGCCCTCTCAGGCGCTAGGCCGCCCAGGGCAGCGGCACCCTCCCGTTCACCTGCTGGCGGCCATGCCCCCACCTGTAGCCGCTCGCCCGTTCTCGCTTCCCGGCCCGGCTTACCTCGCCGCCGGGGCCGCGCCGCCGCCAGGCACCCCAGCACGGCCGCGCAGAGCCAGAAGCAGCGGGCTGCGGGGGCGGCCCCCAGCATGGCCCCGCTGCGCCCACACCTCGGCTCGGCTCTGGCTGCGCCGCCCCGCTCGCCCCGCCGCCGCGCTCTTCTGGCGGCTCCGTGAGCGCAGCCCGCGCCTTCGCGCGGCCCCTCCCTCGGGGGGGTCCGCGGCAGGGCCCAGCCCTCTGCCCGCCTCCCTGCCGGACCCCGGCTGGGCGCCGCCGGGCGTCGCGGTGGAGGGGTCCGGGCGCGGCGCTGGGGCGGCGGCGGCGGCGGCGGCTTGAGCTCGGGCAGGGCGCCTGGGCCGGGCGCCTGGGCCCTGGGCGGCAGCGGTTCCCCTGTAGGCATGCCCTGGGCCCGTGCTCCGCGGGGAGACTGTCAGCAAGAAAACACCCGAAACACTCGGTGATTCTTGTCGGGGCCTCTGTGAAGGTGCTTTTCTGCATCCTAGAGAGACCCAAAGCTGGTCGACGTCGCGAAGGAACAATGTCCGGCTGCCCTCCCACCCCTAATCGCATTTGTTTTCTAACGTGCCCTAAAATGCTGACAAAGATCCGGTTTCACGTTGTTTGCTGTGAATCCTTCGGCCTGTTCCTCAGATGGCCCAAGAGTGTTACTTCTGCTTTAGCAGTAATTGCAACCTGCTGTGTTGGATACCACTAACGCAGAGCAAGTTTAGCAAATATTTAACAGTTTCAAGCACCCAAGCTTCAGGGCTTGCTGGGAGATGCTCCTCTTCTGAAATGTCTGGCGGAGGACAGAGGACAAATCTCATCTTTTAAGATTTGGTGATGCTGGTGTTTTTCTTTGTAGGCCTGAGGTTGTGCAGGCACTGAACTACTTTGCACACACCAGGGTGTACAGCAGTCCACAGAAATGTTTCACGTTCTCTGTAGGATATATAGACCTAAATCAAACAAATAAATGCTGCTGACACTAAAACACAGCTTACTGCCATCCACTGAACATCTGCAAGGGTAAACTGTTCAGTGAGGACTGCTTCCAGGGGGTACTGACCTGGGCGGCTCTTTGCACAGCAGGTTTCCCTGCAGAAGGACGTTACCAGGGCTTGGAGTCGAGGCAGAGACACAGCAGCACTATTGTGGGTAACTTCAGTCCTCTTTTGCTCACACACCCTGGGCCTCTTCATTACAAGAAGCATGGCAGCAGCGAGTTTTTAAAAGGAATTGCTGGCACAGCCTGAGAGTTGAATTCAGAGTCTTGGATTTCTGTCAGTTCTCTAGGGCAGATACTTTTCTCATAAGCATTCAGGGAAATTTTAACAATGAGTTGTCTTCATTGCTTAGTCAACTGTCTGGGTTATTTGTTACCAGACCTGATAAACTTTTATCCTGAAAAGCTGCATACAACTGAAATTACTTTGGGTTTTATTTTTATTTTTTTTCCCAAACTGCATGTTTATAAAGAAGACAAAAGGAAAGAAAGAGTTATTTTACAAAACAAGTTACAAAATAAGGACCTAGAAAGAGAGAGGAGAGACGTTTTGACAAAATTTAAACACTGAGCTACTTCTTTGACCCCTGCTAGTTATGACGGAGTGGTATTCACAAGAGGATGAACACCTTTCTTCATGGGTCATGCAGGAGACCGAAAGAGGTAGCAATATGGGCTGCTGGAGTAAAGATACCTTTCATCTTTTCTGTACTGTTTTTCCCCTACCAGCTCCCTCTGCTACTATCAGCCTTGTAGCCTCTTACAGTGACAGCAGAGCAAGACCATATTGTGGTTAAAAAAGCTGACAACTTGCCAAAAGTAGTACTTGGCACTCACGGTGACAGAGTTGTGTCAGTGACAGTGAATTTATGAAAAATGAAAATAATTCTAGGGCAGCCTCATGCTTATAATTGGAGTATAGGTCTTTCCAGCAGGTTACAATTTCAGAAACTTTTAGACAGTAATTTACATAGTTTTAATTAAGTAAATCATAGGCAATGTAAAATCAGTTTGCATGACTGAAAACATCTCTTTCATTTACAATGGAATATGAAGTCAAACTACAATTTTGTATGTACGTGTTATTAAGTAGCAGGGTGTTTGGGCGGAAAAACCAAGACTGTCGAAGGGAGGAAGAATTTAAGATACTATAAATTATTATTTAGTCCAAGTCATTACAGTTGTAAGCAGTTTAAAGTTTGACTGAAAACACAACACAGGGAGCAACGGTATCAATGCTAGGAAGCATTTAGACATTGCAGCATAGAGCAGCATATCCCAGAGTGGATTTTATGAATAACAATGAAGAAAGAGAGATGTAGGGTTGGTTTTGAAAATTATTCCAAGGCTAAATTCCAGTTTAGTAACCTCAGTCTTTTCAGTAAAGCTTTTAAGTATGTATTTAATTTAAGGTGGATTCTTAAGTTTCATCTATGAATGAACTAAATTATTTTTTGAATGAAGCCTGACTAGCAGTGCTTTTGCCAACTCAGGACTGACTTATTAGGGAGGGAAGACCGTAGTGATAAATCTGAGAAAACAGACGTGTTGGACGAAAGGAGCAGGGACTTGGACAATGCTGAAAATAGAGTCACTGCAGCAGATTAAAAATTCAAATGAAAAAGAAGGTGGCTCTGCTGTTGCTAAGTCCTTGCTGCTGCAACTAGGTTGTTCTGGTTTAATGGTTATCTGCATAAGTTTGTGACTGTGCAGCTCCAGTATGCGTGTATGCATAACAGGAATCCTAGAATAAATGTGAAAGAGAAAAAAGGGACCTTTCTCATAAATGCAGCCAACATAGCAACTTCTGACTTCATCTGTCACTTCTGTTGCCAACATGCTAGTGTGATCTCTGTAACAGTGCATCTTTAACTTAATATATATGAAATACATGTCTTACATAGTATTTAACACAATGACGTCATCTCAAATTGCACTTGGGGAAACAGTCCAGAGTGGGCAGCAGGTGAGCAGATAGCAGGCTGATTAAAGATAAAGCAGTAATAACCTTAGTATTTTAGGTAACTAAGACAGGAAGAACAATTAGCAGTGTTAGCCAAAGTATGTACATTCACAAATATGTGTGCATAGCTGTTCCGGTGTGAACTGGAAATAAGAAATCACCTTTGAGTTTTAAAAGTATTTGGCTCCAGACAAAGCCACAAATGCTTTTTGTAGTTGTACCCAAGCCCTAAACTCAAAGGTAAATAAGGGGATCACCTAGAACAAAGGCAGTGCTTGTGGTAGGCTACTTGGAATAACAAGTAATTAGTGTGAATGCTGGTGCAGAGAGAGGGGAAGCAGAGTTTGAGAGCTGAGGGCAGCAGCTGGGTGGGTAGATGCTGTCCTGAACAATGAATCCCCAGCTCTGACACTTAGAGGTTCTTAGCGATATTTTTTAAACTAAGGTAAACCAATTAGAGAAGAGTCTGATTGAGTTTAAACTAAAATTGCCCACTATATCTGATTTATTATAAGCCTTTTCTTTGAAACTGTGTGGCTAAGAGTATGAATGGAAGTCTTTCTTAAATGAATCCTCTGTGCTGTACAATTAAGCCTGTCTCTATTGTGGGCAAGGTAAATCTGAAAAAGCCCTTTAAACCTATGTTGCTGTATTTGTTATCAGTGCAGAGCATGGATGATAACTGTGAATAAAGCTGTGAGCAGAACTTGGAAGCTGGGAGAAATTTCCCTGCAGAGCTTCAAAGGGTTATTGTAGTAATGCCAAGTGCTGAATGTTTGTGAAGAGTTGCCTTCAGCAGATAACACCCCTCCTGTAAGGTACAGATGGCTGAGAGATAGCCCACAGCTCTGGGCAGATCCAAAAGCATCAGAGAGGGATGAGTTCTCTTGCAGTTGCCCTTTAATGTTTTTAGTTCTTTCTGTTTGTAATAATAATTTCTTTTTGATTGTGCCAGTTCATGTATGTGAATGGTAAGTGAACATATCCTTTCTGATCAATAAATTGTTAACATTCTTTGTCTAATGTAATGAATTTTGTCCTTAAAGTCAAATTCCAGTCTTCCCTTCAAATTGTGGGTTGTGTGACTTTTAACTTAGCTGAGGTTCATTTAATTTAAAAACATGGTTTAACAGCTCTGAAACTAATGTCCTGAAACATCACTAAGATGGGAAGACACACTAAGACACATTACCAGTTCCAGTTCAGAATGAGATATTTGGTTCTGTCCCCTGTGAGGGACTGAGAGGCATCTGCCCACCACCTGAGGAATCAGGACAATTACTACTGAGACTCATTCCTCACTGGATACAAGGGTGGTGATACTTACCTCTCCTTTTTTCTCTTTCTTCTCTCTTCTCTTCCTCCTACCTTGTTGTTAGAAATATTTTGCCATGGCTGTTAGGTGTCAAGTATCTGCTATGCAAAATTTAGCCACACTTGTGTTAAAAGTCAATGTTAAATAAAACATATTTCGAGCATTTATGAGCCATTGTTGTAACTCCTGCCCTGGGATTTGCCGAGCAAAATGGGGTGTTGAAATTTTCCCTGTCCCTCCTGAGTCATTGTCGTGAGTCCTGTGTGCCGCACTGGACCATCTAAAGGATCACCTCCCCTGAACCCACTGAGTGGGATTGGACACCCCCCATCCCTATCTATGCCACCAAATAAATAGAAACAGAGAATCAGTAATGGTCAGCTCACTAGTTTGTGAGCCAGTAAGATCATGGAGAAGCCAAATCCAGGCAGTGTCCAGATACAGACATGGCACCCCTGAGAAGAGGTATATCCTATCCACACTCAGTGGTTAACTGATAACACTAAATACACAAATAAATAAACTAACTGTGGCTAGCTCAGCAAGGAAAAGATGTTTTCACCAAAGCAGAAAAAGCACATTCTTTGGCTTTGTTTTACAAAAAGGTCTGGTCTCTGACTGAAGGAGACAGTTCACAGCTGAGGATCATGAAGGCAGCACATGAGTAGGGTTTCCTCAACTTTGACTACCGTGCTAAGTTAGTCTGTGTCTTTCCTTAAGCCTTTGCCTGCAATGTAGAGAAAGGCAATATTTATTTATTTAATAAAATGTGGGATAGTAAGGACACATGCACTTTAAAGAAGCAGAAGCACAGATCATCGATTAGCTTTAGCTGGGTGGAGTTGCACTGATTTTTGCTCAGGATTTCACCCAGAATTCCTGTTTTCATGTGTATCTTTAAACAGTAAGAAGAAACTGAGAAGTGTCCTCACAGAGAAAAGCAGATGTGATTTGTTTTTCCCCTCCCAATTCCCATTGGGCTTTGTTGAGGCTTTAAACAAGTATTTAGAGGAATACAGATTCCCCCTGCCTCACACTAACGGAAAATAGGTTTCCTGTCTGTTCCCCAGATAAAATTATGTATTTCTCTTGGATAGGAATATGATATCTCACTGCAGATAGCTCTTTCTTGGCACAACAAATTATGAAAATGTTTTTTATCATCTGTGGTTTGAAGAAACTGGAAGGACAATCTCTGTCTGGTGCCCTGTTAACTTCCCTCTCTGATGGTTTGGCCATTTGAATTTTTAGGTTAATTGGGTTTTTAAATGGTTAAAATAACAGAGCAGGACTTGATCTGACAAACTATTGACACAGAAACAAAGCACAAACCTCATTTTGAAGTAGTAATAAACAAAATGTTCAAAAACTATTTTACAGAGTTGTACAAGGTAGTGTTGCTAGTTGGATTTCTAAAAAATCAATGAATGTCAAAATCCACTACCATACTATTTCAGCACACCAGATTTAAAAGCCTGGTGCTAAATTAATTACACTGGACTCTTTTGAGGGCTCTTAATTTCAAGAAGTGTTAAACATGATGCAGCTACATTGTCTGGCTCCGGAAGCACTAAGCATCAGACTGGAGAAAATTGAGAACAGGACAAGGAATTATTTAACTTATATGTTCTGTTTTCTCTTAGCAATGTGGTATTGGTCACTCTCTGGCACTGATACTGAGTTATATGGTTTGACTTTTCTTATGTTCTTAATCTTTAGCAAGGGGTGGAAGTACAGAAGTAGGGATACATAAAATAACAAGGCAAGCAGCTACCTAACCATTGCCAGATTTACATGGGAAACCTTAGATGGCTTGTGAATCTATACCTTTTCTCTCTCCCTAGTTGACAGATACATAATTTAATTGACTTCTGGCAGATGTTGAGTTTAAGATTAAATGTGCATATGGACCCTTGAAACTACTGGACCCTTACTACTTTGGAGTTGTAAAAATGTGTCTTAATATGGAAAGGATATAAAAGTGCGAGGCTGGAGAAGCTGTGATCTAAATGGGATGGGAAGAGAAGTCTGCCCAAGTAATACTAGAAGTATTACAGGGGGAAAATGGAGAGGAGTTACAAGCCAACCTCAGCTAAAGTGAGGATCAGCTTAAAAATTTCAAGTAAGTATTTCTGAATCAGATCAGCCATGGGCATCTGAACAAAGAAAAAGAAAAACAAAGCCAAGCTACTAACAAAATCCCCAATCAAACCAATGCAGGTTGGGATCAACATTAGTAGTTCCTGTGGCTTGTTTCAGTGCCCCTGGGAGAGGTGACAGTCTTTGCATAGGCTTTGCCTGAGACTGTATTTGATGCTAACATCCAGATCTTTCCAAAGTGTATGCATGTGTATATTCACACTTCTGTATCCAAGGAAAGGAGGACCATTCAACTGCCAGGCACTGAAATCACAGCAAAGCTTCCGGCCTCATGCCTGTTTATCATTTTACAAGTCTGTCGGATTTATACTTTATTTACTTTCCCAGATTTTCTGACTAAACTGGATAAGTTTACTAGTGCAAAGTGTTTCCTAATTAAAACAAATTTACAAGATGTAGATTCGATAAACACTCTGCACAGAAAATTTATTTACTAGAATCTCTGTAGAAACTGATGATAAAGAGGCAAGGTGGTACTGATGTCTCAAAGATCTGGCTTTGGGTGTTTTGCTCATACTTTTAATATTAAACAAATCACAATATTTGAGGTTAGAAAGATTTTTCTTTGAGTCACATTGTTAATGAGATACCGTAGGATATAGACATGACCGAAACAACAGAGAAATAGAGAGCAATGATCTCAACCAATTGCCTACTGCAAGGAATCATGAACTGCTCTGGTTTGATTTGGTTTGGTTTGGTTTCTCTCTGTCTGTCATTCTCTCCTCGTACCTTCCTGTCGAACATTATAGTTTCGGCTATCACTACAGATCCTAAGTTTGTTAGCAGAGGTTGGAAAGAGTCCTTTGAGTGTTCAATAGATCCCTCTGGACTAAAACTCTCTTATGTGGTTGCCCAATCTTCCTGTCAGCAAGTTTGTTCAAGGCAGTGGCTTTATTTTTTGCACACCTATTTCAACAACTGAAGTGAGTAGATCTGAATTGTCAATGTGCATTTAACATTACATTTCAAAAGAACCTCAGGTTTTGAAACTAACAGTAGGAAGAAAGAGAAATGTTGAGAAAGGAAAACTCTACAGACAGGTTCTGAAAGGGAGAGCAAAAAAAATCTAGAAAAATCTCAGCATAGAAGTGCAAAAGCCCTATTTAAGTCATTTAAATAGAGGTCTGAAACTGCAGTCAGAAATCTGTTTCAAGGAAAGTCTTATTCTAGAAAAAGGAAGAGGTTATTAAGTGGTTTCCCTATATGATGTAAAATTTTATAAATACAATTTTTAAAGGTAGCTTTTCATAATGAGGTGTCAACATTCATATGAATTAAGTGCCAGAAGGCAATCTGCTTTATGGGTAATGGATCAAATCTAAACCTATGCAAAACAGCACAGTCATATTGATAACAATACAGATATGTAAGCTTCAGTTTCCTGCAGATAACAACTGGAAATGGAAGGGAGAAACTAATCTAGTTCAATTAGATTAGTTTAAAAGATAAGTCTCATTTTAGTAGTAGTATAAGGAACTGTGGCAAATGCTATGTAATTTTTTTAATTAAATGTCTTTCTGGCATAATGTTGATTTAAGCACTCTCTTCAGTTTTACTATAATTTGAAGTTTCTGTTCCATTACCTTTCTTCCTCTGTTAGGAATTCTGATATGAACTGTATGAGATAATGAGATGGCTTATGGAGACAGTGCTTTGAGTAAAGATAAAGAAAATGTAACTTCTGTATTTTGATGTTTAATACTGTTAATCATCTCAGTTTTGTCATTTTAGAAATAGATCGCAAGTAGATCTGAGAATGAAAGCTAAATGGTCAGTGGGGAAAAAATAAATCCTTGTGGCATCTTTCTTTATGATATAAGTTTTGCTCCAATGACTACGTAGGTCAAGAATCAATAAAACAGTAACTTCTGCAATACAATTTAGACAGAGGTAGTACTATTACTGAAAAAAACCAAGGAAACCAGTTACTTCATTTCTCCAGCTAGCTCAAGGCTGTAGTGCATCAGCTTCCCCCAAGTTGCCTCTCCTACACAATCTGTAGACATTTGTCCCTGCCTTAATCCTTCCCTAAACCCCATGATTATAACACAATTTCTTATATTTTCCAGTTAAAAATGCACCCTTTCTGTATCATAGCTGTCTGGCTTGAGAGTTGCTGTGTTTACTTCTATGGTCCAGACAAAGGGAAATTATAATCTTCATTAATTTGTTACATTTGGTAGGGTATTGTCTGTGTTTGAGAAAACACGTAAGTGGGTGAGTTAAGGATGAACTCCTTCATATCCCTTAAGAGAAGACTCATTATTCCAACCTGTTGGTGCAACTTACCTCCTTTGCAGTAAAAAAGATATTACCTGTAATCTGGCGTTATAGGTGTTATTGTTATAATACACCAAATATTTTTTAAGGATATGTAAAACTCTCATTTCTGTCTAGAATTAACAAAGTATTAGTTCAATAAAACTAATTATTAAATAAATGGATGTATTAAACAATGTATGTATGTGGATATAAAACTGATAAAGAGGAAGATAGAGTGCCATTGCTAGAATTGTAATACTTTCTTTTACAGTATGGATGTCCTTGACATAATTACTAAAGTCAAGTCCTCATCTAATTAGTATCATACAACACTCCTTCAAACCTGAAAATATTCAGAAGACATGTCAGCAGCTCATGCTCTTTCTGTTTTGACAAATGCCTGACTATTTTGATAGGTAAACCGAACAAAGCCATGCATCTCTGTGTCTTTTCTGTCAGCAGTAGAAAGGCTAGTGCTGGTAAAACAGAGTCCTATTTCTGGCTGTATCTCATTTTTCAATTAAGTGAAATCAATCAGCTGGAAGAACTTTGAGCTCCTGTGTTTTGAGGAGCTACAGAAATACTGCGTTGCTGTCGGTAGTAGAGCATCCTACTACTGTTGGTATTCTAAGTGTCCTTCTTTATGAGCCTGAGGCATGAAAATATAAAATTAAATAAATGTATCTTATTACTAATAATCTCCTGTTAGGCCTGTTGGTCTGTAATACTGTTCAGGTTTCAACTCCCTTGCTGTGTGGTTCAGAGACCACCCATGGGCTTGGAGAATGCTTTCAGCAGGTCATTGCTGAAACTGTCAGATGAAATCAACATAAAAGATACCAGAAAAAACTGTAAAAAGCAAACTATACTGTTATACTACAACAATGTCTGAATGCAAGTTGTGGGAGAAATGTTGAAAAGAATGGAAAATGTTGGGTGTTGTAACAGTCCCAGTTACACTGGTGGGGCCCCACTGAACTACATGACTTTGTGCTGGTAAAAGTTGGTCATAGGATTTATAAGATTTTAATACAGTTCCAGTAGTTAGGGAGAGAAGGCTTTGCATTTAAGTGGGTTTTCTTTCAGCCCTGCCTGTGTGTTTTTAGTTTTCCATTGTATATAATACTTATGCAGGATTACTGTCATGAATTCAAAATACAGTCCACAAGTATAAAATCAAAACAGGAGCTAATGAAAAACACTGGATAATAAAACTTATCATATCTTCAGCAGTCCTCAAACACCTGTTAGAAATTTGTTTTGTAACCTGCCCTGAAATGTGATGGAGATTAATGCTTGAGTCCCTTGTGAAAATGTAAAATATCACAGTTTAGAGCTCCACATACAAATTGACAGGTAATGTATCTCAAACACATCTACTGTGGCCCACCAGGACTATTCCAAGCTGGTGCCCTCTATATTCAGGTGAAAAGAATAATAATCCTGGTAAATGCTGTTCTTTAACTGTCGGAAAGCAAATGTGATCTGTTTAGTTACTAACCTAAAGTGATTATTGCTCAGAAGTGAAGATATTCGGAGTTAAAAGTGATCAATACAATGAAACATTTCCTTTGCTTCATTCTGCTGTATTTAGACTTGTCCGAGTTTACATATGTTACAAAGGAACAGGCTGTTTGAAATCTGTTCATATTTGTCCACATAGTGATGTAAACTTGTTACTAGGAAAAGGGACTGTCAATCAAGAAGAAGAAAGATAATGTAGAGGAGGCAAAAAGATGATTATTTGCCTTGTGTATAATGACAGTCTTAGAACTAAAAACATTTTTAAGCAGGAGATGTCCTCTGTAGCATTTCTTTCCCACTCAGTCCTTGATAACCTCCTTGGCTTCTCTTTTCAGAGTACCTCTGCATATGTAAAAGCCAGCTCATCTGCATTTTGGGGATGAAGGGTCATTTTAAACTCACAAGCCATTAACAGCAGGTTTATTGAAGTTAAAACATTCAGTCTCTAAGCCCTCTGCAAAGACAAAATAATCAGTCAGACCTTATTTCACATCTTTCCTCTTTGATGACGCAGATTAAATCTAGAGACACTGCATCTGCTGATTTGTAAAACTAGGAATTCCCCTTCTATAGCTCTGTGGCTCTTAGTGATGCTTTTACCTCTGTGTTTCAAGACTTGCTGCTATGCTAACAACAGGCGTCCTGCTGTTTGACTGGAGCCTTAGCTTTGTGTATTTGAAGATAATCCCTAGACCACCAACATCTTTTCGGCATCTGTGAACATAAAGGTTATGACAGTTGCCCCTTCTGAGTGTAATCGTTGGTTTTACAAGAATTCTGCTAAAAGATTTTGAAGCTGTGATTATCTCTTCCTGCTCCGTGTGGTATTGCTAAAGGAAAAAATACTGGAAGTTTTAAAAGCAATACATTCTGCAGTGTTTTAAGACCTTCAATTTGCAACTAAATTATGTATTTAGCTTTACACACTTGACTTCTTTGGGCTATTTAACAGCTTACGCTGCGGCACATGCTTAAGTGTTTGCAGGATCAAGATCCACATCTTCTCTGCACCATTAAATATCTTGCAATTGAAGAGTGGTTAGATTCCCCAAGGGGTTGTCTTTTATGTATAAATGGAGAACATCCATGGCTTGCATCTGGGATTTCTCATCTTGTTTGAGTGATCTAATCTCCTTAGTGTGTATGTGTGTACTCAGGCACTTAAATATGTAGACATGGTAATGACAAGAATAAGCTTGCTGGGGGACAAAAGCAAGCAGGGAAAGGAATTGCCAAATATTCCTTAAAACATTTCTCCACATTTTGTGGAAATTTTAAAACATTTTGGTTTCTGGCCAGCTCTATAAATTATCCACTGCTTCCCTGTACTCTGCCTAGCAAAGCTTAGGGCAATTTTCAATATTCTGGACCATTTGTTAGCATTTAGTGTACTAACTAGAAAACAACCCACCAAACCCACCAAATATCCCTTTTTCTTCTCATATAAAACTTCATCTTTACTTCTTTGGGCCTCCCTCCAATGCTGGTCTGAAGCAGTTCGTCATAACTTATATTTGTGTGTGTGTATATATATGTGTTTATAGATGTATATGAAGAGTATACAGGTGTGTGTGTGTCTGTGTGTGTACAAATACATACACATGTGACTCACATACAGAGGATACATAATGATATTGGTGGATATAAGAGGTTTATTGTTTTGTCCTATGGTTTAAACTCTAAATCTGCCTAAAGCATCTATGCACAATTTTTACTGCATGATGCCATGCAATTTTGTGTTGAGTGTAAGTCACATTACAGACACCAAATTTTAATATATAGGGTTTTTTTTGTGTTCGTGACATGTATCACCTGATACTATCAATTCTCTGCAAAGATGTTTTAAGCCCTCTGTAAGAAAATTGTAGTTTTTTCTTTGTGTAGGCTTTGTGAATCACAAAAAAGGTTACATGGATAGCTCTGGAAATACTGTCCAGCATTTCCATCCTCGCCCTTATCACAGAACTGTGGTAGCACCACGGAATCAGTTCAGTCTTCTTCTCCTTGTTACCTGCAGGACTGCAGGTTGCCTTCTCTGGAAAGATTCCCAGATCCTTGGGTTTGAAGGGGATAATGCTCAGTTGAATGCTTCTACAGAAACCAAAGCCTGAAAGACTTCTCTGAAGTGGCCACACTGAGCAAAGGAGAGAAGTCCTTCAGTACAGTTTCAGTGTTTGAACACTGTGAACTTCCTGTATTTCAATTTGTGCCCATTTCTTCTTGTCCTTTAAATGAGCACCATTGAAAAGAGTCTGGTTCTGTCTTCTTTGCTATCCCTCCATTGGGTATCATGTACCATTGGGTACACATGGAGATCCCCACGGAGCCTTCCTTTCTCCAGACTGAACTGTCCCAGCTCTCAGCCTCTCCTCATATGTCGGATGCACCAATCCCTTAGTCATTTTCCTGTCCTTTCAATACTGGACTCAATCCAGTATGTCCATGTCTCTCTCTCTTGCACCAGTGAGTCCAGAACTGGACCCAGCACTCCAGCCATGTCTCACCAGTGCTAGGTAGCAGGGAAGGACCAGCTCCCTCGACCTGCTGGTGGCACTTTGCCTAATGCAGCCCAGGGGCTGTTGGCTGCCTTTGCCTCCAGTGCATGTTGCTGGCTCATGTCCAACCTTTTGTCCACCAGAACCCTCCAGGTCCTTTCTGCAAAGCTGCTTTTCAGCTAGGTGGTCCCCATCCTGCACCCCTTGCATGGGATTATTCTTTCCAGGGGCAGGACTCCTGCATTTCCCTTTGTTGAACATGAGATTCCTGTCTGCCCATTTTTCTCAGCCTGCTGAGGTCCCTTTGAATGACAGTGCAAGCATCTGGTTCATCAAGAACTCTTCCCAGTGGCAAAATTGCTGACAGTGCACTCTGTCCCATCATACAGGTTGTGAATGAAGGTATTAAACAGTAATGGCCCCAGTATTGAGCCCTGGGATACACCACTAATCACTGGCCTCCAGCTGGACTTTGTGCCACTGATCACAACTCTTTGAGCCCAGCAGTCCAGACAGTTTTAAGTCCATGTTGCTGTCTGCTTGTCTAGCTCATACTTCATCAGCTTGTCTATGAGGAGGTAAAAGGAGACAGTGTTGAAAGCTTTGCTAAAGGTGAGATACACAAAATCCACTGCTTTCCCATAGTCATTTTGCTGCACAAGGCCACTAGGTTGGTGAAGCATGATCTCCCTTTCATAAATCCTTACCATGCCAAATCACCTTGTCCTTTCTGTGTTTCAAATGGTTTCCAGGGCAGTTGGCTTCATCACCTTCCCATGGTTCAAGACGAGGCTGGCCAGCCTGTAGTTTCTGGATTGTCCTTTTTTGCTTCTTGAAGACAGTGGAGACATTTGCTTTCTTCCTACCCTCAGGAATCTCCCCTGATGGCCATGACATTTCAAAGATAATTGAGACATTGGCCAGCTCCCTCAGCACATGTGGCTGCATCCCACCTAGTCCCAAAGATTTGTTTATGTGCAGTTTGATTAAATGTTCCCTAACCTGATCTTCCTCTGCCAAAGAGTGTTAATTCCAAATTATTTAAATGGCTTCATTTGTTAGATTTTGAAAATTCAGCATCTTTAGTACTTTCTACAATAATTTCTGGTCTTTCCAGTAGCTTGAGTAAAGCATTATCAGTTATGGCAAAGCAATCTTACTAATGTTCTATGAAAATCTTCAAGGTTCTACAAAAAAACTTCAAAGTTTCAAACGCTGCAGTTATATTGCCCACTGGAATGAAAACATTAAACCTGTTGATCCAAAGGCCCTTTCTTTCAGCAGTAATTTCACTCTGGTGCTATTCTCTGTACAGTAAATATTAAGGCTTCTTTTCCAATCTGTGAAAATTTATCTAAGTAAACCCAAAATATAGCTAACAAGATATTGTCAGTTTAATAGCACATAGTAGTGACTTAAAATGGTGAAAAACATTGCTATATGTAAATACAATAATCAAGCTTCATGTATGAGACCTTGTGTCTTGTTCCATGGCAAAATTCACATCTTTAAATGAACACAAGAAATTGCTTACAGTTTACTGTGAGCTTAATGTAAAAGTGCAAATTCATTAGTTTTAACAATATTTATAAATTTGATTGATTTTTCCTTGTAGAGGAATTTCTTGAACAACAGGGCCACAAGATATTGTGGGTTCTCATGGACAATCCTGGCTTGTTAAAAAACACCGCGTCCTTGAGGCCTTGATAAGAGGTAGCACACATCTGCTGTTTACAGCAGATGTGGGAATTAGTTGTGAATACCCAAGATACGCTGTAACTGCAAGGCTTGCCAAAAACGACGCGTGCTTAAAGCAGTAGGCCAATTATAATATGTCTAAGAGCGCGTGGACAGTAGTATCTAACCAATAGAATTGTTAACATCATCGCGTGAACCCTATCCCTCAGGTATAAATGTACTCCTGTCACTGAATAAAATGTGCAATGCTGTATCATTCATATTGAGTCGTCCTGCTTGCTCCTCCGCCGCTCACATTTCCTAAAGCTTGCAGAATAGCAATAACTGCCTAGGCATATCTCCATGAATGAAGACGAAGCACTGAAATATACCTGCAAAGTGCTTGTTTTTAAATAAACAGATCATAAAACATTAGATAGGTTTTACAGATTTTCACTAATATTAAGCACAAAGAATATGCTGTTTTACCTTCTCATGAAGTTTTTGTAACTGTAACCCATGGGCTTTAGAAGGGTCAAGTGATTAATAGATATAATCAAAACTATTTAGAGAAACATTTCTCAGCTGCTTGGGAACAGTGTGTTTTGTCAGCAGTTCAGTACAAAGACGTGCTCTCTGACCTTGGCTCTGCATTAACCTTATACTGTGAAGCACGACCATTTGGTGCTGTAGATGTGATTGGAGGTGTCCCACACTATAACTCTGCAGGACTGAGGGGGCTGCACGCGTGTGTGCGTGCATGCATGTTTGTGGTTATTTCAGTGGTAGTTCTAGAGGTAGTTTTCAGTAAAAAGAGTTCCATAAAAGCTTACTGAATAAACATTAAAGCCATTTAAAAACCCCTAGAAGAGATAGCTGTAAGCCACTGAGAGTCGTTTGCGCTAGAAAATAAAAGCATCTGTTTATTTTTTTAAAAGCTCTGCTATCATGGGTTTTTCAAACATACACTTCAGAAAGCCAAAGGAAGACAATAGAAACCAAAAAACCTGGATGTATGCCATTGCTCATAGCAGCATGGTAATGAAATAAAATCTACATTTTTGTTATTGGTAGGATAGGGTTTCCCTCCTGTTAAGATATTTGTCTCCTGTATATTCCTCTGTAAAAATGTAGAAGAGAAGAGAACCTTTCAGACAGAAAGGTTAGTTGTCTCTAGAATTAGTTGCAAACAAAATATCTCAGGGACAAATTCTGTCATGTTTTCTCAAGTAGACAGAGAACTTTAGGCCAAAATTCTACAGAAATGTAAGAACAAACATTTTGATTACAAACTTTCCAATTCACGTAAATCATATGTACAGGGTTCCAACAGCATCCTGCCATGAAATAACTCTTCCTTCTAAAGACCATCTCTTGGAGGATCTTCAGGCTCTTTAAAGAGCTGCCACAAACCTGGAACAGTATCAACATGTTTCCCCCCCACACCTTAGTATTTAGGTTATTTCACTGTAAGCATTTATGGAGTAAAGTATTACCATCATTTAAAGAATGATGTATTTGAACGAATCTTGGAAGACTCCAAATCCTGTTCAATAAAAATCCCACATGAAATACGAGATGTGAGACAACATATTTTATTTTTTTTTAATATTATGACTCAGTTTAAAGACATGGTTTTTAAAGTCACTCAGACAAGACCTCTTTTATTATATGTATAAGAATAGCTCTAATTTTGTGTGACTTCCTAAACTAGATCTAGGTGTAAGCAATGACTGGGCATGGAGGTCACCCCCTATAGTGACTTCATTTCCCTAGAAAGCAAAAACATAATATGCTGAATTGCTAGAATTGAAATCGGTTTTAATAAAAGTCTGAATACTTGGTAGATGTGAAAACCATTCCTTACATATTATAGCATTCTTTTACTTAGATGTCAGTGTTTAACTAGTTGAGGACATTATACTTAAAAAAAAAAATCAAAATTCTATGACAACTTTTCACATATCTCAAAAGCTCTTTCTGAACAGCACTAAGTAGAAATGCAGAAGGCATGAAGAATGCTGTAGGGATTTGGAGCATAAGTAGCTTCTTGTGAAGGATGCAATTTAAAGAACAGTTTTAATGATGATCTTTAGACAGGAATGATGGCTTTGAAACTGGCTTGTTTTCTCGACCAAGTCAAATGCAGAATGTTGCTCCAGGGTACATGTTTTCCTGATCATCTTTTCTTTCCGCCATGAGTACAGACAGACTGAGTGGAGGTTTTCTTCCAGTACTAATGAAAAACAGTGTGTCTGTGAAGGATTCTAACACGCGGCTCAGCAAATGGGTGAGCCTGCTTACTGAACGAAGCAATACAATACTTCACAGCTTACCTTACCAGTCAGCTCTTACTACTCAAAAGGAAGTGCATATCCTAGTTACTGCTAGTCTTTACGACACCAGCAGCAACAGAATTTACTGGGGACAAAACTTTGTTCAGCCTCTGGTGCCCCTGTAAAAGGATTCTACATACCATAGTGATCTTTGCCTGTACCTTTTATGGAGTCCCTTACAGAAGAGAACTGTTCCCCTGTTGTGCCATTTATGGACATGATAGGCTTAATTTAAATATTGCAGCAAATAAAACCTTAGAAATATCAACAGGCAAGTTAAATCCTTTATCTGCAAAGTTTTAAAAAATACATCTTCACGTTTCTTATATATGCAAAAAAATGGCTTTGCAATGGAACTGGAAATAGCTGAAGGGCTCACTGTCCCCTTGGGATAAAATGCACAGCTAGCTACCATAGATATCTTCCAGGAAGGATTGACTGTTTATTTTCTTTAACTTGTTAATATGCTACACTAAACAGTTTCATTATTGAAGTTTTGGGTTGCATTTAAGTTGGGCTTTCAGGGAAAATATAAAACATTGATTTAAAAACTCACGATTTATTATGAAAATTTTTTAATGTTTTAATGTTTGACATATTCTTATTTATGAAGGAATTATTTTAAATTGAACAACGAAAGTCTAAGAGGATTCAAGATTTGTAAACACTTATTTTTGTAATTGATTATTCTTGGAGTGTCTTGGTTGAGCCGTACTGTGAATGTACCACTGACTTCTCCATTACTTAAATACACTTCCATCTATGCTAAAATTAGCGGTAATTTTGGTATTACCTTTGATGAAAGAAAGAACAGATTTTTGCCTTTTGAAAAGTATTAGTAGTAAACCACACTGTTAAGTGTTTTTCACAAACATGATCACAAGAATTTATCTCCCCAACAAACCCTGAGGTCACTGTCCCCTGGTTATTGTCTCTAAGTCATGGTCATGGGCCCCTCATGTTTATTGTCTCTAAGTATTGTACCTATGAGATAGCACATCTAGCAGATCTAAGAATAAAGCTCAAATCTTCCAGTGAGTATTACTGCATCTGAAGTGCTTTGAGGCTAGAAGCAACTGCAGAGTTTTCTCTTGTCTCAGTCAAAATGTCTCTCTCTGATTTTGAATTGTGTGGTAAAATAAAATATCTTTGTTGAAACCTGATCTGTACCTTTGTTTGTAGATAGATATATACTTCTTTGTCTAGGAAATCTTTTTGTTATATCCCTGACTTCAAATTTGGATATACATATTCTAATTCCTCTCAATCATCTTAAACTTGCATCTGTTCATTAGTAAATTAATGCATATTCTTATGTGCATTTCTGTTTGAAAAGGAGCTTCATTAATTGTTGCTGTATGTGATTCATGAGGAGATGCATAGTATGATGCACCGACTCCTTTGTTAGAACTGTTATTGCCTTTCATATCCAGAAATGTATGGAAGGGGAAGAATCAGATGACAGGACAGCACTATGTGCTTCTTCCTATCTGGTGTGGGTGGGGTAACAGTGAGCTCAGGATTTTACTGGCCAAAAAGCCAGATGAAATATTCTGAGGGAATGACATAAAATTCCAGTGAAGTACAGATAACTCTGCTGTATTCGTTCTAAGGCTCCCCAAGATATCAACATGGACAGGTCTGCAATTATGCTGTAATTAGGTCCCCAACTGTGCCTATTTTTAGCTCCTTCCTTCTCCTAGCAGGAGGTCTGTGAATGCATGGTACAAGAAAAGTCTAGCCCAAATTAGAGCAGATTGGCAAATCTTCCAGGAAAAGTTTGACCTGATGAAAAGTACCTTAATTCCTGTGAAATTTCAGTGAAGAAATACTCTGGTTCTTTGCCTGGCAGGCTACTTAGGAGACCGGGTTTCCTAAGTACATGGTCCTTGACAGCTTCATCATGACTTCTGAGGCTGAGAATCTCAAACAAAACAGGGAAGCTAGAAGTACATGAGACTTTTAGCTAAGTGTGGTGGGTTGACCCCAGGTGGCAGCTAAGCCCCCACCCACTTGATTACTCAGTCCTCCCCCAGTGGGATGGGGGGGAGAATCAGAAAAGCAAAAGTGAGAAAATTTGTGGGTTCAGATAAAAACAGTTTAATAAGTGAAGGGCAAAAAGAGGTAAAAAAAAAAAGTGATGCAAAAGCAATCACTCACCACCAGCTGACTGAAGTCCAGACAGTCTCTAAGAAAAGGCTACTTTGGAAAAACTATCCTCAAGTGTTATTGCTGAACATGACATTGTATGGACCCTCTGGCCAGTTGGGTTCGGCTGTCCCAGCTGTGTCCCCTCCCAACCTCTTGTCCACTCCCAGCTTACTGGCCTTTGCTGGGTTAGTTGGAAAGAGAGCCTTGACACTATGCAAGCACTATTGAGCAACAGCCAAAACACTGATGTGTTAATAACACTGTTTTGGTCACAAATCTAAAACACAGTACCATATGGGCTGCTATGAAGAGAGTTAACTCCATCGTCATGAGCCCCCATACAATAAGATTTTGGCCGCAGATTCCACACAAAAACGCTGTGTCAGTTTTAACTGCGTTCTAGGGGAGACAAAGTACTTTTGTTCTGTACTAACACCGTAACTCCCTAGGAAAGTATTAGGATATTACTTCAAAACACTTTCACCAATTTGCCTAGTTTTCACTAGGAAATGGTGATTGCTCACAAACAGTAAAAGCTTCAAATTTGCACATAACCTGTTTGTTAGTTGTGACTTCTCCTTCTCATGCATGTCTCCCAAAGAAGGTAGACGTTAAGAAAAAGATCCTGTATTTACAGCTTTTAGGTTTAGATATTGTATGCTATTCACTATTTTTCCCCTGCCTCAGTTTCCAACCCCCTTTTTTGCATAGGTAATGTGTACCTGCATAACTTTGTAGTGTAGAAAGGGAAGGAATGCAGCATGAGAGTAATTTCTGCAGAAGTCAGCATGAGGCTTGTGTATCATTGAAGTTACAGATGGATGGTTTAATAGGACTTAAATGATGTACTAGCTTTGTACTGACTTTCACACAGTGTGGACTGTGGGCCAGACTCTTAAAATTTTGAATCTCTAGCTAAATATAAATACCTAGTTGTTCACTGGAAGTTAAACAGCTTTTGAGGATGTTTGCATCTTATTTATTTTTGTATGTCTTAAACTTCTGTTACTATGTGGCTTTCAGAATTGGGATATTAAGCTTATTGTATTCTTATCTTAAAGCAGAATCAATTCCACTTGAAATCTGCTGAAGGCAGTAGTGGTTATCTAACTTGTAGTTAATTGTCCTGTAGGGTCAGTCCTTAAAGGTTCTCTTAGTTTCCTGAATTAGGGGTTATTGCATGCTTTTCAGGTATGTACTAGCAATGTCTTATATTAAGAACAGATTAATGGATTTTCTTTTAAAGTTTTTTTTGTTAGAGAATCAGTTTCACAAATGTGTCACAAATATCGCCTGCAGATGAAAAATTCTGTATCACCTACAGATGCATTGCCAGTTGCCCAGGTGAGCAGCCAACAACATGGGAAGAGCTGGTGGGTGGCAAAGTTAGTCTGCTTCCTCACACACAAGCTTGGCTTTTCATTCTCTTTATAATTATATATGAGAACACATTATACAAGCAATCAGGCTCAGGGGAACTCCTCTTATTTATTATCTGAATAACGTACATTGACATTAAATAACTATCATGAAGAAGTAAGTCATTGTCTCCCACAGGGAAGCTGTTCTTTTATCTTGTCTTGGAGATTGATAATTTCAGAGCCCACAGACAGGTCTCATCTTCTTTTCCATGTTTTTCCATTTACATATGCTAATGGCTATTCTGTCTGTACATGGTACCAGTTTCCTAAAGCCATTGTTACAGAAAATTAAATTTCTCAGAACTGATTGATGACACAGTTAAAAATTTAACTTAATTAAAAGGTATAATTAGTAGCATGTGAGCTAACCTTGACAGAAAAAATACAGCATGAGGAGTAGACTTAAACAAGTACTATCACAAAAAATAAGCTGATATAATACATAGAATGACATTTATTATGATCCCTCAGTTCCCATACTGGATGAACAGAACAGCTATTTTATCACTATAAACAGTATCAGAGTTACTGTCCTCAAGGAAAATAAAATTACTTCTTGACTCTCATAAGTGGAAACATAACTCTATAGGAGTATTTTAAGCCTTCTAGTGCACTAGTCATAGATGCCAATACAGCTCATGTTGTTGAATGAAGAGCAAAGAAACATACCACAGAGAAATACCTCCTCCACTACTGTGTAATTTAATGTCACATCTATTTTCAGTGGAAAGTGCCATGCATTAGGGTTTAACCTTCTCATGTGCACATCAAAGAGGGGGAAAGAGGAAAGTAGAGTCTCACTTTTACAAGGAATTGCTTGTGGGTACAGTTGAATCTTCTGCTGAAACTCATATTGCACATGCTTGAATTTCCAGAGTCCCAAGAAGGTGTTGCAAGTTGCCCAGCTCTACAGTTGAGCAGAAAAGGAGTCAATAAAAAATTCAGCAGTTTCCCTGTTGACTTTGCAGATTGCCAACTCAGTGGCAACTGCAATCTTATTTTATTTATGTACAAAAGCTGAGGGTGCATTTAGAAGCAAGCTACCAAGTCACAAGACACAGGGAAGAAGAGAGGGCTCTCAGGAACAACTAGATAGCACTGTGTATGATGTCTGCAGTGTGGCTAGGAGGAAGAGGGGACAGGTTTTAACTTATGCCTAGGGCTTCTACAAATCTAATGTAACATCTACATGTAAATGGCATAAACATGTTTGAATTAGTCAGTCCTGAAATGGGGTCTCCCAGACAAGGTTTTTAACAGGCCGATCGGCTGCTCTTCATGTTCCAAAGGAGGATGTCTGTAGGTTTTAATACAGTATTCTGTATCCTTTTTTTGACTGCATACATAACAGATACGACATTATAGATTCCGGTTGTTTGAAGAAGCATGAAAACATTTCTTATGGACATCAAATATGAAATGAGGACATTACTTCACCTGGTGCCTCAACCAAATACATTTGGGTTCCTTGTGGTTGTGGCTTACTGACTTGCAGTGTTTAGGGTAGGCTTCTAGGCTTCACAGGGTAGGCTTCTTTCTTTAGAATAGAGTTCCTTTAATTAATTGCTGCAGGGAAAGTGTGGCTTAAATACTTCATTAGATTGCCAAACTAGAGATAAAGAAAACTCAGCAGTCTCCCTAGGGATTAGAGTCTTGGACTTTTTCTTCATTGCTGATTTATCCTAGCTCTTCAGAAGGAAAGTGAGTTCCCAGATCTTAAGGTCGCCTTCCACATCTTATTAAAGACAACATTTCTAACATTCCTCCTCTGTGTCTAGGTCTGCAAGTGTATTGTGTACCTTCCTAAAAAAAAGTCTGTACTTTCATTTCCTGCAGGAAGAAACTACAGACAAAAAAGCTAACCCTCAGGGGCTGAGGTTTAGAGTCCTATCGCACAAATTATGTAGAAAAGCTGCTAAATGGGATGTTTGGAGGGGTCAAATTCCAACAGTACTTCTTATAGAACCTGATTTTTCGCAGCAGCTTTGCTTGTGCAACTTAAGGCAGTTAAAGCTCCAACATGTCAATGCATGAAAAATTTCCTTTTGTCTATAGTGAAATACAGATATATGTAAGAGTATTTTCTGGTTGCTGTGTTTTTTGCCTTGATGCAGCTGTTTGGATTTCAACAATAGTGTTCACTCAAGCTTTCATCACTGCTGTGATTTCCTTCAGAGTGAACCTAACAAAGTAATGAATATAAAATTGGCCCTATCTATTCTGGATCTAATCTGAGAGTAAATGTCAGGCTACATTGTCAGTTAAAGGAGGAAAGAACTCAGACAAGGCCCACTGAGTTACTGATATTCCCAGATGTTGTGTGTTGACAGGTAAAATTTGTTTTAGGAGCTTAAGGCACTTTCTTTCTTGGTTATGCCTTTATCTTTCTTACTGAAGTATCAGCAGTAGCAGGAGGGACACTAAGGGACACTAGCTTTTAAAATAGCTTCTCACAGAGGTATTTTTGTATTGTTTTCTTCAAAAATTTTAAAAAATGAGTAGCAAAAGCCCTGAGGTTTGACAGTGCAGTACTAGAAGTGACATTGTTCAAAGAGATAAGCGAAAGCACTTGACAAGATGAGTTAAAGTTGTTCATCTGCACCCTAATACACTCTATCCTAGGACAAAAAGCACATTGCAAGTGGAAGTATGCAAAACATACTTTTACATCAGCATGTTAGTGTGTATATTCAAAAGTTTATACTCATTTACAGTCTGAATTCTGCCATACTCATACCAACTGGATAACTGTCTTGATGTGCAACAAATAATTTCCCAGATAAAAAAACTCAAAATGGCCAAGAACTTGGTTACACCAGGGTAGGGCCACATATTTGGTAGCCACGTTGAAAACTGTGTGGAAACTATGGCTCTTTTCACTGTTCAGCAGTCTTTCCCCTTTCTGGTGTTGTTGGTACAATTAAAGTTGAGTGCTGTCACTGAAAGACGTTTAATCCTTTTGCTGCATTGTAGTCATATGGTAAATTTTTATCGCTATAACTACTCCTGGTTTATTTGTTAGCCCAGCAGGGCATGGCTGAGATATAACAATATTGCACAGCAGGACTGTCTCTTTTCACAAAACATTTCATTGAGTCTTTTGAGCTATCTCCTTCTAATCAGATTTCTCACCAAGATGCCCATCCACCCGAATCAAGTGTGGTCAGTAGACCTGGCAGGTTACCATGTTCTGAACAGTTTAATGAATATCTGCCCATTTAATTTTGCTTAAAAAGAACCAGTAGGGTGGCTTCATAGGGTGGGATTATTGCCTCTGCATCCTAATATTCTTGACTGTGGGTTTAATTCCTGCTTCTGCAAAATGAATTGGTAATTGTAATCCAAGACACTACATTTGATCTTGCTGCTCCTGGCAATGGAATCCCATTGAGCCACCTACTCCAAAACAATGCGTAGAGGTTTCTTATAAACCTAAATATTGCCTGACATAAAATAACATATCTAACTGTGGAGCAACAGCTGGCATGCTGAGGATATATTCATTTGCACCCTTCTGCACTGCCTCAAGCAGATATTGCTATACAAAAAAGAACTAGAAGATGACATTAAAAATATTATTTGTAGAGATGGTATTTGTTTCCACAGCTGGTTTCAGTCCTCTTTTCTTGTTCCTATTATTTTGCAGTTTCCTTTTTATTCTTGTTTCTCCGGTGGTACCTGTGATGCAATTTTGAAAATTTAATAAACAATATTCTTTGCAGAACCTTCCATGTAGAGTTGTAATCTTTTTTATAACTGTTACAATACAGATCATTACTTACTTCTTAGGCATATTATCAGACAGCTTTCTGGTCCAAAGGATTAAGAAATTAAACCAAAAGCAGATGAAAACCAAATAGCAGACAACTTGTATAGGTTCTGAAATATCCATTATTTTGTTGTGTGGTTTATGCCTTACACAGTACAAGGCAGCCCAGAGTTCAGTCTCAGCTCTGTATATGCTTGTAATTTTTTTGATAGCTGTATTCCAACTTTATCATTAGGGACTTTATTCTGCAATTGCTTGTGAACAGAATTCCCATTTAAGTCCCTGAACATGCATTCAGATTACAGAAGGGGAAAAAATGGTCTGTAGAAATTTGATTGCAAGTGCAGCTATAAACAAGTGGGTTGCTAAAAGTGTCATACAAAAGAAGAAACTTAGCCAACATGTTTTCATCTGATCACAGGTTCCTGTAATACAATAAGAGAGATATAGCTGCCTGGAAGACAGTTATGTTTACTCTAAAATGAAGTGAATCTGTAAGACAGAAAACGAAAGTTTAACCAGTTGGTTTTCTTCCTTCCTCCCTCCCTTCCTTCCTTCCTTCCTTCCTTCCTTCCTTCCTTCCTTCCTTCCTTCCTTCCTTCCTTCCTTCC
>JANZLQ010000078.1:14616042-14646703 GCA_026212715.1 Elanus axillaris | reverse complement strand
TCCCTATATATATACTGGGCATGATGGCACATGGTATGGAATAGCTCCTTGGCTAGTTCAGGTCAGTTGTCCTGGCTATGCCCCTTCCCAGGTTCCTGTGAAAATTAACTCTATCCCGGTTGAACCCAGGACAACATGTCACCTTGACCTGGACCTATAGGCATTGATCCTGGAGTTAGTTGGGATATTTCAGAGTTGCACTGCATGGGGTAGACACACCTCTAATTCCTGGGCTTGATGAATGACTACTCAGAATAAAGGAAATGAAACAGTTATTTTAGTGTAAACCAGGATTTATTCTACTCAGTCTCTAATAAGATTTCAGAAGTAAGAAGTGGATTTGTGAAATCTGTAGGTTTGTTTCTTACTTACATGAGTTATAGCAAGGGAACACTGAGTGATGATTTGCCTTCAAACACCACTCTATATTCTAGTTGAGGAAGAATGAAATATTACCCTGTTATCACATACTGATCAGCATTTCACACAGTAATGCAAACTTCTGTAATTTAATCTTTCTTTCTGTTGCTCCAGCAGTAGTTTTAAATAGTTAATTCTGATTCACACTGCTTTTACACTGACTTTGGTGGACATACTCAGATTCTGCATGTGTGTAAGAACTAAATCAGAACTACAAAAAGCTAGTGACATCTTCCTGGTTTTCTTGAGTTATCACTGGACCATTGCTATGATATGCCCCAAACAAGGGCCCTGAACATATTTGGATCAGCTGCCACAGAAATACAGGAAAAAAGTAGGTCACTATCCCAAAAAGCTCAGAGTGTAAGGAAAGGAAAGATTCTATTTCTAACACAGGCTCGAAACTGGTGATAAGAATTGTTTGTCCATTTTCAAAATCAAAAGTAAATATTTTTTCCTTATTTTTTGCCTCTTCAGAATCAATACAGCATAGAACAATTCAAGTTGAAAAAGTACTGAGGAATACAACATGCTCAAAAGGTCATGCTAATGGTCCTGTCAAGTGATATGTTTTTCTTACAGTCTGGGTTTTGTCTGATAAAGCTTCTGTATGATATGGTGATTGAACAAAATATTTTTCACCCCATTCTCTTTTACAATTTACAAATAGTGAACAGGCAGGTTTTCTTTTTCTTTTTTTTCTCTCTTCCCCCCCCCTCCCGAAATCTCTTCTTTCGAGGTAGAAAGTATAGGTACTGTTGGTTATGGTTTTCAAGGTTAAATCTGGGTATGATATCTGCGCTTGCTTGTCCCTAAGAAGATTCTGCAGCTAAGGCTAGGATCCTGACTAGCTTTTCTGCTTCTTCCAGCTTGTACTTTTAAGGTCTCCTTAATCTTATTTAAGTCTACAAAACGCTTACATTTAGCTGAAAACATGAAGTGGTTTTGCGTAGGAAAATTTCAAACCCTCTTGCTACGCTGCAGTAAGAGCACAAATATTTACCCCTAAGCTTTCTGGGGTTTTAAAACTCCCTTACCTTTTAAAATAAGTAACATGCTGCCATCTACTGGCAATGCGACATGATTTCATTTCTTCAAGTGATTTTTAAGGAATTTTGTTTGATGGTGTTTTCTCTTCAGTAAAACTGTAGGTATCTCAGCAGCATAAACTTGCAAAGGCTCATCCAATGATATCTTATAATTTATTTTAGGATGCTGTGAGATCTTTCTGTATTTGAACTAATACAAAGTCCTATCACAAACCTCAGCTACAACCTCCAACTTCCTTTTCAGCCAAAAGCCTGAAGAAATGTTAATTTGCTTAAAAATACAGAAAAATTTATTGTATCAGTGTACCCTCTCAAAGGGTTCTGAATGTCATTCAAAACCAAACCAAAACATATTTTTCCAGATAATATTTTGGCCCTGACTCTGAGCAATTGGAACAATATAAACGTTGAAGGAACTGCATGGAAGTGCTGCAAACCTAGAAACATTTAAGAAAGCTTTTTTCTTTTCTTTTCTTTTGGAAATAATATACTTATAAGAAGAGAAACAAGGAGAAATGCATGTGAAAACAGTTCAGATGGCTTTAGGTAGTTTGTCACCACTGAGTTTTGCTTCCTCCTTTGTCTGCAGTTAAATCCATTATGTACACAGTCATATCACATAGCTCTTTATGATTTTATGATGAAACATCAAAAAAGAAAAAAAAACAACTTATACCTGTTTACTCAGCTGAGAACTATAACTCATTTCAAACTTGGCCTGCTCTGCTGGAGGGCTGGCCAAAGTTTCAGCTGTGTAATGAAGTTCTGCAACCAGAGGCAACAGATTTTACAAAGAAACAGCTGAATGAACCAGTGTCATTTCCAACAGCACGTAATGATGGTTTGTTAAGGTGAAAGGTTTCTATAACTTATTTATAATTTTATGTGTGGTGAGTTTTTATTTATACTTCACTTGCATGTAAGCAAATATAGAAAACAGTCTATGTGTATGTGGTTAAGTAATTGCTCCCAGTTATAAAAACCATACCATTTTAAGAGTGATCATTTCAAGGTGTGTGTAGCAACTATTAAATTATTCTGCTGGCAGAGTGCTTGAAAACTGAAATACAACCTGGAAATTAATTCTGCTATCCTGACTTTTGTGTTGTCACTTATACTGCACAAGCTGCATATTCAGGAAATAAATAGTGGTGTAAATACTGATGCTACTTTGTATTCACTTGTTACAGTAAATATGGACCTGCTCAAAGTACAGGGTAGCAAAGCATCAGACCTCACAGGTCATAAAAGTATGTTTAGTAAAAGATAGTTCCATCTCTTAGGATAATTGGTCATACAACAGCTCTGTTTTGTTTTCAAATTACTGTTTCCTTTTCCTTAGATATATTTTCCTTCTAATACCTTTGTTTTCTAACACAGAAGAAAATCGCATTGAACTTGTGGCCTTGTTGCTAGGTTTCAGACTGCATTTATGCAGTCTACTGAGACACTATTTTCATTTTTGAATTCTGAATCAAGTCCCAAGGCAACAGCGCCCTGTTTCTTAGCAACACAGATGGGTAGACTGTATATTCCAGCTCTTTTGTACAATGGAAGAATAAACAATTCCCTGAATAATTGTATGCTGCAAGTTCATCCCTTTGCTTAATTTCCCCTAGAAGAGAGGAAAGAGAAGCCTTCTGTGACACAGCATATGAAGTTTGTCAGGAAGTCCCTGTTTTTGCAAAGTAGTGAGTGGTATCTCTATCTTTTCTGTTCACTGGATCTCTTTGGGGTCCTTATTCATCACTGTGTGTATGGAGCTGTAGGTACTTTGGATAAGTGAGTTTCAGTTTCTAGGATACAAACACATGCATGGAAAATCAATGGTAACAAAGCTGGAAGAAGTGGGATGTGTGTAAAAAACACAGACTTTCTGCTTTGATGAAATTAGTGGAGAACCATAGAATTGCATCACTTTAGAAACTTTCTTTGGATGTAAAACCTTGGGTTTAGGGAAAAAATGGGGGCTGCAGAAAATGGGTAGAGGATTGAGAGCTAAGGAGGAAATGGGTATTCACTTGACTAATAAATTAGTGGTGTATGTTACCCAGTGCATGAAATAGAGAAGAGTTGCCCTTTCAACACAATCTCTGCAAAGGGTTGCACAGCTTTGAGACTTCTTGGCAATATTGGTAAAATCTGCCTCCAGACTGTGGGACTGACATTGCCATGGAGAGGGAGGAGTGCTAAGGAGAGGGAGTGGGGCAGAGGACACGCAGCTCTGCAGGGCTAAGTGTTTCTGTTTCTGACACATATGGAGGTACAACTGTATACATAGTCTTTTCATGATGGCAGCAACAGCAGCAATGCAAAGTCCAGGTTATTACAGCTTTGGCACAGACTAGAAAAGCAAAAGCACCTTTGCTATTCTTTCTCTGGACCTCAGCATCTCCCTATTTTACCTGTACCTAAAGGTGGCCTGGTGAGTCTGCCAGTTATCTCTGTTTAGTTGTGAAACAAGAAAAGGCTGCTTAAATGTATAAATTATCAGCTGTCAATTTTTCTCCCCGATTTATTAAATGATCAGATACACACTGCAGCTGGTCATGGTGGGACAGCTGGCTTGCCTGTAGACACACACACACACACCCTTGATGGGAAGCCTGGGCCACCTTAGAGGAAAAAAGCAGAGTCCCCCCACCCCACCCAAACCTGCTCACCTTCACCCAAGCAGGAAAAGGGCCAGGCTGTGCTTCAGTGTTTGGATAGCCTGAGACTAATTTGTGGAGTAGGGACTGTGAGTTTTGGCCCCTTCCTGGAGGCTGTCCTGCAGCAGGGCCCTGCTGCAGGTAGCAGTGCTCCAGCAGGTGGGGTCCTGGACTGGAAGGACACTGGGCATGGCTGGGGAACAAAAGTAATCTGAAAAAGCGAGCACAGAAATATGACCTTCCAAAAACAGTTTGTGGGGACTTACTTTATCTCTAGTAAGCTGCCTACCAAATCCTCATTCAGAAACACAGTTTTGTTGGTAAGGACACATTTCCATTTGCCTTTATTCTTCAGTGACCACCATCTTCCCTTAGAAAAAAAACATTCTGTCCTCAGAATGAATAGCGCAAAGAAGAGAAAGTTGTAAGGTTATAGCTTTCCTTCAGGTTTTCTTAAGCATTGAATATTAAAGGAAGTAGGAAAAAATGGTCTGTATTGTGTTGGAGCCTGTTGCAATACCCTTAGAATCTATGTCTTTCTTCCAGATTTTGCAGGACATACAGGTAGCTCTTTAAGGCTGCTACTGCAGATATAGTGTAAGAAAGTTAATAGAGTCTGGCAGTGTCTTTAAGATCAGCAAGAGACAGAACCGAGATAACATAGTACCTAGCTTGTGCACAGAGCTAAATACTTCAGGGGATTAGTGCTTCTCCAGTGGTCTTGCACCCAGCCCAAAGGCACCTCTAGGTATATGAAAGGGCCTCCCTCTCCCTCTGGGCAAAATGGTGAAGCTTGAGTGGCACTGGCTGATGGGATAGCCCATGGCAGGACCTAACACCTGGGCACATATCAGGATAGTAATGGGGCAGCTCTAATTAATGTTGTGGCCTGGGTGGGCCCAGGAGTGCGGAGAAACATGAAAATGTATCAAGAAGGATGGGGACTGGAATTTCAATGTTTCCCTGATCTGAGGTTTGTTTTGTCACTCCTACTTGTGTGAAGTGAGGCTAGTGTGCGTTCAGTGCTGCCCAGCTAACAGCAAATCCCCACTGTGCTGCACTGCATGTGCACAGGTTTAGTGCACCCTCAAGGATGTACTGTTTAATGAGATGAGAAGACAAACATGAAGAAGAGGATGTATTTGTGCTCCTACTTGGTGGTGTGTATTTCAGGCAAAATAAAGATCAGAGCTCCTGTTCGTACAGGCTAGTATGAATGTGTAGATTCCTGAACACCCATGCTTTTGGCTTCAGATGGGCTTTCTCTAGGGTTAGGAATTTGCTTCTTCAGTCTATTTTGTAGAACTGACAAAAAGAGGGAACCAAGAAGCAATAGTTCTTCATATAAGCACAGGTACAAAATAATATTAAATTACAAGCACACATTTATCTTCAATGAATATACAAGGTTATACAGACAGGACTAGCCAGACTCCAAGTAACAATCAATAATAAGAGCTCTGTTGTATATGTGCGTGTTGAGTATTTTTCTTTTTCTTTTTGCCAGGGATTACAATATCTGAGAAGAAAAAAAATCCATCATCAGGCCATTATGTTCACTCTCCACCAAGATGAGCAACAATTTTTATTTGAAAGTCAAACAAAACTTTCTGCCAGCCTTGATTGGCCTTTCTCCCAGCAACCAATTGTACTGCAGCAACCCAAAGCCGATACAGATGTATGGCTAAAGCAGCCTCCTGATTTTAGCAATCGGCTGTATAGATCACCCAACTCTTCTCAGAAGCCACGAGGAAAGGGAAATGGAGAACTGAAACCAAAAAATGACCTCTGAGTCCACAGTCATGCAACAGCTTTCCTTGCTTAGGTCCAGGCTGTTCCTTCCTCTCAGAAAAGAAAAGGGACTTGCCTCAGTTTATCATTCACTTTCCACGGATCAGCTCTTATGAGGCCAAAATACTGTTTGTGAAGTATAAGACTGGTGTGTATGAAGACCCCAAACTGCATGATTATAGGCAGGTAAATTGTCTGGCTCCCACACTTTTATAAAGCAAATACACCGAAATAGAGGATGCTTGGGGATCAGTGAATAAAGCCACTAGATGTCACTGTCACTAACAAAAAAAAAACCCCTCAGCTGTTAGTACCGCAGTTGGGATCTAACTTTAATAGATAACTCTGTTACAGTCAGGAATTATTTGCCAAAAAAGCTTGCATAGGGAAAGCTGATGAATCCAGGTTTGGAGGTCTATTTTTTAATGTGCTTTGTAGCTGACAAGATGGTTTTCATTTTGGCAGAGCAGACTGAAATACAGACATCAGAGCTAATTAGTTCATCTTTACTTTGCTTGGATCGGGTGCATCCCCCCAAAATCAGTGCATTTAACATTAAAACTGCTAAGGAAGAGAAATCTTCAGTCGAAATGGGTTTTGATAGATTTTTTGATTATTTTTTTTTTATTTTGGGGATTCATTCTTTGGTTTGGGATTTTGGGGGTTTTGGTTTTGTTGGTGTTTTGGTTTTTTGTTTTTTTTTTCTTTCTTGCTGTAATATCTTTTAAAATCAGATGCCATAAAACAGTCAGGAGAAGAATCTTTTATTAAGATACAGTATTATATCCATATTCAATTGACTTTTAATTACAAACCTTCCTATCTCCTCTCCTCTGAGACCTTCAAAGAATCTTGCCCAAAGAGCAATTCAGCAAGCTTACTATATCTAAAATAAGAAACAAAACTGAGACAGTAAACAAAACCCCTTCTGTTCTCCAAAGCAAACATTTATTTCTGGACATGTAGTTTATTGAAGAACCACATAAATGGCATATAGCCAATGTTACATTTCCATGGAAAACAATATTTTTTTCCTCCTCCTGTCTTCATGAGAGTATAAATCGTGTCTTCATTTATTTGCCAAGCTGCTATAGTAGGAATTTAACTTCCCTGTCTTTGAGTTTACCTAAGGAAATTAAAAGCAAACTTCTAGTTAGCTATTATGGCCAGAAGAAATTTGTCCAATAATATTCTGTCTTAAGGAAAATTTGCTTTATTTCAAGATGATCAAGTTTCCATAATAGTAATTAAATACTAATTTATCTTAAAACCTGCTAAAAAAACCCTTTCTCTTTAAGTAAATGTGTCTTATTTTATCTCAAGTTTTGACCAGTAATGTAAATTTAAAAAAAACAATGGAAGGAGGAAAAAAGCATGTTTGTCCTGCAACTCTAATGTTGTGCTTTCTAAGGCCACCACTTCAGAGGTCCTGACCATAGCAAGGTAATTTATAGCATCCATATCTTAGGAAATGTTCTCAAGGTTTCAGAACCTTCCCATTCCATATCAGGAGAAAACTAATACTTTAAAAATTTGACTGTCTCCAAAAGCTAATTCCAGAAAATCCAATAACTACATGACCAAGGTATTTAGCTGTGAGTGTGAAATCAATTTTCAAATTGTTATGAATCAGGCACTTTGTTTGGGGATTTTAGTGTCACCAGTCAGTGCTCTAATCTCAGGACTAATAAGGGCAGATGGGGACCTGGGGGAACCCCAAGAGGACCCATGGGCCAATGGCGAGCAGTTCACAATGGGATCCTTTGTGCCCCCGCTGTGACACCCCATGCCACCATATATATAGCCAGCGTGGTTGCAGCCCTACCAGTGTCTGACAAGATAGTGAATGGGACAGGGCAGGAGCATGGAACTAGTGAGGAAACCCCAAGCACAGCCCATGTCTTTCCCTGCCATCACCAGCAGCCCCCCAGTGCCAAGGTGTTTCCCTTAAGCTGCACCCCCTCGTCCCACACACACTTTCTCCCATTTTGTAAGATGGCAGAGAGACCCCCCCAGCTTCCCCAGGGTGGCCTGGGAGGAGGCAGGGGCTCCCCAGGAGAGCAGCGCTCCCCTGAACCCCTACAAGGTGTCCAGGGTCCAGCTGATGCAGTTCTGTGAGTGAGGGGCTGCCTGGGGCTGGGCAGGGTCAGGGCCAGCAGGTGCAACCAGCTCGACGCTGGGATCCCGTTTCCTCAGCACGCCAGCATGGGCAGGGGGCACGGCAGTGCTTGAATGCCAGGACTGCTCGGGGCCCAGCACAGCCTCCCTCCTCAGCTGTGCCAAGTTTAAAGCTCTTTTTGAAGTCTGGGAATCTTGCTGGCAAGGATGCCATGTCCTACCAACTCTTCTGTGTTTCCCCTCCACATAGGTGAGAGGGCCCCATATGGGAAGAAGCAGCAGGGGACAGAGTCTGAATGGGGTTCAGTGTCCAGGGCAGGGACACAGGGCAGCCACCGCCTCAGGTATCTCATGCTGCTGGCCAGCAGAAGCAAAGACTGAGAGATCCTCAAGAGCTGCTGAGCTGCTCCAGGGAGAGGGCAGACTGAAGGGCAAAGGAGTTGTGGGCTCATGGCTGTAGGCAGCGAGGGATGGAGCCCCAGAGACACTGGGGCAGGACAGAGCCAGCAGCATGGCCCATGGGCATCCCCCAGCAGGATCTTTGGCTCCCCAGCCAGGGCTGCCCCAGATGACACACATTCCTAAACTCTGAGGTCCAGCAGCCCTTGCCTCTTATGCCCAGGCTGCCCCTGTGGTGTCAGCATGCCCTTCCCCGCATCACTGGTTGCTGGTAACTGTACCTTGGCCATGCTCTCGATCTGGTCATTCATATGGAGAAACAGTGGGAGCAGGACCCTCTGTGCTTGCTTTTTCGTCTTTTCCTTGTTTCTCCCCACCACAGTCTTCATCACATCTTTGAAGAGGCTGGTGGAGAGCTCCCGCACCTGGCTGGACTCCTGGTAGGGAGGAGGACAGAGTGACTTCAGCAACAGCCACTCCCTGCACACAGTAAGCAAGGGTATTAGTGTGGTTGCCATGAGGGTGATGCTCTGGGGTTGGATCCCGACCACAGGAGCTGTGGGCCAGCTCTGCAGCTGCAGCTGAACGGCCCCAGAGCCCTGAAAGGCCACACAAGAGGACCGAGGAGGGGAGCCCTGCCCCAGTGCTGCCAACAGGGCTGGGCTGAAGGGCAGCTGTCTTTGCAGAGTGCCCATCTGTCAGGCTGAGGGTCCTATGGCAGCTTTATATCATCAAAGAGGGGCAGGAGCTTCTCTGCCAGCTGCAGAGCAATGAGGCTGGCCTCCTGTCCCTTCATGTGACCCATCACGATCCTGAAGAATACCAGGGCCTTCATCTTGACATCTGTGTTGGCATCCTGCAGGATCTCCAGAATGTCTGGCAGAAGGACTGGTATTTTTCTTGCCTGTATGAAACATGCCATTTCCTTATTGTGAAGTGGTGAAAGACGATCCTGGCAAAAAGGCACTGGCCGCTGAGCACCAGCCTCCCATCTAGCTTCCCAGCGTGTGGCACAGCAGCCACTGCAGCAGCCTCCTGGCAGGCAGTGGCCACTGATGGGGATGCTGGGAAAGCAGAAGCGAGGGAAGGGAGCGCAGAAGAACAGTGTCCCCTGCTCAGTCACCCCCTTTTCTGACCAGACTGAAGGGGCAGATGGATTGGTAACTCTCTGCTCATGGAGGGCTCCCCAGGCACCCTCCAGTCCCCTCCATAGCAGGGAGGGTGATTGGAGCTGTCACCCCACATTCTCACTCCCAGCCAAGGCCATGCCACCACATTACCTGCTGCCCCAGGCCCCAACTGCCAACATGGCTCCGCTTGACTACACCCTGCTCACCATCTCAGGAGTCATTGAAAGTGTGATGAGGCCCCCAAGCACCAGCAAGAGCATCACCAGGCTTGGATGCCTCAGGTACCTCTGGGCTTTGTACAGGGCTGCAAACTCCTCTGTTTCAATGTCAGCACAGACCAGCAGCTAAAAGGAAGCGAGCAGCGAGAGACCAGCAGAGCCTGCAGGGCTCCCTCCACCCCCCTGGTACAAAGGAGGCATGACATGTGGGCAGTGGCAAGTGTCTCCTCTCCCCAGACTTCAAGCCCCTCAGGTGGTGCAGAGGCCAGGCCTCTACTCTAGGCCCAGCAGCTGACCTGACTGGCTTCTGCCCCTTTCCCTGCCCCAGGTTTCCAGGCTGGAGAGCCAGGCAGGGGGATGCCAGCAGGGGGGAAGCAGAGTGCCGCTGGGCAGGGGCAGGCTTCGTGTTTTCTCCCCGGGGCCAAAACAGCACAGGGTGGCCCAAAGTGTCTGGCATGGGGTCTGGCTGGTGCTGGGCAAGTCCCTGCTGACCCTCAGGGGTTGTGTCCCTATGTACTGGAGGAGGTGGCTGTTTGGAGGAGGCAGAGGGGAAAGGGCTGTGCTTGTTTTCTGGGGAGGCAGGCACAGCCCTGAAGGTGAGCATGGTCATTCACAGCCAAGGGATAGATGCAGGCGTCCTCCATGGCACAGCTGAACACCTTGTGCAGCCACTGGTCCTGGAGCATGCTGAGCAGCTCCATCAAGACACTCCACAAAGCCCAAGGCATGGAGATCATCAACTCCCACATGGCCAGGGCAGCGCTGCAGACCCACAGTGCTCAGTCAGCAGGGCTGTTTCAGCCACTGCATCATGCTCAGGCCAGCTCCTCTGGACCCAGGCAGTGCTGCAGCCCTGACCCTGCCCACCACACCACTTGGGGTGCCTGGGGGCCCTGCCCAGGCAGGCAGGAGGGGGCTGAGGTGGTGTTCCCCATGGGGCAGTGTCCTGGTTTCTGCTGTGATAGAGTTGTCTTCCTAGTAGTTGGTATAGTGCCACATTTTTGAGGTAGGTATAAGAAGGATAACACACTGATGTTTCAGTTGTCGCTAAGTAACGTTTAGTCTGAAGTCAAGGATGTTTCAGCCTCTGATGCCCAGCCTGCAAGAAAGCTGGAGGGGCACAAGAAGTTGGGAGGGGACACAGCCAGGGCAGCTGACTCAAAGTGGCCAACAGGGTGTTCCATACCATGTGATGTCATGGATATGACATCATCATCATATACCCTCCAGTATATAAACTGGGGGAGTTGGGGGGGGGGTGGTTGCCACTTAGGGACTAACTGGGCATCAGTTGGCGGGTGGTGAGCTATTGCATTTTGCATCACTTGTATATTCCAATTCTTTTATTATTACTATTGTCATTTTATTAGTGTTATAATTATCATTATTAGTTTCTTCTTTTCTGTTCTATTAAACTGTTCTTATCTCAACCCACGATTTTTAACACTTTTTCCTGATTTTGTCCCCCATCCCACTGGGTCAGGGATGGGAGTGAGTGAGCAGCTGCATGATGCTTAGTTGCTGGCTGGGGTTAAACCACGGCAGGCAGGGAGGAGCATGGTGGCAGAGCTCTAGCTTGGCCAGCTTTGAATACTGGCTCAAAGAGAGTCAGTATCCTGTGGCTGTACTACCAGACAGCAGTCATGGCCACCAGCTTCTTGCTGCCATCGCCACCAGCATCTGGCCAACAGTGACAAGGATATGACAGTGAGGTGGCTGGGGTGGCAGTGAGGTGTACAAGGATGGGTGGGGGGTGAGGCTTGCCATGGGGTGGCCCAGCATGACCTCATCCACATCCCCTCCATGCAGCCCAGGTGAACCTGCAGCAGCCTGAAGGATGGTAAGTGGAGTAGGGGGGAATGCTAGGGCTGGGGTCTCCCCCTGAAAGCAGGGGGGGTCCCAGTGTTGATGATCTCCCCACTCTCTCCCCACAGCAACTGCACATCATCTCCTTCCTGACGCTGCCTGACCTGGTGAGACTGGGCCAGAACTGCTGCTAGCTCCACGAAGTGTACAACAGCAAGGCCATCTGGTGCCACCTCTGTACTCCTCTCCCCCCTGCTGCCACCAGCACCTGGCCCTGCAAAAGGGCTGCCATCCTCAACTGTGAGTCCCTGCTATTGCCAAGGGAGAGCAGGGGAGTGTGGCACTTTGTCCCCCAGCCTCATTTTTAGAGTCCAAAGCTTTGATTCTAGGGTTGAAAGCCTTCTTTTTAGGACCCAAAGCCTCATTTTTAGGATACAAACCCTCATTTATATGTTCCAACCAACCAAAGACTCATTTTAAGGGCCCAGAATGTCATTTTTAAGGCCCAAAGTCTGCTTTTGATGGTCCAAAGCTTCAGTTTTACAGGCCAAAGCCTTATTTATAGGGTCCAAAAGCTCATTTTTAGCTTTCAAAGCCTCCATTTCAGGAACCAAAGCCTCATTTTTAGGACTCAGCATGCAATTCGGATGGCCCAAAGCCTCATTTTGAGCCTCCAAAGACCCATTTTTAGGGTGCAGAGCCTCAGTGTTTGGTACTGAAACATCGTTTGAGGGCACAAAACATAATTTCAGGGTTCAGAGCCTCAATGTCATTGCCAAAGGCCCATTTTTAAAGCCCAAAGCTCTGTTTTTAAGGCCCAAACCCTCCTTTTTAGGATACAAACTCTCATTATTTCAGTCTAAACCCCTTTTTTACAGCTGTAAGCCTCCATTGGAGTGCCCTGAGCTCTCTTTCAGGAACCGAAGCTTCATTTCTTGGGGCCAAGAGGTTGCCCTCCTTTGCTGAATGAAGAGCCTCACTTGTAGCACCTTGCCCATCGTTTTTATTGCCCAAAGCCTCATGTTTAGGGCTGAAAGCCTCATTTCTAGGAGCCCAACTTGTCTTTTATTGCCCATAGCCTTTTTTTAGGGCCCACAGTTTCATTTTGAGGGTCTAAACCCTCATTTTTTTAGGCAGAAAGCCTCTTTTTAGGCTCCAAAGTTACATTTATAGTATCCAAAGCCTCATTTTTCCTTTCCAACGTTTTAGTTTTGTCTTCCAAAGCCTAATTTTTATGATCCAAACTGTTATAGATTTACGCACACTGGCCACAGTAACAGGCTTCAACCCTAGAATCCTGCTGGGAATGCAAAGACCAAGTGAAGTTTTCCAATTACTCTTTTATTAGTTCTAAGGTTAAAGGTCGAGCTGGGTGCCATTGGAGAGGGTCCCCTACCCCAAATCACGCCTCTCAATTATACCCTGCCATGGTTCAAACCCAGCCAGCAACTAAGCACCACACAGCCGCTCACTCACTTTCAGCTTTCCTTTTAGTCCTCTCATAAACTCTCCAGCAACAGAAAGCTGTAAAGCTCATAGTAATGCAGATGACTGCAGGGTATGTTAATGATTAATTAAATTCACTGGAAACATTTGAAAAATAATGCAAATAACTCCAAAGCATGCAACATATTTATTCCAAGAAACTGCACCCCCCGTTTTTAGTCTCACAGTTCCTTTATCTGGAAGGGTATTCTGTTTCTGTTATTATTCCTCATCTGTATTGTAATAGTAGGCCACTGGACTAATTTGAGATTGGGACCATGGTGATAGGAGTTGGGTAAATAAAGAAATTTAGGGTAATGGAAAAACATCACTCTTGTCAGTTCAACAGCTTAACTTGTTAACAAGTTAATTAACAATTAATTAAAGCTCCCAAATCTTGCATTTTTTGAACAGAAATAATACAGGAATATTTTTTATCTTAACTAAATCCAACATGTAAAGTTTACTCTACAGTTAACTTCAGTGTTTTTGATTCTAGGCATGATGGCTTATCTGATGTTAAATGTATTTTCCTTTTCAAGTGCAGTATGAAGATAATTTACCAAATCTTGTGACAAGCTACTCCAGAGATCCTCTAAATCTGAAGTTAAAATCACAGCATTTAAACATAGGTAAGGACTTGACAACATGCACATTCACTGTGTTAAAGAAATTAGGAATCAGTACGTGAGCAATAGGGAGCAGGAATAAGAGCATAGAACCCCTCTACTGCCATGTAGCTGGCTTAAGTGGCCTCAGAGGAAACTTAAAGACAATGTTTTCCCCTAAGTTTTAATATCAGAGAAAGTCTGCTTCCTTGCTCTAACAGACTCAGATCACAGAAAATACACTAGTTCACTCAGGTAAAGAAAGTTTTAAGGATACCTGGTACAAGCAGGATTATTAGCTCAAAAATCTGCATGCCAGTGTAGAATTGCTGATAAGACTGCAATTTCAGCCTTGTAATAGTGGTTTATTCCCAGGCAACTGAATGAAGTCCAGTGTCTGCTGTCCTCATTGTAGATACAATATGTAGGTACATATATGCATTCCTACTGTGGTAGATAGTCCATAATGGGATGTCTGCCCTTTAGTGTAGTTTCGATAGCTTGTCTGAAAATAATTAAAGTACACATACATACATACCATGTAGCATAAAACACTACTTTCTTTGTATATTCATAGCAAGGCCATAGACAGAATATTTTTTTGCTTATAATCTTTACCATATATGTCTGGATGCTCCTTTTTTGGAATCCTGTCTGATTAACAATAAACATAGCTTTTCAAATCATAAAGTCTAGACAGTTTGTCCTATAGCTTGTAAATACTGTTTGCTCAATATTTTCAGATCCTGGACTTGAACCACTGAAAGGAAAGCAAAAGGACTCTGATAGAATATTTCTTACACACAGACCTTGCAAAAGGAAATAGGATCCATGGCTGCTACTACCAAAGAATCCCTGGCCACCTAAATCGGCTTCATTTTCCGCTAGTCAGATTAAAAGACAACTTCCCACTTCTGCATCAAAATATTTTAAAACTATTATTATTATTATTGTTGTTGTTGTTATTTCTGAATTACATTGATTTCAGGGTGGTTTGGATTACACAATAGCTGAATTTGAGGGGACAGCTGGCATGTCCTAAGGGAAGTGTCACTGTACTGGAGATCTACGGACATGGACCACTGAATTCCTTTAGCTTTTCAAGAATATAATTCTATTTCCAGCTCTTGTTGACTTTGATGGAGTCTGGAAAGATAATCTCTTAGGGAACATGTTCTTATTTCAGCCTTTAGAGGAAAATTAGACGGCACTTCACATGGCAATTCATTTGTAGGAATTAAGATGTCCATATTAGACTGTTCAAAGACACAGACTATTTCAGAATATGTAAGTACTGGGTAGATGCTTTGGTGGTTTATATATATATGCCAAACACTTAAATGTAGAGATCCCCAAAAGAGAATGTCTCTATTTTCATTATAAAGCAGCTCCCAGCAATATTACTGAAGATTAACAAATAGTGGGTTCAGGAGAAAATAAATTGTTTAGGGAACTAGTGTAGATGATGGCAGATTCCAAGTTGTGAACATAACTCTGCTGAATAGCTGCAAGTCAATATGCACATTTGTAAAACACATGAATTGGCTGAACACAAATGTCTCTAGGCATTTCAACATGATGTGCTGTGATTCAAGTCTGAAACACATCTGAGAATGAGTTCTTTGATGAACCTGTCAAAGATCATCCTTATGACAGCTACTCCTGTTTCATTTTGTAGCTCTGATGTACCTCTACTTCTCTGCTCTCAGAGGCACAGACAGTAGTGTGGTGCTCACCCTGTGTTCTTGGATCATGTGGAGGAAAAGCTGTGCCAGCTGCAGCAGGGAGAGCCAGGCAGAGATGAGAGTGTTCATTCTGCTAGAGTAGGGGCACTGGACCTAGTGTCATCAGAGAGCAAACATGATTTTGCTCTCCTGTGGTCTTAGATGAGAAAGGATTGATGGGGGTTGGCAGAAGCCATAATTCCATTGGTTTGGGAGGGTCAGCAGGACACTGACACCCAATTAAACTGAATAGACCCAAGCCTTTCTTTAAGTCCAGAGCAAAAAAATGCAGATAACTTGGCTGGCCTTCCCTCATGCTGGCTTGCACTAGGGAAAGGTTACTAGCAATGAAAATGTGCTAGTCACAACACTGACCTTCACTGGAATAGCTTGTACTTGGAAAAATACACTTGTCTGAGCAGAGTCATCTGCTGCTATAGCCAGGATGCTCTGTATTTCTGCTTGTTAAGTCTCTTGAATGAGATTATTCTTGGGGAGTAACCCCCACTCAAAGGAGGACCATGTTGGGCGGCTTTCTAAGGCATGTGGAAAGTAGAACTGCTTTTTAATGTGTTAGGAGACATTTTTTTACCTTCCAATGCACCTGTCCTTCAATGTTCCCAGGCTGCTGATATTTCACAGTCCAACACAGTCCCCATGCCTGGCTGCCAGAGTCTCAGGAGGAAGAGAAAAATATCCACGAAATACACCATTTTCTGCTTCCATATTGTCTAGAACAAACTTCTCATGGGGGAAAATCTTGATCTTCTCACTGATGAAACCAGTTTGCTGTAAAAGTGCATTTTCTTCCATCACATTTGATACTAGCCCAATGTAACCTTATAGGGAGACAAATGTAATTAAATGACCATGTCTTTCTTTTCACAGGAACCCCAGCATAAACAGCATGGTGCTGAGGAGAAAGCAGTGTGACAGGGACTCCATACCATTATCCACGCTAATGTACCAAAATTCTGGTCCCAAGAAATACGTTCACCTGCACACGCTATGGAAGACAGTAGTGGTCCTGAGCTTTGTCTTGTGTATATCCTGTGAGGTCAGGTATGAGCTCTCAGAGCCCTGGCCCACTGTAACAAAGTAGGCTAGGTCCTTCAAACAGTACAAAACCTGGCCCCCTTTGTCAGTGATGTTCAAATATTTTAGCAAAATATCTGTTCTTTACTGTAAATACCAGCATGGAACAGAAACACACTGAATGCACTTTGTCTGGTTTATTAGTGTGTATTTGAACTCATTCCCTTAGGTCCTGATTTCTGAAATAACTTGGAAGGCAGCACTATTGTCTCTTTCTACTTAATTTCCTCACACTGTATTGCTAAATATTACTTATCAGCTCTTCCAGTTCATTAATTCTTTTCTCTAACCAGTCCCTCGGTCATCTGGAAGTAAAAGATATGGCACAGCCCAACACGCTCCTAAGAACTAGAGAGGCTGAGTGCCATCATTGCCATCATGAGCTTACTTTGGAAACTCCCTGTCCTCTCCACCCAAGAGCTGGTGAACAGCAGACTGTGCCAAAATGAATCCTCCTACTCTTCCTCTTCCTTCAATAGGAACAGCTGCTTTGCTCTTGACTAATTACTATGGGATTGACTGCTGAAAGCTCAACACTGTCTGGTAGTTTCAATTTCTTTTTTAAACAGTGTGGGGGGGGTGTTGAGTGTAACAGGGGGAAGCACTCTTTGGCCATAGTCTGCGTTGTTGAGGGCTTTGGAGGTGTATCCAGAGCTAATTCAGACTTGAATCTCTAGATTTAAAATGTGAGTAAGCTGCACAGTAAATGTACCCCAGACAGCGATTTAGCTTAAGAAAATTGCATATTAGATTGTTTTGCCCTTTCCAAAAGACAGTGAGCTACACACTACTGTGGAAAGCTTGCAATACTAGTAAGAAACCCTTAAGCGATGATATGGCTCTGTGTGCACTGTTGTGGAGTTCAGCATTTCTCCAGGATTTCCCAGATGCAACCCTTAGTGAAAAGAAAAATTGTGTAAGGTGTTAAGACTAAAAAAGGGCATATTTTTTTGTTAAAGAGAGCTTCCTACCAGTCAGGGAACAATTGGGTTGCATCTCCAGACACTTGTTCGACATTTGGGATTCCTCACATTTGGGTTTGGAAAGAATAAAGTCCCCAGTCTGCCTGGAAATTCCCTATTTTCTGAATGCCAGGCAAATTCAGCCCAGTGAATAGTGCTTTCTGTGCATGGCAAATGAAAGACTTAGGACAAATTCAATTTCAGAGATTGTTAGGATCTGGACTTCTTGTTGGTAGACATAATATAATAGCATTGTATCTATGCTAATCACGGATAATGATAAAATTTTAGCTGGGCCTCCCCATAGTAATAGGGGTGACAGTGTAATGAAGTAGGGCATATAGCAGTCATCTTTCGAAGGAATGCAATTGACTTGTTCTTTTTACAGGTGGGAGAAAGGAGGCACAGAGCAGGTAAATGAATTGCCCCAAAAGCATGAGGGAAGAATCAGTTTCAGGCAAACTCTCTCAGGTAAACTTAATCTCTTACAGCGCATGTGGAGGCAATTTTCCTCAGTGTTTCTGAGGAAAAGGGGTAATGAACTTGCCCTTAACCTCCATGCATGACACCTCATCTTTAAAAATGTGTATGATGGGGGTATATCTTCATTCTGAACAACAAGATGGGGGTAGCCCCTTGTGCTTGCTTGTAGTGGGGAGTGAGACACACGGACATGTTACAGACACTCATTTCCTGGCTTGCACAACTTCACTCTTTCATTAGAGAAGCCAGGATAAAAACACAGGGCTGCTCAGCAGTGAGGAGAGTGCAAGTTCCTAGAGTCTCTGGCGTGCAAAGACTATTAAGGAAACTAAGGTACCTGCAATAAATCTATGCATGGATAATGCTCTTTACTGCCATATGTATTATAAGAGATACCCTAAGAATCAAAACTGAGAGTTGTGAACCTAAGAGTTTCTTGAAAATGCTGGCTTAGTTTGTTCACCTACTTTCATGTAATTATTACATACACTATATACATTTACCATATGCAACATATGTAAGTAAGAAAATACCAGCTGTCCCTTTTAAGAACACTATGAAGAAGTATAAAGTTTTCTTTTTCTCCAATACCACATCCTTGCTAGGAAGCAGCTTAAAGAGCATTATTGCTACTGTCAGGACAGGTATGTTGCTTTCAAATTCCCACAGGGGTGACACCTAGCTGTAGCTTTTGTGAAAGGCAGATGTAGTGCCGCCAGCCAGCTGTGCAGCTAGCAGCCCCTGATACCTCACCAAGCTTACCAGTACAATGCAGTGGCTTGGTCTGAAGGAGCTGGCAATACTGCCATACAACACGGAGATTTAGGTGATCTCTGGAGAGTGGTTCTGCCTCGGCTGCAATGTCAGCTTGGTGCAGTTCAGCATCCAACAGAGCCCAGCAGGAGTGCAGCGTCACCAGCCTTTTGCTGAGTCTTTACATGCTGTTGCCCATTGTAATGGTTCATAGACACACAGGGAAGAAGCACTTAGCCAAGCAGAGTGCTGCTGCAGCTCTTCACACTAGCCCCAACTTACGATCTCCTTGTTCCTCTGTTGCACACCCAGGTTCTTTCAGAGCCCAAAGAGGGTCTGAGATTCCCCCTCAGAGGTATTTGCCATTCAGGCTTATTTCCATCTCCCCTGACACGCTTCACAAAGCTCTTAAACCTCAGAGAAAAGTGGAGAGTAGCTTTTGTATCAAGTACTGGCTAAAGTGGTGTTCTCATGCCTCAGCAGTTGGAGATACATGCAAAATCTCTTTATCCTTTTTGCTTTTGCATTCCCATTGTGGGGGTGCAAATGCACTGTAAATCTTGCTGACAGCTATGTCAGCCATTTGGGCACACAGTCAACTGTGGCGTGGACATCCCTGAGCCCAGCATATGAGAAATGACCAGTATCCATTACCAAAAATGTTGCTGATCTACAATCTGTTCTGGTTAGTCAGTATTTTTCCATTGACTTCGGTGTACTTTGGAACAGGCTTATAGAGGTGAATTCTTTTGATTTAGGCAGCACTATTGGATTGTTCCTTTAAAATTGCTTTATAAAAAGCTCTTCAGCTTATATAAATGCAGAGAGTTGATTTGGATACTTTCTGAAAGACTAAAGGGAAAAAACAGACTTACAGGTTAACTGTAAATACTGTAATCTCATAAATGATCAGAAGAAGCAAGTGTTACACAAAAACATGTTCAGATCTGCCACCTACCCATATTGACTCTATAAAGACAAATCAGAAGATTCTGAAAGTTATTAATACTAATGTTTTGTGTATGTATAGAACTTACCCTACACATCTTTGTTATAAAACAAACAGAAAGATTTCAATGTCTCTGTTCAGGACATCCTCTGTCCCCCCAGTGCCCCATACACTTCAAATTCAATGTTATCTCTAAAGCTGTTGTACTTTGGGCTAGATTTAGCCATGTGTCCTGTGATTTCTTGAACTGAGATCTTAGTCATGTGAATGATTACCATGAAGATTAAAATCAGTCTTTGAATTACACACAGGACTCCTAATTCTAATCTAAGCTCTGTCAACATTTCTATAACTTTGTTTATATTTTATTTGCCATGAATTTATGCCCAAGTTCAACTAAAGACACTTCTCCATATCCTCCCTCCACCACAAACATGTACATTTGAAAAATTAAGCACATACATACGGAGTGCTCAGGTGGTCAGCAAATTTTAGGTACTGTAAATTGTTCCAGGATCACACTGGTCATGCTGAAAGTGTTAATATCCTTGTCACACTAAGCCTTTGAAATACCAAATCTTATGCGTTTCCTATGGAACAAAATCTTAAAAAAGCATGAAACAATCAACCTGACTAACAATAGACAACCTAAAGTTTAAAGAATTATTACTATTTTAAGATCTTTCTGAGACCTGATTTACAAAAATTGATAAACATAGCAGATTTGTTTGCAATAAAAAAATTTTGTATTGACCACAATTAAAATTAACATACTGGAAAAAATGTAAAGAATAATTTTCTGCCAGATAGTTCTCTGCTCCATTAAACATTGCTTTGAGCATTGCATTAAATCTTATCATGTTACAGTGATAGCAGTAGGGTAATTTTATTACCTTAATAGCATAATCACAGTTAGCTAAGACTATACAGACATGCTGTTTAGTTCATATAAGGAAGAAAAATATTAATTTGTTTTAAATAAGGGACTCTTTTTAAAAGAGCACAAACTGCATCCAAAAAGACACATAGGAGAGCTGTGCAATACTAAATAAAGGAGTGAAGCTTAAATGAAAATGTTCTGGCATGCCTCTCTTCATTTAGATAAGACTAATACCCTCTTTTACTTTGCCACCAACCGCTGTAACTGCTCAAGTGCTGGGAATCGTCTGGCTGAATTTTGCATGCACTATGGTGAAGGGCAACAAGCAGAGAGGAGACCAGAGAGAAGGGGGGTAGGGAGCCATGAGGAGAGGGCCTCGGAGAAGGCAGCAGGATACACACAGCCAGAAGGGCTGCTGTTGCTGCAGGACGCCTGCCCATGGTTCTTTTAATACGGAGCCAGTGTAGTTTTAATACCATGGGATTTCCTCAAGTTACAAACCAACAGGCAGCGTGTGAAACACAAAAGGTCTGTTCTGTAACTGTTTAAAATATAAAGCTTTATAAACATTGTGCTACTTTTCCTCCACAGAGGCCTTTTCTTAGTTGGAAAAATAAAACAAGGAAGCGCCTGTCATGTAGGTTGTACCAAAATTATACTTAGCACAATAAACTTATCTGTAATATCATGTACCTCAGCTGACTTTTTACCTATCACCTTTTACTTTGTAAAGAGAAACAGTTTATTTTCACTTGCTTCCTACACAATTGAAGAAGATAGTAACTAAGTAGTGGTGATATTCCTTGAAAGTTCACCTCAAGAGATGGATAGGAAAACAGCGATCACCTGGCAGCCAGCGCAAAGTCAAAACACGGAGCCATAAACAGATGTGTTCCCGTACATGTTTCCTGAGAGGATAATTGTTCCTGTTGATGGTTATGTACCTTTGAAAGTAAATAACAAATTGTTACTTGTGAAAAAAACTAGAAACAGAGAAAGTCCGAGGACACCAAAGGGTTTTTTTCTTTTCCCGACACAGGAAATTTTCTGGCCTTGTGGAAAGGGCAAGGAAGGAAAAGGAATATAATGGCCTGGTATATTTTAAAATAATGTATCAATATGCACCCTTCCCTCTGGTTATGTCTCTAAAAGCTTGCAGGCATGCCCTGTGTGAAACATGAGCCCAAGCACACAGGGGCTGTGCAATCACACAGTTCCTGAGTAAGGAAAAAGTTTGTCTTGAGTCCAGGAAGCATTGGGCGAAGCCTTAAGTGGCTTCCAGATCTGGAATTTCAAGCACACAGTCCATGTACATAGTGCTGTGTTGCTGTGTCATTTAAGGAAAGAGCATGAAATTTATCAAATTTATTCATTGACTTTATTGATCTGGGTTTTTCTTTGGTTGTTCTTTTTGTTTGGTTGGTTAGTTTTTGTTTCTAGCACCACACAGTTGATCACAGTTCTACAATATTGTATGTCCTGTAAGAGTGAGCATCCCCCAGTTTTTTATGGTGCTGTTCAGGATTTTATTTTTAAAAGTAGAAATATGAGAAATGTACTCCCAGAAGTGATATATATGAAGCAAGGAAAGGGGAATGGTTGGGATAGAGATAACATTTATATTTGGCTTCTGGACAGATCTAGTCAAGAAAGCTCAGAGCAGAGCATGGAAACCTGGGACAGGAGAATGTCAGAGACCTCAGAGCATTGCACCAGGATCGTGGGATGGGATTTACCTTAGCAGGATAAACTACAGAACATGGGAAAAGAGGTACCTTAACTACTGATCTGGGGGAGGAGCTGCTGTAGTTCTGTTTGGGAGCACAAGTATTATTGACATGAAAGAAATGAGGGATGATAAATATTGGAGATGTTAGCTCTTTTTTTTACAATTGGAGGATTCATTTATTCTGGGAACTGAGCCTAATGCTAGCTAGGATTGTAAATAATCTGCACATTTCTCTGTCTCACATCAGTTATGCTTTTTACCTCACACTTTATTTTATCTGGTATCTGCCCTTTGTTAGTAGACAATCAAATTGTACGATGAGTCAGGAGAACAGGGTCTGCAAAGACAATACACTTGTGTCCCTGAGAACATGTCTTCTCTAGAGTAATAGAACTCCTTAAAACAAGACATTAAGAAAATGTTTTGATTCCCGTAAGATTAATTTTTGCCTTGGAATCTAGGGCTCAGAGAGTTGCATAATTTGCTAATTTGCCTTCAGCTGATATGAAATGTCTGTTCTTTAGACCTTCTCATGAAAAAGACTTGTTCCTCATGAGTGGCAAAGAACCCTAACAACATATTGCTCCGTGTCTTTCCTTGTTACTTAGATTTATGAAATCACCTTTGAAATAAATGTTATGACAGTACAGCTTTTAATGTCTAGGCACCTCCATGCTCTCTATGCATAGTGCTAATCAGAAAACAAAGATTGGGTCCTTTTCCAGTAAGTATGTCTCAGACTCTTGAAAGAGGAATCAGTCCCAAGCTTTGATTTAAAATAGATCTTACTGTAGAACTCTTGAGCAACATCAAATCCCATCTTGAACAAGTGTTACCAAAAGATAACTATTATAGAAGCTGCCTCCAGCAGGTTTGCAGATCTCAGCAGCTTTTTAGAGAATTAGTGTACTTTCAATACTTCAGAGAAAAGGAAGAATTTAATCTAAAAATCTGATGACTCTGATGTAGAAACAAATTTATGGATGCCTTTGTTCTCCTTCAGATAGTTTTGCTTTTAGATCTGCTAAACTCAGTGGGCAGATGCCCAATAAATGTCAGTGATCTTAGAAACTACTCAATTTGGGAAGGCTGATCAAGGAAACTTTCCTGCCCTCTTCAAACTGAAGCAATGCTGAGAATATTAATTTTAAAACACTGTGACAGGACTCTTGTTAGTGATCTTAGTGTTTTGTGCTGGTATAATTGAAGTTGACTAATACATAAAAACTGACACACAGTAACAAAATTAATAATTCTCAAATGTGTTAATATCAGAGAATTTGAAACCACCTTAGCCTTTCATTAGATGAAGTATATCAATACACTTGTGCTTTAAGAAAGCATAAATACTGTCCTGTATGAGCTTGGTAAGAAGTGAATGTTTTGAACAATCTAGAAAATGTTTATTTTCCCAGGTTGGTGTTCCAAATTCAATAAACCTTCAAAGAGACTTTTTTTCAGAGTCAGAAAACAGAAAGTCTTCCCCTTCTTTCCCACATTTCCCTCTGCTTCTTTTTTGTTTCAGATATTTGTGATGTAAGTAAGTGTCCAGGGTCAGTAAATTTAGAACTGAAAAAATTGTTAGAAGGTGTTTCAAATTTTATGTGAAGGTCAATGAATGTTTTGAAAAAAATAGTTTCAGTACCTGGTTTCCAAATCCAGAATAAGTTCATATGTGAGATTTGATGAAAAATGTAATTTTAAGTACCTAGCTCAATACTTGCAGATATCTTTAATGAGGAGCTACTCTGTATTTAAAAAAGCAGCCACACCACTACAGTGATCTGTGTTATTCTGAAAATGTAAAGAGGCTTAAATCCTATTTTTATTCATAGTTAAATTAATTTTACAACTGTTTTTCCTGGAATAGAGAATCTGGCTTACTCCATGGATATCTACCACTAAAAGCAGCTACAATTAATAAGTTTATTCATCCTCTGAGAATTCAGAGGCACTACTTGCTAAATGCAGGTAGGAGATGCACACACACTTTGCTTTTCACACACATTGCCTTTAAATGCATAAAGGCATTGACATATTATCCTCATTCAAGAGAAAAAGCTAACTCAGAATAACTTTATTTCAAAATACACCTGCAATTAGAATCTTGGCAAAAATATCCCTTCCTTACAATCTTAGTTTAATGCCTCACAAAGATTGTTCCTTTTTAAATTAAATTTAGTAACCCTCTCAGATGAATTAGTATCAAGGTATTAATGAAGGAAACATTTACCATTTGAAGAATGCAATGAAATAAATTAAACTGAAATCCTACCTCAGTTTAGATAACTACCAGCAGTTTTGCTTTTTTACCACTTTTCTACAGATCTGATTGTTCCCCCTTTCCCCCTTTGTGAGTAGATGTCTAGAAGACCCACTGGTTTGTGGAGAAGGATGCTTTCCCTGGGTGCTCTCAACTCCCCTGCTTGCCATATCCAATACTTCAAGCCCTCCTTCCATAGATTTAAGGATATCTTGTTGGAGACTTGATCTATGAGTTTAACAGATGTTGCATATTTAATTAATGTGTCCAGAATATGATTGTGCTTTCTTCAAATTGTTGCTGATTTCTTGTGCTTGGGTAAACCTCTTTTCCTCAGTTTTACTTAGATGTTTTTAATTATTGCACTGATGGTAAATGGGAATGTGGCAGTTTTCTTCTCCCTCTTGTCCAAGTATTCAAAAGTAACTTAAACCATTATCAAAACCTGTATGCTGCAACATTCAAATAAGAAATTTCAATTATCACTTCTTGACACTCAAAAGATGTCTGAAATTACAGTCACACCAAAATTACACTTTTTTGAAATTTAAAATGGATAAACATCACTCTTTGACACTTACAGAATGTCAGTCCATGCAGACAAATTCTGTAACTACCTCATACATAGCCCTTTTAGGCTATATATTTGAACTTTACACAAGAAAGAAAGAAAGAAAGAAATCAGGGTTAATTCCCTAATGCCTTCCATCCTCTGTAATGTAAAGTGATGTCACTTCATCTTTTGTAATGGAAAAAAGTCACCAATCTGACACTTTGTCACTTCCACTTATGTAAAATAAATGGATGAGCTGGAGCAATCAGCTGATACTGGCTTGTGCCTTAGGACAAGGTATAACTTCTAGTGCACCATGTGAATGACATGAATGGAACCAACCATTTTCATGGGGCATCTTTTTTCACAAAACAGCGTGCAGTTGAATCCCAACAATACTGTGGAAGTTGATAAAAGAGAGTAAAAGAGGTTTTGTAACAATAATAGAAGCTATCAACTGATATAAAATAGCCTTATTTTAATTAAAACTTGCTGAGTGATAATTTTGGCCAATACCTCTCAATCTTCCTTAATAAAGAATGGCCTTTCCATTTTTCTATTCCCAACCAAGACACGCTGATGCATTGAAAACCTGAACTTGAAGTCCTTGCAAAGAGCTGGAAATTTTCCCCATCAAACTTGACACCACTATATCTAAATATAAGGAGGCAAATTTAAAGATCAGTGGGATGATTTTGGTGAAACTTACTAGGCCACATACCCATGCAGAACAGCATGATTTATTCCTATGGTAGACCAAATGAGCAGGAAATGTGGACAGGCTGATAAATCATAGATAGCCAAGGTTGGTAAAATGATGAGTCTGAGAATGTTTTTCTGAATCTTGACTACTCCCATGACCATGCAATGAAACGCCATGTCACATAAACGTAAAGGAGGTCTTCTGTCTCTTGGAAGATAGAGGATATCTGAAGGAGTGCTTCAATCCCCCCTCTCTGACTCCTTGAGATACAATATATTGCGCCTTGGGATGAATATATAATCAGAATTTCTTGATTAAATTTTTATGCTACTCATTGAATATTTCAGGGGAAGAACATAAGAAAAATGCAGGGAGCTATAACATGCTTAATAATTAACACTTCACTTCTCACTAGCCCAATGTCAAAAATATTTGAAGCCCACATTTAGGTTGTTTCCTCTGCATGCTCTACTTAGGCAGCACCTTTGCTGAAGAATTAATTTGGAGAGTCCTCAGCTGCTGGGCATGTGGTGTCCTTACCTGCACAGCTGACAGTAGTGCTACTGAAGAATCCCTAATTGCCCCTGCAGAGAGCACAGACACTGCCATAAAGAGTGAGTGAGTGCTCATGGCAGCAGAGCAGTGCGTAAGAGCCAGGTGGTTGCCAAGTGGAGCACATAGCATAGCTGTGATCCTACCCTCTCTATGCCTTAGATACCTGCCTCAAAGCTACACACTAAGGCCCTTTATTTGCTCTGGACTTGGTGGATTAAAACCAGACTCCTCTCTTGAAGGTAAAGGAGGATTTACTGCTTTTATGTCAGGGGACTGGCTGAGATTCTGCATACCTTTTATCTGGTAGCCTCATGACCCAAACTTTGCCAGTAAGGAGGAAAGCTAGGTTTCAGTCTTTCCTCAGCATATTCTGTCTTTGCTGAAGCCTCTCCTGTTGAAGCTGGGCTACCGAGCAGGATGGTTTGAGGGATGATGAGAGAAAGGAGAGAATTAGCAAGTGGTAACATAATTCTGTAGCCTGGTTTCATTGCTTGGCTTTTAAAGTTGTATGGTCTGATTCTCCTTCTGCTCATACAGTATCAGTGATTTTTTTTAATTTTTTTTTAGAAGTGTAATGGAAATAAGAATTTAGCTCAAATCTGTGAACTGACTTACTGTATTTGGGGCAAATCTGAAGTAACTATTGATTCATAATTCAGCAACAGAACAGATGAGAACGGGGGTTGACTTCTGCAACTGTTTGGACAAGAGTGTGCTTTTGACACACATAATCTGTGTACAGCAAACTTTGTCATGTGAAACTGGAGAAGAAACTAAACATCTGTAATCCCATTGTTGAGGTAGGGTCACAGAGTTCAGGGGAATATTTGGCATATGTGGCAAAGAAGAAATAAACATTGTAGAAGGAAACACTCATGACATTTGAAAATAGTCTCTCCTCACATTCCCTTTTCGTTCCTTCCATTGTTAGTTCCTGGAATTGTAATTCAATGCTGGGTATCAGCCTTGTAGAAAGACTTAGGCCTTAAACAATCCACACTGAAAACTATTCCTACTGGGAAGAATGCTGGAGCTCAGCTTCTGGAAGCCCTTTTGGGTTCCTTATATATATATCACCTGGAAACACCACCTTGTTTTGTTGCAGTCCTTGTCTCTGATTGGGACAAAAATCAGAACTCAGTATATCGCATTCTGGTTTTTCATATGTGTATACACACCCAAACCCTGCATATATGCAGTATAAGGCAACAATACTTTAAGGGGAAAAGATCCCTTAATCAATATAATAAAAAACTTCGGAAGTAAATTAGTCAAATTAAATGGCAAAGTTTTTCATAAATCCGTGAATTCTCTGAGTCATACCAAAGCTTTAAACTCAATACATTTGAATCTCTGCTATAGGTGAGGAGCAGGAACACCTTCTGACACTCCTGTGTGACCTATCAGGACTTGGAAAAAAAGCAGGCATTTAAAGATGGCCATACCTCAAACAGTGCAGTCAAGCAGGTAGAAATCTACATCTTTACTCCATGACTGTGTTCCTGGTCTGCAACAGCAGCCAATTGCCATATCCAGCTTCCTCCTGAGGAAAGCGTGTGAGGTAAAATTATTTCCCTTTGTTGTTCCAAAGCTAAAACAGGACTAGGCCTTTGCCATCCTTCTGAGAAAGCCATAGTTTATCTGCAAAATATGATCTTTAGGAAATTCAAACAGAATTCTTTGAAATTCTAAGGTAGTCTGAAATTCCATTACAGTGCAATTTCTAATGTGTGGTAATTACAATTTGATCCAAGACTTCTGAGTCACAAAACCCATGTTGTTTTGTAGTCCTCTCCACTTCAATTACTACATCAAACAACATGCAAAAGCACATTAAAAGTAATTTAAAATATTCTTTCTGAATGTACAAATCCTAGGATAGATCTAATTTTTTTCTCCAAAATTTCACTTTTGAGTAACTGCATGTTAGAAAGGTTTTGATTATTTAAGATGTTATGAAAATCTGTGTAATGTTAGCAGTGCCAGTGCTTATTTTTGCTACAAAAAAATAGATGGAAGTGGATCAAGATAAAAGACAGTACAACATTCATAAGGAGTGAGATTGCGAAAGCAAGATTCTGCAAACAGACAAAAATTAATGTGGAAGAATACAAGAGTACAAACAAATATCCTGGCACTTACAATACAAACTTCAACCCAAGGTTTTCTTTGCTAGCAGCCAGTAAGTGATTACATAGTACGTAATCCTAGTAAGACAAATCTGGGCATGAGAAAACTCTGCCATTAGTACTAACATCCTTTGTGTCTGAGTAGTGCCACAGAGTCTGAGACAAAACAGTTAAACAGTTCTTGTGTCTTTAACCTTTGTCCATTGGTGTGTGATACTGGGCACAGTCAATGCTGAACAAATAGCATTAGTGTGCATCTCATGACAGTAAGGGCCGTTACAGCTGAGAGTAGTATTTGGTCTGTCAATTGAAAATGTAAAGCTAGAATAAGGAGATGGAAGTTTGACCAAGTGGCCTGTGCAATCTATGCACAAACCATCTTAGCTTGGCAAGGCAGGCAGAACAGGTAGGAGACATGAGGCTGCATAACACCGGGCTGGTTTGAGCTCATGTATGGGCAAAACCCAGCACACTTCCAAAGTGAGTGCAACTTGCCAACTTCAGAAGAAATAGTAAATTCATACAGTTATAGAGTATGTGCTAAGTTCTACCCACACTGACTAAAGCTAATGCACAAGAATGTGAAAAGTCATACAATGAGAAGAAAAACTGGCTGGTGTCATTGAGTGAGTAAAAGTGAAAAGAAGAACAACTGGCATAGATGCAAGGGTAAATCCAAGAAACTGCTTATAAATATTTTGAAACATCTGATACCATATTGAAACTGGAACTGCTGGAAATTTTTTGGCTGTTCTTCCTAAAGTTTTGTTTTCTTCTTTACATGGTGAACAGCCTGGAGAAAAGTATTTCATCTGGGAGGCATAGTGCTTTATTAAGCAGGCTCAGCCTCACCGAGTCCTCAGCCCTGGCAGAATGAGGGATAAAATGCTTGGCCATGAACTGGTAAGGGTGAGCTGTAACATGTTCAGCTGGACCTTGGACAAAGCATAGCACCCTCAGGTTCCTTTTTTAAACAGTGGGGATAGAGCTTAGTGTGCCTGTACACCTCTGTCTGGCAAGCTGATTACAGATGTTCACCAAAATGGGGGATGGTAGCAGCTACATATGGTGTAGCAGCATCTTTTCCCTCAATAGCTAAACTGTACACCAAACAGTATAAAAAGAAGACAGGGAAGATAGTTAAAAGGATTTGTAAGAGGTAGTGCTTTTTTAAACTTTTTGCCAGAGAAGATGCTCTCCAGCTGTTGTGTTGCATTTAGCAGCGTCTCTCCCTCCTTACTGAGGTAGCCCTGATCCACCCACAGGCAGATACTTGCACTCTGCTTGTATTAACTTGCTAAAACTAAACTAGTGGGGAAATCATGATCCTCAGTTGATCCAGGTGGATAAGATAATGGACCTAAACACAACCCTCTCTGAAATGACAGCTTGAGCTGTACCTGTGTCCTATCCAGATTAATCTACCTCCTACCAATATCAGATGAAAGCAGTGATTTGCTATAATTTGCATGTTGTAATGACTGGCAGGATAAGTACCAACCATTTGTAAAGGACATGTAGGAAGTGGGTTTAACCCTTTGGGGTTGTTGTTGCATGGTGTTGGGAAAACACCAGCACAATGCTTTCCGTTTTCTGAGAAAGGGAAATTTATATAAATTCTAGACTTCATCTGGAATCGTAAAAAAATGAAACGAAACAAAACAAAACAAAGCAACCCAAGATTTTTCCCCCTACAACAAGATTCCTGGCCATATGGGACAAAAAAAGTGAAATTACTGGATGGCGAATGAGAGCTGTGCTCTGCCATTCCACTCTGGGGTAAAAAAAAGAGAGCCCAGCAGCAAGTGCAAGCTATCAAAACTCTTTGTATTGTGACTCGAGCAGCTTACAAAAGCAAGGCAGATGTGATAATTGTACGAGAAAAATGTACAGCACGGTAACACCCATAGCGGGCTTTGCTTTCCTGACTTTTTAATTTTCTCTTCCCACTTCAGCATTGAGAAAAATTACCCATTCGCAGCAAGGCGGAGGGGGGGGGCTGATCTTTTACAACACCTCTGCAGCGGCTTTGGGGCACGGAAAGAAAAGGCATGCCGGCTGAGTTTTGCAGGCATGCTCAAAACTAGTAAATAAGCAAGCAGCAAGCCAGCTTGCTCAAAACTAGTAAATAAGCAAGCGGCAAGCCAGCTGGCCGGCCCCGCGGCCGCCCGCCGCGGCCGGGGGAGGCGCGGCGCGGCGCAGCACGTG
>JANZLQ010000078.1:14600218-14610708 GCA_026212715.1 Elanus axillaris | reverse complement strand
CCCCCGGCCTTTGTAATTTCAAGACCCAGTTTCTAGGTCAGCCCAGGGTCTGGGTCTCCTGGACGAGTGAAGAATACTGCCTCATAGATGCAGACAGCCAAGCCAGTTTACAGGAATAAGTTATGCTTAAACTTACACTTTATAGATTGTAAATCAACAGTTTGGCCTCACAGCAATTTGGTGCTCCTTGCTAGGTTGCCTCCTATGTTGCAAATATTCCTTTCAGAAAATTACAAAGCTGCTGTGGAATTACTCTTCCCTCTGCACATAACCAGGCACTAAACCCACCCACACATCTGAGATTCAAGGAAGTTGGGAAAACTTATACAGGAACTGCATGTTGTTCTGCTTTTCCTCAGTCCTTATTTGACAAACTACTGACTTTTGTTGTAACAGTGTGGTTTAGTATTAACTCATCTTCTGGATGATGCAGAAGAGTGCTGTAAATCATGTTCTTGTGCTTTCCCTTTCCCCATTCATCTGAAATCCCTTTTGAAGCAGGGTGACATCTGCTCCCTCAGATAAAGGTTTGCACCTGAGAGTTCAGCAGCAGCGTTTCCCACATTTGTCTGCTCTGTGGTCAGCACTGTTAAACAGTATATTATTTTGGCTTGCCTCTCACTGCATAAACTATTTTTTCCCCTGCTAGCTCCTCATCTGTAGCAAAAAGGTAAGTCTGCAGAAATCAAGCTGAAATAAACCTTGCTGATTTGTTTTGTTTTATTCAGGCAGGTGGTGTTGCCTCTGGATTTAATCATGTTGTTACTAATGATCTGAGTGCCCAGAGGCTTCTGCATATCAAGGGCCGGAGAGTTGTAAGAGCCACAGAAGTCCCCCTGGCTTGGGCCAGCTTCAACAAAGGAGATTGTTTCATTATTGACCTTGGAACTGTAAGTCTTTCCTAGAGCAAAACACACTGAAAAGTAAGAGGTACAGCATCCCTTCTGAGGTCTGAATCATCCCCTAAAATGCACAACTAATTTTGTCAGTCACCAAACTAACAGAAAGAATGCTTTAGAAAATCAGTTTTGGTGTCACAACACTTTGAAGGTTCAAAACCACCCTAAATGTTTTCTCAAGTATTCACAGATTATCCTTCAGGAAACAGTTCTCTTTCCCACTCAGGGCATTAGGATTTTTTACTACTGATGTTTGAAGCTTAAGCTGTTCACACCAAGTCCTGTCTGACACTGTCTGCCAGCTGAATGGGATCAGTGCTAGGGTTCAGAGCAGAACATCTATGGGAGCTTTCTCTTGAGCATTTCTTCATAGTCATAGAACTTTGATCATGACAGTTCACCCTAAAGAAATAGCTGCAAAAGCAGTTGTCATAATAAACTTGTCATGCAGTGTGTTATAAAACTACTTGAGTATTTCAAGAGATCACTTGAGAAGCAATCCCATACTTCAAGGCTTTCTGCTGAAAGCAAGTAGAGAGACAGAGCAAAATCATATGGACAGATAAGATAATTTTTCTTGCTTCAGATGACTTAAAGTATAGTGCTGTTAGCTTAGCATCAAAGTCTTAAAACGCATTCTAAAAGTAACTGCTAGGATGTAGTCCACACTAGTTAGATGCTACTTATCAGCTTGAAATTATTCCCATGCCTGATAAGCCGACACATGTAAAATTAAGAGCATATGAAAGAAAATAGTTTATCTGCAAGGCAGCATCTGCAGTTGGTCTTAACTGTGGTGCTTTCACAAGGAAGTGGTCAGCTACTTCAGCAAGATTTCGGAGAACATTTCTCTGACCTATTAAAAAAGGAGCTTTTCTGAGCTCATGTTACAGGTTTGGCTGTTTCTTCTGAAAAGCATCCCTTGGTGTGATAATTGAAGATACTGGTATCAAGTAGATATATTGATTATGTCTGTTAGAATTTTACCATGCTTAGCAGCCTTCAGGTAGAATGACCAGTGTTTTCCTAACATCCCATTCCTCCTATGGCACTGTAGTCTAATCAGCTGAAACAGCCAAGTGGTCAGTATCCAAACAGCTTGCTCTCAAAGTCACTTTGTATTAAGGATGCATAGAAGACTCAAATCATCTATTCACTTTCACGCTTAACCCATGGGAGATGGGAAAGTTGGAACGGAACGGTGATAGAAAATGCTGCTTTTGTAGTCAGGCTGTCACAGGGCTTGAGTTTTCTGGTTTGGAGTTAACCTCCTATGGACACCCCGTGGAACTGGATGTACTCGATGAATTTGACTTGTTCTGACCCTTATTGTGCCACAGTTACCCAGTTCATCTAAAGTGATTACTTGGGTCACACTGCAGACATAGCAATGACACTGATGAAATGCACTGTGGTTATGTAGTGGTGTTAGGTGTATAGCTTGGGGTTCATCCTTTTTGATAAGATTTTTTGAGAGAACACTGTCACTAGGCAATTTAAATGTAATACGGCTTTAGAGTCTTGATTTCCAATACCGAACGTACATTGTAAGCCTTTTTCTTCTTTTAATGTAATATCACTCTGGTTTCTGATTTCCTTTTTGACAAGACAGAGGTCAAGCAGCAATACTACCCTGTGCCTTTTTAGGAAGAAAGATTAGATGTGAACATCTAGATCTGTTCTTTACCACGCTATAGGAAATGTCAGTCAAATCACATGACTAAGAACAGTTCTTCATCTTGCCATGTCAGTGGTATATGAAGGATGAGTTTTCTTGAATGTATTAACAAGTTAAGGAAAAAAGTGTTTTCAGCATCAAGAAATTTGTAGTAATTTCATCATAGGTTATTATGTAAACCAGACCTTTCTAGTGGGAGATGAAAAGGCAACGTGTGACATACTTCAAGATGAAGATATGCAAGTCTTGTGAAGTGCCTGTAGGGAAGTAGATGCGGTAGAAAAATACACTGTCATAGTGGAAATCTTGAGCAAGCTTTGTAAGAACTGGATTTCAAGCTGAAATAACTATTTCAGATTGAAATTTTCCATGACTAGCGGTCCATTGTAAATGGGTGAGTCTTTACAGGAGCCCTTAATTGAATTTAGGGGTCCTCTGAAAAAAAAAAAAAAAAGATTTTGGTTCAAGTACATTCATTTACTGAATAATGGAAATAAAATTAATCTTAAATAGAGTTGCTCTTGAGTCTTGGGATTTATGGCAGCACACTACTGAATAATTTTCTGAAAATAACGGGTAGTAATTGCATAAAATAATGAGTTTATGGTCAGTGCTTTTAATATCAAATTATTGTAGCATGTCAAATAAGATGAATTTCTAAGGCTTACTTTCCCCAGTCTCTTAGCTAACCAGAAGGATCGTCTCTGCAAAACTGCTTGTGCAGTCCATTTCCTGTTACATTTTATCAAGCCACTTAGCTAATATAATGAAAAATCATTTCAGTTTTCCCATTGAGCTCAATTACTGCAGTATTTTAAACCTATGGTTTGAGTAGGTAAGGGAAAATCAAGAAAGGTAATAACGATCAGGAATAAAATCATTATTGGTCACTAAGGTTTCCTTTCTGGTGATAATGCCTTAAGAAGAAAGTGTTTGTGTGCGTTTTCAGCTAGCTTTGCATATTTACAGTTAAGCTTCTGATGGTTACCTCATACCTAGATAAGTTACTAAGCCACATTTACAGCACTTCAAATATCCTGCCCTGGTCTTACCTTGCCACCTTTGAACTCTTTAGGCTGGAGCAGAAGATGGCTGCAGAAAGCAGAGAAAACAGTGTCTTTGATATGAGGGGAGTCATTAGCTGTAGGTAATGCATAAACACCTTTTTTTCAGTCTTCTGTAAGACCATGACATGAGCATTGTGACCACTACACTGATGTTCCAGTGCAATCAATGAGTGATCCAGGAAGGTGTCTGGGATGCCAGGCCCTGATAACTTTTTTTTTTTTTTTATCACAGGATTTTCATTCCACCTCCATGATGAACCTGGGAATCTCCCTGTAAGGGAGCCTTTGGGTCAGGGCAGGCAAGACAAGTGCAGGTCTTCTGCCACACTTTCCATCCTGTCCTTTTGGCTGGAGGGTGCTGAGCTCTTCCTGGTGTCCCATCTGTGAGGCACCAGGACAGGTTTGGCAGTTCTTGGTGGCCATAAACTGTATGGCCTTGCTCTGTGTTGCCCCCTTTACCTCCAGATGCAGCTCTCCCTGTATCACCCCATCCTCCAGCTGCCTCCCCTTAGCCATGTCCTTCTTTCTTCCTCCATCACCAAGACAGATTCTCAAAACAGCAGGGAGCATGAGAGGGCATGGAAAATGACCATGGAAGGGAAGGAAGAAGATTAATCATTGTGCCATTCAGTGAATAACACACACAATTTCCCAGGCTATTTTAGTATTATCCAGATGCATGTGTTAATATAGCTTATATATGTATATTTCTCATAAGATGTGCTAAAGACTTTCATATCTTTTGTTGATTTTCTTAGTGATTGGCTTAAAGTGGGAAGGAAAGTTATCAGTATTGTGAAATTCACCCCATGTACATTGGTGTACACTGGTGATGTACAAAATGTGAATGTTGAGATGTGTTGGAAATTTGGGTAATAGAGCAGAAGTAATGGAAGTAGCAATGCAGTAAAACAACATGAAGTGATGAGCTGATTTTACTGAAGGCTTCTTAACTCAGTTTGGGAAGCTCTGCTGTATGAAGGCTGTCTAAAGTTGTATCCTTAATGACGAGCAAAAATATTCTCTACACATTTGTTCAGATAGAGCTTTGTAAAATGTAAGACTCGATTCTTTCTAGCTGACTTCCCTGTTGATGGGAGGCAGCAGCAGTGCTATGAGCCAAGTGACTGTAGAGGACAGGAAGAAGGCTGTGTACCACTCTTCCTCCTGGAAGAAATTAGGAGATAGTTGTTAAGGGGTAGGTGGGGATGGGATGTGTGAGAAGTACCAAGCAGTTCTGAGCTTGGGCCTGATTGAGGCTGGAAAGTTTTGTCAGTACAATCAAAGTGCTGCTAACAAAATATTACCCTTCCCAAAGGAAGAATGCAGACAGTGAGGTTTTAACTGTATCGAGTGAAGTGAAGACTGAAGGTAAACTCCACTCAGTTGTCCTTTCTTCGCATTCCTGTAGTGGTGCTTATAAACTGATTTATAAATAGCCAAGAGGTTGCTGATTTGAAATTTAAGAGCTTGCAGGGTGCTTAAAAACAACTTGTGCCATCCAGCAATCAATATATGTACTTCTCAAGGTGCCTGTGAATCACAACTGAAAATTATGTTAGAACTCAAAAGTATGAGACTGAATAAAGCTGTTGTGATCATGTATCTGTCAGTATGCTCTTACTTGAACTCCTGATGTAATAGGTATGCCAAAATGAAAAAGATTGCTGGCTTGCACAAAGACACTAGAAAAAATACATCAAGCAAAAATGCTGGCTTTTTTTATGGCAGCTGCTTTTCATAAAAACTTTTAACTTGCTGTAGATATATTATGTTTACAAAAAGAAAATTAACTTCTGTTTTTTAACAATAAAAGAACAAGAGGACAGATAACTTCATTATTATGACTGCAGGGTATGATTCAGCATCATGTTGCAACCTTAAGCACAGTTGTAGTTTTGCTTGCTTCTGTAATCTGCCTTCTTGCCTGCACTATCTCTTCTAGGTGGCTTTGCTTCTCTTCCTTTAGAGAAACCAGTTCACAATCAGCATATTAATCGCTCTATTAAAGTCACTGTTTGGGTGTAAACAGGAGTGGAAGAGCAGATTCTTTCATGCTGGAGTTCATCACTATAAGTTTTGCTTTCTAGTTGCTTTCCCTGGCACTAACAGCTGACTAGTCATGTCCTTTTTCCATGTTTTTCATTCACATGTTTCTCCTACAACTCACCTCTTCCCCAGTTTCCCCTAGCTGAGAGTTAAACTATCACTTGTGCTGTAGCAGGGAGTTGCCAAACAAATAGCAGAGCTTGAAGAACTAAACTGCTTTTGTTCTGTATTAACTTTATGGACTTCTATTAATAGCTTAAAAATATGGTTATATTTACACAGAGTGTATCTCAGTAAGAAAGCATCTCATTTTTCTGTAAATCTGTGAACCAATTAGTTTTATACCTCCAGTAGTGTAAACTCCAGCATTCTGGAAATTGTTACAGCCCCAAAGTCATCAGATGGAGAAAAATAAATATTAAGCACTCTCCCCCTGCCTTCAGTTAGAATATTCAGGTTATGTAGTTTTCCTTCATACCCTGTGGACTGGAAAGCTTCCCCTCGCCCGCACTTGTATGCAGAAAAGTGGCTGAAATAGACACCATTAAAGCTTTAGGTGAATAGGACATGTATGTATGCACAAATATTCAGTTAGGTTAGTTTTCTTCCTGATGTTGGAGGAAATCCAGTTGTTTTGCTGCTTGAACTGCTGTTATTTAGAATGAATATCCTGGTACTCACCCTTGAATGTATTGTGGTATAGCAATAGCTATTCCTAGAATATACTAGCAAAACAGTAGTGAGAGGAAAAATGAATGTAGTAGGTGTATGACTGTGGTGCATCTGACTTACTTTTATTCTGACAGTTTGTTCCAGTTGAATCAAATGGGAGAGTCCAAGACTAGTTACAAAGACACTATTGTAATTACACCAGGACCAGGCTCATGGTGGCCTCAACAGCATTCTGGCTGAATGAATTTAGAGTTTGTTTTGGATTATCAAAACTCCACAACTTTCAATGGTTCACTGTATTACAGTTCCAACAAATGTAAAAGGCAGATTTGATGAATATATGAAATGTGGTTTGTTTTTTGGTTTTTTTTTGCTTTTCACTGCCTCTATCAATAATTCAACAGTCAAGGCAGGAAAAAACACTGAATAATTTAAGGAGAGAAATGTCTCCAGAAGCCTATATTAACCTGGTTCAATGCAAACATTCTTCTTATATTGTCAGTTCCTAAAAAACCTGAATGTTAGCAAATTGACAAAGTGCTGTATCCTAGTCACTTTTATTCCATTTTACTGTTCAGTTATTTTCCTCATCATTTGGACTTTTTCTTGATTTAGCACTCTTTACTAAAAGAAACCAAAAAAACCCCAAAACCTCCACACTCCTGCTTTAGGACACTCCAGTTAATTTCTAAAAACGTGGTGTTTGAATTACAGACACCAAGGTAATGTGCATTTGTTTTAGAAATAGTTTTACTGAAAACTGAAGGTATTGGAAGCATTTCTGTTGTTTGCAGTTCATATAAAAACTTTTTTCCAAGTGTATTTGTGTTTTGTATTAGCATTTTTCCTTTAAATCTGTTAACTTTAAGAGACTAGACTTCAACAAAGAACAGTTTCAGCCAAAATGAACTCTTGCCTTATGAGAACAGCTGTGTATTAATTACTGTGAAGAGAATGGAGTTTCAGTTGAGTGCATGCCAATTATTTTGATAGTAGCATGATATGTATACAAGCTTTGCCAATGTTCATGCCTGTTCAGTTTGCCTCTAGCTTTGGTAGTTCTTTTCCTACTTCCCTCAAGAAGTGGTCTCTTCGGTTCACTCACAAGTGAACATTAGGAGTGCAGGCTCCTTTGGGCACTCCTACATCACAGCTCCTCTCCTCCTGGCCCATCTTTCTTTACAAGCCTCGTCAGCCTTTCTTCTACTGCCCACTGTGAAACCACTACAGTGGCTTTCTGTGATGTGGTTATTTGCCCAGGCTCTGATAGGCTTCTATCTAATAAACAGAAGCAACTAAGCACAAGAGGGGAATTAAGGCAAACCTTCTTTTCTTGCCTTTAGCCCTCTTGTGTGAGTCATGGGTGTAAGGACAGCATAGTATGGTGTTTCACATGAGTGAGCAGATTTAGCTGATGGCCTTTTTTTATGTGCTAAGCCCCTCTGCTTCATAGCTCTGCCTGTATACCTCATGTTGTATCTTAGAGGAACAGAAGACAACATCCTGAGTGACAAGTGTTAAGTCAGAATAAGTTACATCACGTTGACATGGCAGGATCCACACTACAGATTTAGCTGACTTTCAACTGAGAGTGGCAATTTTTTTTTTAATTGAGGTGCACTTACATTCTGGGAGCCTGTTCTGATGTAGAGGTGGACAAAGGTAGGCGGGTTTAGGGTGCATCAGGGCCTGCCAACAAAGAATGGAGGCACACCCGCTTGGCTTAAAGTCTTTCCTTAATGAAAAAATAAATTTTTATTTTAGTATTTTAAGATTAGTGAGACAATCTTAAACATTTCACAGTGGTTTTCTACCAAAATTGAAATTTTTCAACAAACTTGCTTCAAATCAGAATTTGGAAACCTGTTTAATTTGTTCAGCTTTTTAATGTCCTTTCATGTAAGGGAATGCAAATCAGCAATTACAGTATCAGCCTGGCAATTACTAGGTATTTCAACAAAGATATGGGTTTAAAACACTTGCATGTTCAGGATGTGTTTGTAACTAGAACAAAACTGAGTTCTTCACAGATTTAAGCTTCTTGGCTTTTGCCTTCATTATCCTGGATAAGATTCACAGAAGAGACACCAGGATGCAGAGTATATTTTCATTTGCCTCCAAACTGAGGAGGCTGCCGGGTGAATACAGAGGTGGCTATGTGTTAGAAAGGAAAATTTGTTTTTATGTCACTTTGGAAATAAGCACATTTTGTGTTTGTTTTTCCTTCTGTTTTTCTACATGCCATTTGGGGCTGGAGCAGGAAGGCAGGAGGGGTACTTTCACAATCCCTCTCCATACAGGGAAAAGTGCCAAGGTAGTCTTACTCAGAGTTCCATGTGAGCCATGTATAATCATCCTGTTGCACACTTCTGTATAGAAGCTAAATGTTGGGTCACTTTTAATGTGCTGTAGAAATCTTATGAGACTTGCTCAAGGGCACTCTGCAGGCCAGAAGCTATCAGGAATAAAAGCAGTGAACCCTGCTACTCTATAGTTAAGAGATCAAACTGTGTACCCCAAACGTGCAGATTAGGAGAGACCTTGCTCTGATTGCAGTGAGCGTAGCATAGACCTGGTTTGCCTTCCAGACCTCCCTCAGGAGCTCAAGGGTGGCCATTGTGATTATTCATGATAACATTTTCTCACCCTCAACTGCTAATTGTCCCACTGTGATTTGACAAATATATTGATAGCAACAACCATTAATATCAGGTAGCAGAATAGCTCTCTTCCATAACACCTCTCAAAAGAGATTAAAAAATAAATACTGCTAGTACAAGCTTCTGAAAATAAACTGGGCTTGGCACAGCAATTACTGATGAATGAAGTTCCTTTTTTTTTGAGGGGAGTGAACACTTGAAGTCTATTTTTGTTTTAATGGAAACATTTGTCAGCCTGCCCATTCAAAATAAGGTTAGCAAAACAAGCCTTAAAATAGTGAAGGTGTAGTACAGCTAAGAAATTGTGAAAGCACTGAGTGAGCTAAAGCTAAATACCCTATTATGGCCCTAACTGAGCACTTTTTATATATACATATATATGTCTAAAAATAAATACATGAATGATAAAATACAAGCCAAACACTCATGGGTCTGTTGGACATGGTTAGAGAGCTAGCTGACTATATTTTGGATAAATCTACATCTAAATATTAGCCTTGTCAAGAAGTGGCTTTAACTTTTAAAAATCTCTCCTTCTGTCTGTTGTGGTTTAACCCCAGAGGACAACTAAGCACCATGTAGCTGCTCGCTCATTGTCTCGTCCCCCCTGCCCCTGCAGTGGGATGGGGAGGAGAATCAGAAAAGAAAAAAAATTAGAGCCTGTGGGTTGAGATAAGAACAGTTAAATAACTAAAATAAAATATAATAATAATGATTGTAATGAAAAGGAATATAACAAAAAAAAAAGAGAGAAATAAAACCCAAGACAAGACATGTGATGCACAGTGTAATTGCTTGCCACCCACTGACCAATGCCCAGACAGTCCCTCACCAGTGATGGCCCCTGGCCAGCCTTCCCAGTTTATATACTGGTCCTGATGTCCCATGATAAGGAATACCCTGTTTGGCCCATTGGGTTCACCTGCCCTGGCTGTGTCCCCTCCCAACTTCTTGTGCCCCTCCAGGTTTCTCGCTGGCTGGGCTTCAGAAGCTGAAAAATCCTCAATTTCAGGCTAACCATTACTTAGCAACAACTGAAAACATCAGTGTGTTGTCAACATTCTTTTCATCCTAAATCCAAAATACAGCACTATACCAGCTACTAGAAAGAAAACTAACTCTATCCCAGCTGAAACCAGGACACTAGCTTAAATTGTTAAAAACCCTTTCTGCCTAGAGATTGAAATTTGCAAGTTACATCTTCTACCATGAGGCCTCAAATTTAGATACATTTAGAAAATAATTGAGAAGATGATTTTACTTCAGAAGAGACAATTAACTAAACCTAAGCTCCTAAAAGCTTGTAGCACTGAATGCTCAAGATATTTGTTTTGTGCTCATATTAAATACAGTAAAATACTGTATACCTTGATGTCGTGGTTTAACGCCAGCGAGAAACTAACACCACGCAGCCGCTCACCCCTTCCCCCCCCCCAAGTGGGATGGGGGAGAAAATCGGGGGAAA
>JANZLQ010000078.1:14560987-14598305 GCA_026212715.1 Elanus axillaris | reverse complement strand
GGGGTGTCCAAGCTGGTGAAGAGTAAATATCAGAAGTTACGAGTGCTGTTTTGCATGCGGATGGCATCAGTGTTAGCTGTCTTCTAAAACCTTGCATCTGCTAGTACTGAGAAACTGTACTTAATCTCTCACTTGTCTCAAGCCACCATTTTAAGTACTATTAAATAACAATAGTGGTCAGCAAAAAGAGCTTAAGAAGCTTTTTTTGAATTAAACAGGTTTTAATCCAAAATCTACATTTTATACAGTTGTATATACATCATAAAACTAAGACCCCAGTAATTTACTCAGTGAGGGCTCTAATTAAATCCTTGTTATTTGCATTGTAGATGAACACAAACTAGTTCAACCTCTTTTAAAAGTTGAAAATGAATGTGTACCTTTATTGCTGTACTGTTTGGGCTATTTAATAGAATCATGTGAAGAAGAATCAAATTACTTTCTTCCAGAAGAAAGCAGGGGGGAAGCAACCAGCTAAGCCGATTAATTTTCTTTGACTAGCTCCTTCTAGCACAGCCTCTAGCAGCTCTGCAGCTTGTGTTCTGCCTCTTAGTAGTTTTCATCAGGACTGAAATCTAAAGTCTTTAGTCTGAAATGCTTTGCATTCAGGATGAATAATAGGACTTGCCAAAACTGGGGGTCCTTGTTCTGTGGTGTGACTGGATAAGTGACCTGTCTTAGGCTAGTTCTGGTGGTGCTCATTCCTGAGAGGTGCCTTGGGAACATGCTCTGTTCTGGTTGAATTGCACTTTACCAATAACGTGCAGGGCGTACCCGTTCACTACCTATTCAGCCAGATGAGAGGAAGGCCTTGAAGGCCTGTAAGCGCAGTAGCAAATTTAGGAGTTTCAGGTTCTTTAGATAGCTGAAGATATATCTGTATTTGGGATAAAACTCAGTCAAACCAAAACTCTCGACTGTTCTGAGATCAAGCAGTCTCCTAATATGTGGATGCTAAATTACATTACATAAATACCTTGCATATTACAAATATTTAGGTCACTTAAGAAACCTCTTCTGGAAAGTATTTCTGAAAGATGTAGCTTCACTGATGTTCTGGTGGTTTAGATCCAGTAAGATAATTATTAATAAAATACTAATTTCATAATTTTGTTCAGTTTTGAATCTTATTGCTAATGTGTGTGCTTTTAATTATTTTAGGAAATCTACCAGTGGTGTGGCTCATCATGCAATAAATATGAGCGTCTGAAGGCTACTGAAGTTGCTATTGGCATTCGGGACAACGAACGAAATGGAAGGTCTAAATTAATTACTGTGGAAGAAGGGAGTGAACCAGACCAGCTCATAGAGGTACTGTAACATGCATACCAGTTACTGACATAGCTGTGAATAAAACACATTTACACCTCAGGAGCTAAATAGGATTGGGCTCAAACTTCTATGTTCTTCACAGTATTAAGTTTATTGGGAAGTAAAGTATGAGATAATCAATCATCTGAGAATGCTTCTTTAAGAACTTAATGTTTCCTTTTCTGAATTAGCTGTGGGGTAACTGAATTAACAGCAGAGCTCATACATGAACTGCACCCTATGCTGGTCTGTATGAGGAAAGAGCAGCATCAAGGTGGGACAGCACCAAACAAGAGGAAGTGCATAGAATTACTGTGTCTAGGATGTCAATAAATGCAGCAAATTGCATCAAGATGCATGGGGCCAAGAACACTGCTTTGCATCACCACTGCTACTACAAATTCTTATGCACCTAGCCTCTAATAACCCCAGTGAGCCCCTTCCTCCTATGTTTAGAAAGTTTAACCACTTTTTCAAAAAACAGAATTCAGATTCCAGAACTGAGCTGATCAAAGTAAAGTGCAAACCAAAAATTTCCTGATTTATGGAGCTTTAAGATCTTGAAAAAATTATTGAGCACTGAGTTGTTGGAGGTCACAAACTAATAAAAGCATTGTCACTTGGCATTTGCATGCTAAATTAAGCTTTTTTCCATTCATCCTCTAAAAAGAAGGAAGAGAGAAGCAGGGTTGTACTGCAGTGCTTCAGTAAAATTGAAAATGTACAATTAGAATATTAACTTGTACTTCAGATTAACTTCAGGAAGCAATGCTAATGGTGCATGCAGGTATGCCATTATTTTTGATGGTGCTTACATTTGGTTTTGTCACATGGAGTACAACTAGTTACTGCCTAAGCAGCAAAACATGCCAGGTACTGAGCCACCAGCCCTTGGCCATGCTAGCTCTCGTTATGCCTTTGGATGACCAGTCCATCTTCTTGCAAAGACATTTTGCCTGTGCGTGTGAGTACAGATGTGGCTGTGTTCAGAAGCAGGGGAGGTGGCAGCCAATCTACCAGCAATTTATGAAGGAAAAAAACCCAACCAATCCTCTATCTGGCTTTTTACTTCCTTATACAGACTTCTCACACCAGCTCTGATGTGGCATGTATTTTACACCTATAACTTTTATGAAAAGAACACAAGTGACAATTAGAGCCCAACCTCCTCTGCTTATTTGAATCATGGTATTGGGTTGCAGCCCGCTGCGGGCCACGGCTGAGTGGCACTGTGGGAACCTGCTGGCATGGTCCCCTGGCAGCTGCCTCCTACTGCCAAGCCCATCTCGGGGTTACCACTCGAGGCTCTGGACTGGCTTTCCGATAAGCTCACGTGTGAGTTGGGAGCATTGATCAGAACAGCTGCACTTTGCACTTCTTGTCCAGCTAAGGCTGAGATGCAGATGCAAAGTCAGACTTCGGTGCCGCCGCAGCAAGGATGCAGGCCCGCTGCAGGGATGGCCATCAGGAGGCTGGCTGCCTCCTCCCTGTGACAGGCTATGAGCGGCAGGGATATACTTGCTTTCCCCCTGCATCTGTTTGCCAGACTTTTTCAGCTGTGTACAACTGTTGTTTTGTAGCAACCTTGACACGTGATTAAGAGCAGGAAAAACACCAAGGTTGCATTTTGATCCTGTAGTGCATTGTTATTGTACCAGGGAATTAATCTTCTCTTTGTTTGCTCAGCAGTGTATGAAGAAGTTTGTGCTTTTCCTTTTGGATTGTGAATATAGAGGGAAGAAAAATGGTAGTTCAGTACAAGTATGTCAGTACAACTATGGTTTTTATCACCACCACTGTGATGAGTGTGATTTGAACGAGTTTGTTGGCAGCCAGGGCTTAGCTTCTAGCCTGCATTGTGCTGGGTAGCCTTGCTTTTGGAAGTGCTGCTCAATAGTGGGGTTTGCAGCTTGGCTGTGTCTGTCCCAGTCCAAGCTCTGAAATGTGCTGCTAATAAGCCAGGAGGGTAGTTAACCTCCCAGATATATAAAACCTACTAATTCCTATTCCTGCTCAAATTATATCCAGTTCCTGGTGTTCTTCATTTTGATTTCTCCTTGCTCCCACAAAACTGTCTCTAACTTGCTGTAGCACTTGCCCAGGCTGACTAATCTGAAACTACTGTTGTGCTTGTTTCTTCCCTCTGCATCAGGAAGGATGGATTTTTGCCATCTCCAGCTTGCTTAGAAAAAGGTTGATTTCTTTTCTAGGAAAAAGAATTATGTACTTTAAATACTCATTTTTTCACCTGGTATGTTACTGAAATCAGAATGTGATTTCCTAAAATTATCTCCTTGGATAAATGTCAGGAATGATTCCCCCTCCTGGGAACTAGAAGTCTGCTTTCCATCTCAGTGGCTAAACTTGCCTGTGCAGCTCTGCTAGAAAAGTGTTCACCAGGCAGGGGCTGACATATTCACCGTAAGTACCGACATGAAGAGCCAATAGTGATCTTATCCCTGCTCTGTAAGCAGAGTCTTTGACTCCCAGCCAGTACAGCAAGACTGCTGTGCCTACACCCCACCACAGAGCCAAGACATGGGCTGATTGAACAAACCCTGACGGACTTCTGTGCTGCTATGGGATTAGCAGAGGCAGCAGCATCTGTTCTGGGCTGGTGTTTCCCAGCCAGCCCACTTTCCTGTTGGGAGCTGGCGAACTGTGGGTGAGGTGAACTAGTCTGACAAGACCAGTTGTCTGGTCCCAACTACTATTTTTAGCAAGGACCTGGGAACAGGCTGGCACTGCTTGAGCAATTTGCCCATGGTAGAGAGCTGTCTGGAGCACGCTGTGGGGCTGGATGAATTGCTGTGGCAGGCCAGCGTGATGCAGCTTGCTCTCCCTGGGAAAGGATAGTGGCTAGAAGCTGGGTACATGAGTAGTTTTGACAGCTGCAAGCCCTTTTTTCATCTCCTGTAGTGACCAGGGGCCACTTGCAAACACACAGTGACTATCCTGTGTTGTCACTCCGGAAACCCAACATGTCTGGAAAGCTCAGACCTGTGGTGGGTGGACAGGTCACCTCCTAAGATACTGTAGGAATCACTGGAACTCTTTGACTGCAAAGATGAGACAGAAACTTTCTGTGTAAGCACATCAAAAGTATTTAATCTGCTTGGTTTCACCTCTGTGTTTACAGTTTAGGTGAGGTACTGACTGGCAGGTTTAGATAAGAAGTGCTGTATAGAGTTGCTGCCTTAGAAGTTTTTAAAATAAACTGACCACCTTGGACAAATTGCTGCTCAGTAACCATAACTGGTGCACCAGATGCTAACTCTGCTCTGATTTTCAGAGGTAAACAGCTGAATAGAGTTACTCATTCTGCTGAATCTTAGGCGTGAATGTTCAAATTGTGTTACAGGAAGTTTTTCATCTGCATGGGACCAATCCAAAAATAGGTCTTAACAATGCTTGAAGTCAGTTTGGTCACTCTGCAGTGACCACGTTAGGGTTAGAGCTAACAATGCTTCTTTTTTTTTTTTTCTTTAACCAAAAGGAGCACTAAATACATGGTTTTAAAGCTAACGTAGGGCCAAAATCTTCTAGGGTCAGTTGTTAGCCCTGTCAGAAACCCCTTTGGGCCGACTGCACTGACACCGATTCTTGTCCTCACTGCTTGCAGTGGTAAGCAGAGATCTGACAGCATCACATTTGTATACCCAAGAGATCACTGAGATCACAGAGGTCTGAAAGTGCAGCCATAGTAACATATAGCCGTGCTCAGGACAGACAATTTTCTAACTGTAGTTGGAATCTTGGCTGTAATTCTGAAGAGGACAAAACTGGGGAAGCTAAATTTTAAAAATAGTTTCCCATCATCTCATTATTTAGCATTATGGGAAATGGTAAGTGGGATGAGTGAATGCCTGAGGTACCCTGTTTCCTTTCTCCAGTGAAGTTATGGTCCACTGTTTGGCTAGTGAATGTGTAAGCTGTGCTTCTGTTTTCAGAGTATCGGGAAGTTGGAGAAACAAGGAATTAGAAATGTCTGTATTTGTGAAGTCTTCTAGTCAGTCAGCCAGCTGAAGCTGCTTGCAGTAATGCAGGAAACACAGAAATTCAGGGAAAGATAAAAAGCATCCAGTCCTCATGAGTAGCACACTAACACCTTGATCTGATGTCATACCTCTAGAGATGAAGTAGGAGAGTAAGAGAAGGTCTTAGTATATTTGTTTTATTATATTTGTGTAATTTGAAATATTAGATACCCTAAAAGATTTTTAGATTAACAGTACTGTTCTGATGACATAGACTCATCTCCCTGTGATACATTTTAAGTATCTCAGGCAGCTGTGACAGTCTGTCTGCAGGTTATAAGAGCAAATGAAAAAGTAGGATAGACTGAGTTTTAACTAAACTAAGTATTGAGCCTGCATCTGTCCCTTCTACTTAATCATGAAGTGTTCAGCTAACACTTTTAAGGACGGTTCTGTTTTCTCTGCAGTCAAACCTGATTCTTAGAACTGCTTTATTGTCCCCTACAAATTATTCCCTTAAAACTGCAGCTCTTGGTAGCATGTGATGGCTGCAGTTTTTACTGCTGATGCTTTTGGCTTTTGCTTCATTTTTGTAAAGGTGTTTGACGTTCATGGCTGAATCAATGAAACCTGAGAGACGTGACTGCTGAGGTTGAAAGCCACAAGAAGGTGAAGGATCATGTTAGAACGCGTATTTTTTAAATTGCTCGTCTGCCTTTAAACAAAAAACACCACGACTTTCGTTTACTCAGCATTTGCAGTTGTCATGTACCTGGTTTTATTAAGAGTTCTAGTGGCCTTACAACAGATGAGTGCAAACTCACTTCTCATACAATTCTTGTGTAAATATTCAGCTAGTTTAAATATTAAGCAACAGAGAGAACCTCTTCCTCCTTTCTAATAACACAGCCTTTCTCCTCCCTCCTTTTTCTTTAAAGCTCCTAAGCAATGCTTAATCCTGAGAATTCCTGAATGCCGTTTTGTTCAGTGACGATTGGTTTTGCCTATGGTGTGAATAAAAACCACGCACAGACATACAGGAATGGTTTGATCGTATTACAGCCAGTCACACCTTTCTGCCTCTGTAACTGCAAAGGGACTGGTAGCGTGACACAGTGCTAACTCAGTCATGTGGATAAAATCCCAAGAGCACAGAAAACAGGAAGATCCCATTGCAAATGTCAGTTACGGTGGTACTTCTCTAGAGACCCAAATAATGCAGACATCACCACAATGTCAAGCTCCAGTAAACCTCAAATTAGCTGGATAGGTATCTGTGCATATGAACAGAAGAGCAGGATCACCACCTCCCTCCTTGTTAAATTCAAGACCCTAAAAATTATTTGCTACAAAATGAAGATAATTTCCAAGGGCAGCACAGAGAGGTTGCTGAGAAAAACTAAGGCTTGCTGTGACTTGAAACTGGCATAAGTGGGTTTGACAATGCAAGTGCATGCTTCTCTGAAGGAGCTAAGCAGGTTCCTGCAGTCTGGTCCTGTCACAGGGATCATTGCATAAGGCTCAAAGAGCAGCATATGCCTCATTAGTTTGGTACCTGCTGCTTTCCCAGAGCCAGCAAGAGTAGAATCTCCCATCGTGACTCTGTAAAAGCAAAAATTGCTATTGCTGCTGTCATAACATTTGCATTTCTTCTTGTTGCCTTGCTTTTGGTTGTATTATGAGGTTAAGTCATGCTAAGGAGAGGTTGGTTTTGTTTGCATACAGAGGAGTAGGGGAACAGTGGGAGTGAGGGTGCAGGAGGAAGAGGAGGAGGGGGGGTAACTTCTTTTGTGGAATACAACTCCAGGCATTTTTTAGGGGTTAAACAATTGTTTAATTGTGTAACTTGTACACAGTTTTACTCGGATGCTATGAGTTCATAAGCAATGAATTGTATGTAACTATTATGGTCCCATCTGACCTGTTCACTAGCAAGAAAATGCCCAATATGAAAAATACTTCAATGAAGCCATATTGGGTCAAATTATCCATGGCTTTCGGAATATGTAAGCCAAAGTAGTATCTTTTATTATCTAAAATGAGACAGTTGGACAAAATGGACAAGCTTCCAGCGAATTTTGTGAAATAAATACTAGAAATGAATTTCAGTCCCAGGGCAAATGCAGTATTGAACAGTCATGTACAAAGGGAAATGAATGCACTGAGAGAGGTGTGCGGACAGTGGAAACTGTACCAGTCCCCATTGCAAAGACTCAGCTACAAAGTCAGACACAGAGAAGTTAACTACATTTTCATGAGATGCAAAAACTTAAGAAAACTAACGGACAGAAAATAGCAGAACTACTAGCTATAGTTACTAGCTGTAGTTGCATTGGCTACTCAAATGAACACACAACTTTCTCAGGCTGTTTTGAAACTATGGGAGAATTTACCCCTCAGGAAGGAAATATGTTTCTTTACTGGAGTGGTTTTGGATATGTGCAGGTGTCACCAAGAATACAATTTGGGTCTTGCCATTTGGAACAGTACGAGTTTGTAGGATACAAACTTCAAATAGTCCAGGGGGAAAAATGCTACACATGCTTGTGTGCCTTTCATGGCAACATCTGTCCAATCTGAGGAGTGGCAGTTTATTAATCATTACACTGTTTAATTAAGGTTTATGATGGGCTATGAATGTGGATACAAAGTACAAACCTCTTGCCCTGCAGGGAGCCAGTTACAAGCTGTCAAAACCAGACGTCCTGTTTTTTTTCTGATTACTGAGTGTGTCTCCTTCATTAAGGACAGTCCTTTTTGTCAGTGCAAATTTCCTTTTAAAGGACTCAATTATGCAACCTGTACTCAGACAAAACACGCATGGCTTGGATTTCAGTACAGCTTAGCTGCTTTGCACTAGCTGAGCATTTGGCCCAGTGTTTTTCCCAGGCCCAGGCAGAAAATCAGCAGGGATTTTGCCCGAGAGTGGCAGAGACTGGTAAGGAGGACTCTTCAGCAATGTTGTGATAATGTTCTTCAAGCTGTAGTTTTCAATCTTGGCTGCCTGAAGCCAGGTACTTAAATGACAGGGAACTGAATAGGAGCTGCAGGTGGCAAGTACATCTAAAAGTCAGGCTTCTAATTAAGTCTCTAAATACAAATTTCAGTGCCAGCATTAGAAATTTTACTTCAGAAAATGTTCAAGCATATTGTACTGCATGGCATGAACTATATTGTTTATGAATAGCTCTAACAATAGATGGTTGAAAAACTAATTTCTTATGCTAGGAAAGATGCTTCTATACGAGGTATTTTAGTGAATTTCTAAAATCATAATAAATTTCGGAAAGTGCTTGCAATTAAATTATAACATGTCTCATTTGTATTCTTGAGGGTGAGAAAACCACTCACCTTTGTTATGTTTTCTTCTTCAGCAGCTGTACTGCTTGCAGGGTTACTATGTTAGTCAATTATAATCTTATAATTACATGTTAGAATATTAATGGGGTTTGTAATGGCTTTTTTCCTTTCTGTGCTAGACTATCAAGAAATCTATTGATGAAAACCCACATAATTTTCAGTTATTAAATGAGCATAATTAAGAAGACAAGGCCAAAGAAAAGAGTTGATAGCAGTTATCTCCATGTGGAGTTGTTAACAGATATTTCCGTGTACGTTCTCGCAATAGGGGGATTTCATGGAGAAGAACCAAAAGGGCAGAGTTTCCTTGCTGTATAAAAAGCTCAAGAGATATGCTGTCCCTGGAATACAGCATCTCCCCAAGACAAATGCATCTTGAAATTATTTTTTATTTATTTATTTATTTATTCTGCAGGCTGCCTCATCCCAGCCCCTGTGCAAAGCAACTCTCAAGGGATCTTTGCTCAAGGTTGCCTTCGAATTTTCTTCAGTGAAAATTCTGCAGTGCAGGAAGGGCTCAGGGAGGAAAACTTTGTAGGGTTTTTTTCAGGGGACCCTGCATGTGCACAGATTGCTGTTCTCTATCCAGGCCATATAACAGTGGAGTAAAAGTCCTCTCATGTCTGGGCAAGGGTGAAGAACAGCTATATAGAAGAAAGTGTTAGAAGTGTCATGGGATGAGTTCAGTATTTCCACCACCACCGAGTGTGTAATGCTGAAGAAATAATATAATTATTGTATTTATTGCAAAGCAGGTTATTAGGACCAGGTCTTTTGCTTATATAACTGCCTATGACTTTGATACTATCTGGCTTTGCCTGTAAAAATATGAGGTAGATAAGTTTACACAGGATGGATTTAAATATTAGAGTAATCAGTGGTGCAACTTCTAATTTTTAAGAGCTGTAAATCATAGCCCCTTTTGTCTCCTTTAAAGAAATTTTGAAGAGGTGTAGGAACTTAAAACCAGAAATCAATTATGGATGGCATCTAAACTAGCAGGAGAAAATGATTTTCAAAGAGCTAAGCAGGATGTATCTCCTATACAAACAGATGAAAGAAACATTCTTGCTCTTTCTCTTTTTCTGTCCTAATAAATACTTAATTTATTTAAAGCTTCATCAGGAGGCATTAGAGAAAGTCTATCAAAAATACTCTCGGGTTTGCTTTCTTAAATATTAGGGACCAAATCTGCACTCTGTCTTGGATGACAGAGTTTGGGTATTATACCAGAGAGGATCCCCTGGCATACCTCATCTATTGGGCTGTAGGGGACTGGAAATGCTGACCTTGTGAATACAGCCAGTGGTGCACTGAGAAAAACATTTCATTGCCCTGAGTAGCTCTTTGCGCCTTCCCGTCTCATGGACTAAGTGCTAAAACACCTTGCTGCAGCTCCCTCTGCTTGCCCTAATGCTGCTGTGTATCATGGCCGCCTGATGCACCTTCCAGCTGCTATGCATCCCCCTGGGAACACTGGTTTTCTAACAGGGTCACTGGCTGCTGATCACCTGCTGCTGCCTCCAGCTCATTCCCTGCTGCTTCAAGCTTCACAGAGTATTTCATAGAATCATAGAATGGTTTGGGTTGGGAGGGACCTTAAAGATCGTCTAGTTCCAACCCCCTGCTATGGGCAGGGGCACCTTCCACTACACCAGGTTGCTTAAAGCCCCATCCAACCTAGCCTTGAACGCTTCCAGGGATGGGGCATCCACAGCCTCTCTAGGCAACCTGTTCCAGTGTCTCACCACTCTCACAGTAAAGAATTTCTTCCTAGTATCTAATCTAAATCTACCCTCTTTCAGTTTAAAGCTATTACCCCTCGTCCTATCATTACATGCTTTTGTAAAACGTCCCTCTCCAGCTTTCTTGTAGGCCCCTTTTAGGCACTGGAAGGCTGCTATAAGGTGTCCCTGGAGCCTTCTTGTCTCCAGGCTGAACAACCCCAACTCTCTCAGCCTGTCTTCATAGGAGAGGTGCTCAAGACCTCTGATCGTATTCGTGGCCCTCCTCTGGACTTGGTCCTACAGGTCCATGTCTTTCCTGTACTGATGGCTCCAGAGCTGGACACTGTACTCTGGGTGGGCTCTCACCAGAGCAGAGTAGAGAGGCAGAATCACCTCCCTCAACCGGCTGGCCATGATTCTTTTGGTGCAGCCCAGGATATGGTTGGCCTTCTGGGCTGCAAGCACACATTGCAGAGTCATGTTGAGCTTCTCGTCAACCAGTACCCGCAAATCCTTCTCCTCAGGGCTGTTCTCAATCCATTCTCCTCCCAGCCTGTATTTGTGCTTGGGATTGCCCTGACCCATAGAACCTGCCATATTCCTCTTTTTACCCGAATACTGATACGGTCCAGCCTGCCACAGCCTGAGCACCAGCCTGTGTGGTGGCACTGCAAATGCCCTGCTGCAAAAGTAGAGGCAGTTAAGGAATGAAAATCTGGGAGTTTTGTGGATTTTAGCAGATAAATATTCTTTGTATCTGAGGCTCCCTGTTGGCATTAGTTACTGACTTATTTCTGTTATTTTCCAACCTTAAGCATGTACTGTTATGTAGCACATAAGTTTTTTATCCACAAGGCTTTCAAACCAAGATCTGCAAAGCTACAAAGACTTCAGTGTAAGTGCTTAACTTTACGTCTCAATACAGCAGAAAAACCATGCATCTCAAGCACATGTGCAAGTCTCTGCAGGATTTGGGTCTCATTTCTAATATTTCTGCTGGTATCAGAGGAGGATGTAACAAAGGAGTAAGGTTAAAAAAATGAGGTAGAAAGGATTAGTATACATGCAAAAAAGATGTAGGGGTGATTACTTACTGCATTTTTAATTATGCTGCAGGTAGGCAGGTCACTGAACAGCTCAATTCTCAGTGTTCAGCAGCAGTAATGGTTGGAAAGACTGCTGTGTTTGTGTAGTTACTGCCATTCACCCTCCCCATTTCTGTGGTGTGGGATCACTGTTCATCTTGGATGCATCTTAAAAGCCAGACATTTGAAGATAACATAGGCTGGGGATTTCCTCAATTCATTTCATGCACACCTGGTCTCAGGGTAGCTAGCTTAGATATTGCCAGCTGTGCAGTCCCAGCAGGACAGAAGGTAGCTTATTTTACCTTGGAGGCAAACTATTGAAAAACATCAAATTTCTGCTCTCAAGACTGATCTAGATACTTTTTCTGTGAACATGTTATCCATGGCCTGTTTCACAGAGCGGAAAATTAATGTTAGAGTATTGTTATCATACCAGTAAAGGCTTTATATTCAAATTTTTCCAGACACATAGACAAAGTTGCAAATACTGTATGACAAGCTGCCAAAGCCTAATGCCCTAGTTTTAGGAAGTTAAGCATAGAGCTATGAATAAAATAATGATTTGCATTTGAAATTCCTGAGACAACAGAAACTGGCTAAAAATGTAGGCCATAGTTTATGCGTCAAAAGTGCCATGAGCAACTGATGCGTTTTGCTATTTTATAGCAATCTGAATGCATACAGATCAGGTTTAGACCTTAATACCAGAAAGTCTTTTTGAGAAATCACATGGTAAACTCCCCAAAATTAACAGCATGACAGAACTATTTGTTAACATAAAGCATCCTTTTGTCCACTTCTCAGTACATTATGGTGTTTTCATCTTATTTGCAATCTCTGCTCAGGCAGGTGGGAGGTCTTCTGCTCAAGGTGAGTGTGTAATGACATCTGTTGTTGCTGGAATTGCTAGTGAGAGGCAATTTCGGGCAGAAATCCGGCTAGCTACCTAGGAGCAGATTAGTGAAAGGATTTTTTTTTTTTCCTGATGAGAATGTAATTTTTGCAAGGCTATGAATGTTTGGTCAGATTAATGGAAAGAGCTCCAAATTACAATAACAGGTAAAAAAAGCATATTTGGCTATTCATAATCTGACCAATGTCAAAAGTCATTTTTGTCTGGACCAGAATATCCTCTGCAGTGATTGTGCTCTGGCAGGAGAGCCAGTAAGCCAAAATGATTAGAAATGAAGCTGTGGCCAGTTACTTGAGCAGCAAAACCCTAAAGCCACCTTTGCCTGATGGTCCTCTGGCGTATGTCTGCACTGGTGCTCAGGGTCAGCCAGGTGGTTACAAGCCTGCATCGTGTTCATCCCTTCCTCTCTGCTGGATTTTCTTCTTTTACTGGCTATTGGAGTAGATACTTGAGGTAATATTTATTTCAGAGAGACATTCCTTGCAATATTCTTCTCTGCTATGAAAGTTAATAAAAATCTAAGCCTTTATCTGCCAATGAGTTCACGCTGTGCCTATAGTTCAGACCTATTGTCCGTCGCAGAGGATTTATTCTCTGTCACAGCCTACACATGTCCCTTGAGTTTGCAGGAGCAGGATTTACTTGCTTATGTCAGATTGTGCAAGAAAATAAATGATGGGCTACTAATCCTGATTGTTTTCCAAAGTATGATGTACTATAATGTCAGGCCTCTGAGACAGCTTTAAGCTATGTTAATGTCTTGCTTTTCTTTCTATGGCTCATAGCATATAAAGAATGTAATTTGAGTGTTTTTGAGCTCTGACACTTTGGATCACAGCCACAACAAATAGTTCAGTTTCAGACCCAGAAACCTAACTCAAACTGTGTATAGTAAGAAGAAACACAAACACAGTGCTAGTGTACACAAGTTAAACTGTACTAAACTGGTTTTCTCTCTTAATTAACCTTCACCTGACATGTTCTTCAAGTATTGTTTTCCTAGTTGGATTTTCAGCATCACTGAACTCCTTAAACTTCTTGCTCCCATTAAATCAATATCAGCTATTTAATGATCCAGAGCTGGCCTCTCCAGTTACAAAGACAGTGTTTGCTAAGTTTCTTCTTTTGATGAGTTTATTTTAAATTATTTACCTTGTCACATTCCTACAGATTAGAAACCTTTTGTCTGTGATTTCTTTTTTAAGGGCAACAGTGGAATTTCATGTGTCAGTAAAAGCTTTGGCTTTATATTTTGCACTTGTCTGAGGGGGTGCAGATACTTACAGAGAAAAGCTTGTGCACATGAGAATATGAAAGAGGATTATGGTTTTGCAGGCAGGATAAGCTACATTGCATTTACCACAAGATAAGAATGAACATGAGCAGTCGTTTTAGAGGAACTGATGTTCTGTTGGTTTCCACTATGATACTGTGCTAACCTAAGAGTGTCAACACAGAAGTTTAACAGAACTTAAAAAACCAAAACTTTTAAAATTACTGCAGATTGACTTTCTGTTATACCCTCTCACAGACAAGATCTAAAGGTGTGGATTTAAGGAATACTTTCGCTAAAACAACGCTAACTTGGGAGTCTGATGCTCTCATTGAGAGAGAAGCTGGCATTAGACAATAGCCACATAAAGCAAGGTAGGCTCTGCTGTAGCCAGCTATGGGCATGTCTTATTCTGAAATAACTGTGAAGCAGGTTAAGCCTCGAGTGGTTAAACAACCTCACATATACCGTGAGGTTAAAGTGTGTGCACTGGCGGTCACTGCAGAATAGCGGCACTACACCTGTGTGCACCTTTGCTGAGGCCAGAATTGCTCATGCTTTTCTCCAGGACTCTGATAAACCTGCATGCCAGAAGCAAGGGTGGGGAGAGGATAAGCATCATTCTGTGGTGGAACAACAGAGAGCAAGGGGTGGTTTGACACCTTAATCTGTCAATGGCAGATAAGGTGAAGTGATTCAAAGAGTCTCTGTAGTTTGGAAATGAGCAGCTGCCAAGAAAGATGCTAAGCCCAAAGAATGAAGAAGCTGGGGCATGGGTAAGCTTTCAGAGCCCCTAATTATTCTTTAGATTGTTTGTACTGCTGTAAAGAATAATAATAATGATGATTTTAAAAGTGGTTTCAAAACCTGTGTGTGCACTTGTGTATTTATGAGAGGTATCGTTTGAAGTTGCCAATATGGTCGGACGCCCAGGGAAAAGTGTGGCCAGGCTGTTTTGCATCCCTGAGAGAGTATTGCTATTTTCAGATGTGTAGGGTGGATTTGTGAGTCTGAATTCTTGACAGGTTTGTGAGTCAGGGTCTTGAACCTCAGAGCAGCCCAGGAGACCAGTGGAGCAGCCTGACTCTCTGTATAAGGGAGAATTACATGAGCAAGGTCCTGTGTATACACTACCACAGGATTTGTGTGAAACTAAGAATCAGAAGACTCAATGTCATTTAAACTCTCTGTTGGTTTAAGTCATTTTATTGGGGAACCTTGCTGGAAAGCTTTGGGAGCCTTTAACTGTAGTCTCAGCTGGCATGATTTGTTTTCCTTTTGGTGCATCACATGAGAATTATTTGTATAAAGGTGATGTGCCCTGGAGAGCTGAAACTCAGCCTGCCATATGCTTCTGTAATGATACAACCCAATCCCAGCATAGCAGTTACCTGTTGTTCAATACACACTTCGTAATCTTTTTGATAAAATTATCAGTTGTCGTAACATCCAGGCATATGTGTGGCTGTGTGTGGACCCAGCCGTAGCATTGGAGTTTGCCTTAGAAGAAGGAAAGACAACTTTTCTGGAAGGAATTTCTTTGGGACAGAATTTAACATTTTTTTCAGCAGAAATGGTTTTCAATTTAAGCACAGAATTTTTCCTTCTGTGATCTGTCTCATCCTCCAGTCTGTAAGACAAACTGGCTGAAATTAATGCATGTTGGGAACGACAGAAGTTGTTCCTAGCAATACAATAGTGTACTGACTATATGTATTTCATACTGTATCACTTCATACAATGAGTATATATAGTGCCCACTGCATCTCTTCACAACTGGTGTCTTCACATGCCTTAGATCATTTTGACCTTGTATTGTCTTCTGGCTTTGATACCAACACACACAGGTGTACATACCTGTTAGTGATACAGCTCAAGGCTTATTCAAACAGCTGTGTTGGCTGCACAGCCCTCCTCACAAGTTCTAGATTTTCTTATCTGGTAGTAGGAAAAGCACATCTTGTCCCTTCTTGACAAGGGTCACCAAAATACCAGCATCTATCTACAAGCGACTGTGACTTCAGATGCAGGAGAAGGGCACACCCTCAAGAATCTTCTCCATTTATTTTTGGGCTCCTCTGAGAAACTGCAGAACAATTACAAAAATGAGTAATAGTCCTTTTCTGCTCACCAATGCTGAAGCACAGGGCTAGCTTTGGCCAGAGAAGCTACTGTGCAAGCTGCTGTTTAGTGAACTGTGAATGGGTTTCCCCAGAACCAGAATGTCTCTGCCCTTTCCAGGGCAGCTCATCTCATACCTGTAACTGCATCTGTGCAAAGGAGGTTTTGACTCCTCTTTCTATGCCAGTACTGATGAACTGAGATTTCCTAAGGTAAGACTTAGGGAATCTGACAATAATTCTCTGTCTAGTTCAGAAAAATATTTCTAAATGCAGTTTTAAGACACCAACAGGTCAGGCCAGCAATCTAAACTGTGCTGGGGCCAATTTTAAAGCCCAGTTCTTAAATTATAGAGGCTGCTTGGTTTAATTGCTACCAGAGTGGAGGGCCTCGACTGCGCTGTGAGTAGAGAGGCTGCTTCTGTCAAGACGGTTTCACAAGCACCAACAGACACTGTTTAGCCTTGTTTAAAAATATTCAGGGTGGCACTCACATAGTTTTCAAAGACCCCCGGGCAAGCAGAAAATGTTAAGAGCAGTTTATTTTATATCACTTTAAGCACCTTGCTACAAAGCTGCAAAATAATTGTGCCACATGTATTCTATATGCATGGCAAAGGAAAATGCTGACTTTAACTGTATCAGGAATCACAATTATTGTGTGATTTTTTTGGTGTTTTTTTCTGCTGGAATTATCTAATTAAGCAGAGAACTAGTGAGTATGGACTTCTGGAAGTTTTATTAACAGGACTTTTTTACCCTCTTAATTATTACTGAAAGTCAAATGTTATAAAACCCTCAAACCTATTCAGTGTCTGTTCAGGTGAAGATGCATGCCTGTTATTTGGCAATTTTCTGACCCTTGCATTACAAAGACAACATTATTCTTGGTGCTGTACATCTTGTGTGTAGGCTGCTGGTTAGTGTGAAAATCTAGGAGGGGAAACATTTTCAGAAACCTTGTGCCTATGTGCCACATAATGCCCTATTTTTTTAGCCATTCACAAGCATGGTAGTACTCCACTGTGAACATGTAGCACTACTTGACCAATATGTTATTAAATCTGCAGCCATGTAGCATAAATTCAGGAAACACTGACCCATAGTTACTGAAGAGCTACAGGTAACATCTTAAATGCTCAGGGTGTTACCTTCTTGTCTTCAACAAGTCACAGGTGAAATATTTTAGCCTTAAACTCAGCAATCACACTTAACAAAGCTTTTTTTTACTATTTTACTGGCTTTAGCAGGTCAGGAAACTCCACAGATGGCAGATTTATATTTATTATTTAGGCTCTATTGGTTTTTTTCCCAATTCTTTGCGGCTGTATGCTTTGTCAGGCTTCCCTGGTATCAAATATTTACAGTGCTTTTGCATGTGACTCCCATGTTAATGCAAATGCACTGCATCAATAGGAAGGCTGGCACTGCCCTTGTAGTTGATGTTAATATTTAGTTACTCAGACATATAAATTACTACTGCCTTCACCCTGGGACATAATTTCATAGAAATCCATAATATTCTATATGTAGCATTTGGATCTGGTCATGTATGAATTCTTAAGGAAAGACCATTAAAAAAGGGTAACTAGGATCTAATAATGACTACCTGACCATAATGTATTCCTGTGAAGCTCTGTAAATTTCTTGTGGTGATAGTTGCTATAACATTACTCATGGTGTAAAACAACCATAGTGTTAAAATTGATATTCTGGTGGTGGAGGAAAAAAAATGTTTTTCTCGCCCCATACTTTGTTTTCAAGACCTTAGCTAATTTTTCCCCCTTAAAATGGGATTAAGAATCTGTAATTTTTATTATTTTTGAACTCATAATCTGATATTTTATATTGCTAATCTAAATATTTTTTTAAGATAATTTCAACTCATATATTTCACTTTGTCTGCTTTAATTTAAGTATCGTTAAACATTTTAAGAGTAATGTCATTCCAAATATGGTAAGATGTGCTTGTCAACAGTTTAAAAGTTACTGGGAGGAAAAGGGGAAGACAAACCTATAAAGACACTCATAGAATAGGATCACATAAAGCCTTCTATTCTGTGTATTTGTGTGTGCATGTTTTTTGAAATTGAAATTTTTTTTTATCTTTCCTATCCTAGTCTCTAGAAGACCAGCAAGTCGGCTTGCAAGAAAGACAGAATGTATATGTAAAGCTGCTGGAGTTGTGACACAGTTATTTAAAATTACCCATGTTTGTGAAAAAGTAGCCCATGAGTTTGGATTTAGATTGGATTATATGTAAAGATGATCCTAATTAATTGATTACTGGGACAAAACATTAAAGTGTTTAGGTATTTATACTACAGAACCTACTCTCTCTCTGCATTGAGTTTGTTATTCTCTTCTGTAGGTTTTAGGGAGCAAGCCAGCGCTTCCTGAGTGTGGTGATGATGATGATGAACTGGCCGATATTACAAACAGGAGAAGCGCTAAACTATATATGGTGGGTAATTCACATTTCTTTTAGTTGGCTACACTCAACAGTATTCATGCACATAGTGCCCTCATATATGGAGTTCTGGCTTCAGTTACAGAGCAGTTGTGTTAGTTGATTTGCAGCCAATGGACAAGTTTGTCAAAGGATGTCAATCAAGACAACACAGTCCAGCTTACTCAAGAAGGGAGTTAAGCATGACCTGTGAACTGCTCAGTGCCAGTCAAAGAGGAATTAACTGGTCTTAAACTATATTTCCTGTCTTCTTGATTATAGTAGTGTGAGTTTTAGTAGTCATATATGGTTTCATTATTCTTAGCAGAGTTTGAGAGATGGAGAGTTCTGTTACATTTTATATATAAATCCAAAGGAATTTCAATGCAAAACTCCTTTCTTTTGCAATGGCCTTTTCCTCCTTCCTCACCTGCAGTGCCTTAACACTGACTAGGACAGTGCCACTGCCAGGAAAATTACCTATAAACAAAATAGATTAGATAAATAATCCATTTAAATCAGTAAGAGTTTTATGATTACATCCAGTGAAGTTATGATTTTTCCTCACATCATGCTAGGCATACTGCTTTTTCTTAGAAGAGGCATGGAATTTATTCTTGGAACTAACAATGCAGGATCTTACCTATATACAAGGCTACACAACTATTTTTCTTTTTCTGAAAAAAGCCAAACTATTTCCAGGCCTGTATTTTCTCTCTTTTTTTTTTTCTTCCCCCCACAGATCCCCTTTCTTTCATATTGTGCCACTTGAGAAGGTGAGAAAGTATTTGGAAAAGGGGGATATTTTTAATGAAATCCAGAAAAGACTTTATCCTTCCCCCTCCCAGTAAAAAAAAGATCATTTTCTCCTGAAGACTGCAAGAAGACCTTTTTTTTTTACAAACTCTCAAACATTGAGATCTGGACCTTTCTGTTCAGCACTTTGTGCTCAGGCTCATGCGATGAAGTTGCCTTGTGTGACAGAAAAGAACCTTTCACTGGTATACCATGCACTTTCTTCCCTTCCCCATAGTCACTTAACAAGAAGGGTTTGGTCAACAAGTGGCAATACTCTGACAGAACTAAGTGCTACTGGATCCCCAGGCGTATGACCTTTTAGGTGCCATCTACAGTAGCTTCAAAGTTGCTGTGAAGTGTGAGAGAGGATGAGTCACTCTCTCCACAGCTCCTGCATCCTGCAGACCACAGCAGGATGGAGCCACCTCACCTCTCTTCCCTGCCTGTTATGTGATCCGATCCTTCCCCTACCCTGTGTGTGTCTGGGTTTTACAAGAAGCCTGTATGAGGTGATCGTTGTTACAGGGACATTTTTAGTCCTTGTTGTCTACGTGCTGTGTTTAGTTCCCATTAATCATTCCATTCTTGCCAAAAAATCTGGCACATAATTATCTTTATAGCAGGGTCTTAGGAAAAAAAAGAAAAAGAAGAAAAAGAAGAAAAAGAAGGCCTGCATGTATGATCTGGACCATTGCTGTAAGACAATACTAGAGCAGAGAAAAGTGCTTGCAGTAAATTTGGGAATCCTAAGAACTCTCAGAAAATTCTGTGGCTATCTAATAAATTCCTCCAAGTACATGGGTCCTGCTAACAGAGCTCTGTCAGCTAAATTTAAATGTGTCACAATATAACAGTGAGTGTCAAAGTCGGGAGACAGGTCTATGGTGAGCCTTCACAGTAGGTATAATAGTTAATTTTTATTTGTTGTATGCAGTGGTAATTTCCATCTTGTGCTACCATAATATACAATATAAGATATAATGGTGTATTTAAAATTAATATTTAATTATGAAAGGAAATAAAGATTTCTAGAAAATTGAAGCCACAATAATAGTAACTTCTTTTCAGTAGTAATAATTGGTCTTTTCAGCCATGCAGGAGTGAATTTTAAATGGTTATAAAGGTCTGCATGAACTTACAGTGGTGGTAGAGGTTACCAAGCTGATTCTGCAACAGGTCTTGTATGACAGTTTCCAATTAAAGAACTAGGTAGGTTATAAATGTAGGTATTTTGTTTGTTAGTGTCAGTGTGGGACTATTTTATTATAAATTCAAATGCTCTTGATCAGCATGCATGTGTACCTTTGGCTTCAGTGCTGGTTGTTTGGTAGCAGAAGATGACATCTAGGGACAGCACCAATTCAGTTGAGCATAAAGAGTGGTGTGAAGAAAATACAGATTTTTAACTGTGAGGTGTTCAGTGAGTGAGTTGTTGAAAGTGGGAGAGAAATGTGTTTGTTTTAAGTTGTGAGGGAGCCAACAAACTCACTAAAATTAACACGACATCTCCCTCTACTGGATATAAGATGAAATGAAAAAAAAAATAATCCTTAGTCAACCTTACTTTCCAGCAGCGCTCAAATTTCATACAGTCGTTTATATAGGGAATGGTGACTGATTTTTATAGTAATTTGGGGAGCAGAAATTAATTGGTTATAAAAGCCAGAGTTGATCAAAATTTGAAATGATTGCTCTCTGTCCTGGTTTCAGCTGGAATAGAGTTAATTTTCTTCTTTGTAGCTGGTACAGTGTGTTTTGGATTTAGTGGGAGAATAGTACGGGTAACACACTGATCTTTTAGTTGCTGCTAAGTAGCGCTTATCCTAAGTTAAAACTTTTCAGTTTCCCACGCTCTGCCAGCATGCAGGTATACAAGAAGCTGGGAGGGAGCATGGCCAGGACAGCTGACCCGAACTAGCCAAAGGGATATTCCATACCATAGAACGTCATGCTCAGCATGTATATAAACTGGGGGGAGTTGGCCGGGAGGGACGGATTGCTGCTCTGGCATCAGTCAGTGGGTGGTGAGCAATTGCATTGTGCATCGCTTGTCCATTTTTGGGTTGGTTTTTTTTTGGGGGGGTGGGGTGGTTGAGGCTTTTTTTTGAGATAAGAACAATTTAATAACTCAAGCAAAATAAAATACTAACAATAATCATTATAAAATATAATAACAGTAATAAATCTAATGAAAAGGAATATAACCAGGACGGTTTTTTAGGTGTCAGATGCAAGTGGATCCATGAAGGTGTCTGTGGTAGCAGAGGAAAACCCCTTCTCCATGGCAATGCTTTTGTCTGAGGAGTGCTTCATTTTGGACAATGGTGCTGCAAGGAAGATATTTGTGTGGAAAGGTAAGAGATCATTTCTGTTGCAAATGCAGAAGCTACACAGACATACCTAAGGAGTCAACACAAGACCCTCGGGACACTAGCAAGAATTTAGTGCTGCCTGGACACAGTACACTGCACACAGTTCTTCTTGGTGTGGTCAATGGACAAGGGTTGCTCATGTGAGTAAGGGCCTCAAGACCAAGTCCTATCTATGGATCCTGGCTATTTTTGAGGCATCTGTAAGCTTGGGTGCTTAAGTGCATATCTAACTGCAATTACAGAGCAAGCATAAAGAATCCTACCTACAAGTTTTGTAGGTTGCCATCAAACCCCTATCTTCTGGGACAAAATCTGGACACTGAAGGTTTGATAATAGGTAGATATAATATTTCTATACATTACTCCACAGATGCAGGAAATTGAAAGGTGAGTGTCCCAGGCTTCAACTAAAAGCATAAGCTTGCAAATACTTTGATGCTTCTTTTTTTCTTGTGAATATTTCTCTGTAGTATCATCAGTGCTTGTAGGAGCATCTGCAATTGCTTTGACTGAACATTTCCCAGGATAATACTCCTGCTGGGGAATTGGGTCTGGACACCTTGTAGCTGGGTTGCTGCAGTGCTGCCATTACATCCAGTACTGAGTATCTCCCCTTTTTTTGTCTGAGGCAGCGTATTAATTATTGTGTGGCATTTGTATTTCTTTTTACCATATGCAATAGCAATTAATTAATCATTGCAGTTGTTAAATTCCTGAAGTTAGTCCAGGAAGCACAGTAAGCATTTTGCATGAAAACTTCATTTGCAGTTAGGGAAACATCCTTTCAAAGAGTGCATTTTGGGAGCTCTGTTCAGATAGCCAGCAGGATCAGGCATGAAATAAATAAAATATGATTTAGACCCTTTGAATGTGGCCCTATGTGCCCCTCTGTGTATCCTCACTTTGCTAGTGTTGGTAGCAGTAATGTGTGGAAAAAACTCATTAGTCTGTGAGTCTCACCCTTGCTCTGGGAGGCTGCAGTTATCATCTCTGCTGGAAATCTTCAGACCATTAAACTGAGCATGTGGATTACTTTACCTAGTAGTCTCATTCAAAATGGAATACAATGAATAGCTTATTGGAGCATCTTACTAGAGTAAGAGGTCTTTGGAGTATAGTCATTGACAGCCATCTGGGACACAGACCTGATAACATGGTATCATTCCGCAGAGACTTTCAGAGATGCTCGACACTGTCCAAGGCTGAACAAGGAGCAATAGGTGGGGAAGGGTGGTGGTAAATTGCACAGCACAGCCAGACAAAATGGGAGTTTCATTTACTCGGACTGTGGTGCTGCCTGAAGAAGCGAAGGCAGTTCTGGACAGCAGCTTTGTTTACCACATTGCAGCCCAGCAGGGGAGGATTCAGAGAAAAGAGCTGGGGTGTTCTTGTGCCTTGAACCAAGCAGATATTATGAAAAGCATTTTTTTGATAGAAACACATACTAAGCAAAAAGCAACACCCTTTTAAAAAAAAAAAATTAAATTAACTGTTATCAAAGCCACTGAGGTACTGTTCTGGCCATTCAGTTTTGTGCAACTCTTCTTGCTTGCTCATGTTAAGTCCAGCATTTGTGTTTGTTCAAGACTGAGGCAAGAACAGTGTTGAAGAGAACCTGGTTCAAGGACATCTTGTTTTTGTAGGATCTGTGAGCTCATTGTCCTTTCCTGTGTGTTGTTATTCTTATGTTTTAACCAGGCAAAGATGCTAACCAACAAGAGAGAAAGGCTGCCATGAAAAATGCTGAACAATTCATACAGCAGATGAATTATCCTGCCAACACACAGGTGCGATCTATTTGAGATGATACCAGGAGACCATGAGCTCTGTTAAAGACTTTGTTTTTAAAACAGCAAAAAAATATTTTTAAGGGTTTGTAAGACAATAAGGGCAATATTTCACTAACAGATGATTCAGAAAAGTTTCTGTTTGAGTAACTGTGTCAGTTTTGTTTTCCTTCCATTTCATGTGTCTTGCTTCATTTCAGATTCAAGTCCTTCCTGAAGGAGGTGAAACACCAATTTTCAAACAATTTTTCAAAGACTGGAAGGATAGCGATCAAAGTGATGGCTTTGGCAAAGTATATGTCACAGAGAGAGTGGCTAAAATTGAGCAGATAGAATTTGATGCTACCAAGTTACACGAGTCTCCACAAATGGCTGCCCAGCATAACATGGTAGATGATGGTTCAGGAAAAGTAGAGGTAATTTTTGTGTTGTATCCCACCTACCTACCTGCTGTATTCTGTTACTTACAATGGGATAAGCTGCTACTCTATGTTTTGCCATTTAAACTGTTGTGTAGGGTAACACCACATTAGTGGCAGTGTTACTTCTACCATCAGACAAGGTACTTCGAAGTAGAAAGTGGATCTCTGTCAGCTCTATGCTGGGTCATGGGTTTTTTGGTGCTTATGAAAGATGTTTTATCAGCAGTCATCAGTAGATAGCAAACAGCAGAAAAACCTCCTGTTCTACACAACACCTTTTAAAGATATGATCTTTGCCTAAAGAAGAACCTCTAGCTCACATCAGCTTGAAATCTGGAATGGGAAAGCTTGCCCTTAGTATCAGAAATTAATTCCATGTCTTTATGCTTTATGTATGTATCCAGTCTGCTTTCTAGAGCAACCTTCTTTGTCCCTAGTGTGTCTCTCAGGTGGCCTGGATTTGGAGAGAAAAAGATGACTGTATGATCTTTCTAGATCTATTCATATCCTACTGCAGGAATATCTTTGGATTACACAGGGCTGGTTTGGCATTGTACCAACATAGCATGTTGTGATTCTGGAAGAAAAAAAAAAGGATAAATAAATATCTACAGTTTCATTGGTATATTTTCTAGTTTTATAACCCCGTACTTGGGATGGTCCATAGGCTTGAAACAAAGCAGCTTAGATCCGAAGCATTTTTTGCTGTATAATTTTAGCAGTATGTTTTTGGAGAGCAGTTGTTAACTGAACTGGACTGTAGTCAATCAAATAGGAAGAAATCTGCCTAACAGTGTTATCTGACTACAGTGTGCCTCTCCTAGATGAAATTATAGTTCTGTGATGGATTACAATGTTATGCCATTCATGTCATATTATAATCTTAAGTTGTTAAGAAAGTAAGTTCAATATAGCATTATGAGGTGATCATGTGGCATTAAAGCATCAAGACAAAAGTGTACTGCAATGGCTTGTTGATGGTCATTATTCATTCATTTAGTGGGCACAAGGTGTATCTATCTACTTCATGAAGAATCCTTACTGGTTTTATTCCATAACACTTGGGAAATAAAGGTGACTCACGGGATGACACAGTAAATTGCTCATTGAAGTGTCTCAGGATGAAGTTCAGCATTCTTCAGTGATTTCTCTGTTTCATCAGATCTGGCGTGTGGAAAGCAGCGGTAGAGTTCCTGTGGGACCCGAGACGTACGGACAGTTCTATGGTGGTGACTGCTACATTATCCTCTACACTTACCCTAAAGGGCAGATCATCTACACATGGTATGTTTGGTTGGCTTTGCACAGACCTCCAGCATGTGGATATTATTTAATGCTGACTTCATGTCTTTTTGAGTCTAACCATGTGTAGATGCAAGATTGTTTACTGTGCATTCGTCATGCAGTATAAGCTCTGGATCATTTTGAAACTGGACTTAACCATTGTCTTTCTCCTTGTCTTCCTCAGGCAAGGAGCTCATACTACAAAAGATGAACTGACTGCATCTGCATTTCTCACTGTTCAGCTGGATCGCTTATTGAATGGTCAGGCCGTTCAGGCTAGTGTCTTTTGGACAGAATTCAATACAGCATGCAATATATGCAAATTTCAGTGAGAACTGAAAGGAGGAGGTAGTATTTGAAGACTGGGAATATCAACTGCTCATGGTCTGTATTTACCCAAGCACCGTGGGCTTCTTTTAAAGTCACTGGTGATTTCCCATTTGAATCATCCTTTCTGAATGTAGATGTGCAAAAGAACACAGATATAACACAACCTAAAACTGCCTTATATTTCCTTTGACTTTTACTGTCTAAAAATTAGGTTTTAGTTCTGCCTAGCCTTACGGACTCTGTACATGGTCAGTGGAGACTGAATGATAAGATCCTCCCAGAGCAACTCACTGAAGCAGGTGTCTGACAGGGCAATAGCCCTGCGTGACCTCCCCTGTCTCCTTTTGATTATGGAGGAAGGTGTGATGTTTAGCCCAGACAAGACACCTGACTTTTAGAGGGCCAAAACTAGGAGACATGAATGCCACATGACAGCCAGAATGGGAGAGCCTGCCACGACTGTGTGACAGGGTCTGGCTTGTCCCTGCCTTAGTGAGGAACATAACTTGGGTTTTTGCATGCCGTAGTGCTTGCAGCTCCATGAAAGCAAGATCCACATCCTCACTTACAGAAATGGGGTGTGCAAGGCAAGGCGCGGGTCATAGGCAGCTAAAAGAGGTGAGGAGATAAGCTAGTCCTAACGCAACCAGGATGTGTGCTCTGCTTTCATCACTAGTGAGGAGTGGTGGGTAGGTGGAGAGGTGAAAGGTCTCCTCTTTTCACAAAAAGGCTAGAGCTGGAGGATGACTAGGGACAGACATATTTTCTGGGCAGGAAGAGATAATTCTGTGCTTCCCATTTCTTAATTTCCAAAGTAAAGGGCTTCCCCCACCCACCAAGGTACAGTTAATTTAGATGGCACACCATACTTTAGCTATTAATCAGTTATTATTTATGATTGAAATTATATTAAGGAAGGATTGGAACACTCATAGGAAATTAATCCTTGAAATATTTCTAACACGTTCTGTATTTGCACAGAGTTCAGCACAATATGGTCCTACCTCATGCCTAAGGCCAATACTAACACTAAAGTAATAATAATAATATTACTGCTAACAGCTGCAATAATAACATGCTTAAAAAGCTGTTTTGTTAAAGCTGAAGAAGATCCATCTCACTGCAATGGACATGACAGTTAAAAGTACTTTTAGCCTGCAGTGAATTTAGGAATATATATATGTGTATATATATGTATGTGTGTATATGCACACACATATGTATATATGCCTGTGTGCATTTGTACGCATGTACACGGCTACATAGAATATATTACCTGTGCTTAACGTCTGTATTAGCATTATTTGAAAGGTTTAAAGGTATTATTTTGTAGTCACTAGATGGCACTACAGTACAAATGACTATTAAAAAGCTGTTCCCCTATTTGTTTTGCCCAGGAGTATGTTTCCCTCAGCAGTGGTTTGGATTTTTTTCTGGTGGGTTTGGGATTTTTTTGTCATTTGTAAAATCCGGCCGCAGTTTGGCACCTACAAGTATATGTGTCCTAGGGTATCCATATCAGGCAACTGTATCAGTCTATCCAGCGGTGAGATAAGCAAAAACACCTGCTCCTGCTACCCAGTATGACTACCACTGCCCCAGCTGCTGGGCTGCCCAGCTGCAGCTGCCCCAGGGGCAGGGCTAAAGTGCTGGGGCTCTCTGCTTCTCCTCTGCTGGCTACACAGCATACCTCATTCCCTTTTTTTCCCCTTTCTTTCTGACAGTGAAAGGTAGGGAGTTGCAGCCCTCCACGTTGGCAGGTGATACTGTTATAAAGTAAGAAAAAATGGTTGTATACAAATAACTTATCATACATTAACCTAAAAATAGTCGTTCTTCATAGCTCAATGTTTTTGTGAGATTGCAATAACATCTTTTGCATTTGTAAGGGAAGTTCATTTTTGTCATCCCTGTTATCCTCTGCAAGATAGATTTATGCTCATCTTTTTCATCCTCTTGCAGGTAAAATACACATAGAAATAATGAAGAGGATGAATAACCATTCTCTTCTGCTTAAATACAGGGCACCTAAACTTCCAGTATCATTTTTCAGGGGAATTAAATCACTCTATAAAACTCCATGAAATGACAGTTCTTTTGAAAAAGAGTCATTTTCTTATTACAGTAGGTAGCAGCCATTTTAATCAGCTAAACATCATATGAGAAGTTTGAGTCTTGTCTTTGTGTCAGCATGATTGACAAAAAAATCTCACAAATGCTCTAACTTTAACGTATCTGGAACTGTATTTTTAGATCTTCTCAGCTTGCCACTTCTCATTCTTGCTAACATACTTAGCATTATTAGCTAACATCCCCTATGCTAGTCAACAAAGACCAAAAATAACTACCTGTTTCCTTTTGTTTCTCTTATTGCATTTCTTTACGTGTGTACAGATCCGAGTCAGCCAAGGCAAAGAGCCTGCACATTTACTGAGCTTGTTCAAAAACAAACCGCTTATTGTTTACAAGGATGGGACATCCAGGAACAAAGGTCAGAAACCTGCTCCACCCATGCAACTCTTCCAAATCCGCAGGAACCTGGCAGCTATTACCAGGATTGCGGAGGTAAGGTCACCTGCTAGGTAAACCAACTATTCCCCATGGAAAATGCTATAGCTGCCACGAGCCTCTCCAACTAATCTTGTTGGGTAGTCACATATGGTAGAAACACAGAACTCCAAATCAAATCACTGCTGTATGTGACCAACCTGTCTATTAAATCAAAGAGAATATGCCATAACTAGCTACAACCAATCTACATGTTTTAGAGGAAACTATAAGAAAATGCATAGTGAACACTGTCAGCTGACAAAGAATAGGTAAGAAATCAGAAACCTTTATGAGATAGTCCTTCCTACTGCTAGAGTCCAAAGTTTTGTCCTTCAAGTTAGTTCCCTGTTTCAAGTTAAATTCTTCTCTAACTTCCATCTTTATAAATCTAGGGAAAAATTGAAGAAAAAAACATAGATGATCAACATCTGTCTACACATTTTATATAAGCATGCAAAATAGTGATCACATTACTTGTAAATATGAAGAATAAAACAATTTCTTTCTCAATCTAGGTTGATGTTGATGCAATGTCACTAAACTCCAATGATGTCTTTGTTCTGAAACTGCCAAACAACTCCGGCTACACTTGGGTAGGAAAAGGATCAAACAAAGAAGAGGAACAAGGGGCTCAGTACATTGCCAGTGTTCTTAAATGCCAGACTGCTAAGATTAATGAAGGCCAGGAACCAGGTTAGCATGAAGCCACGTGGTTGCTGATAGGCCACTGAGAATACACAGCACTGCATGGAAACACAGCCTGAATGGTTTTTGCAATCATACATATTTTGGAGGCAGATGCATATGGTCACTCTCTCTCTCTTTGAAAATCCAACCTGACATTTTACCATGGAGATCCATTCAAAACTGGCTGATACACAAGCAGTGCAATGCCCTAGAAGTCTGTAGGACTAGTCACTAGCAGGAGCTGCAGAAGAATGTGGTCCTTTCTTTACCATGAGTGCCTAGGAGGGGAGAAAGACATAGCACATTGCTCTCTTTAGGTCTGCAAGTGAAGACTGCAGGAAGAACTGTGAGAAAATGCACCTATCTTTGAGACAGCAAAGATACTGTTTGGGGATTCTTGAAACAGTATCTAACAAGCTAAAACATCAAATATTAAATCCACTGCTAAATAAATTATATATTGTGTATTTCAGAGGAATTCTGGAAAGCACTTGGAGGTAAAAAAAAATACCAGACTTCATCACAACTCTTGACAAAGGCTGAAGATCATCCCCCTCGCCTGTATGGTTGTTCTAATAAGAGTGGCAGATTTATTGTGAGTATATGAGAGATACTTTCCTCTCTGTTTAATTATATAGTTTCTGGTATATTTTGCCTTGGGAGTCAGGAGACATTAAACGAATCTGGGCATCTGGCTTAGTTAGCCGTACTTAGCAAGAGCTAGGGAGTTGATGTTTGGTGCTTTAAGTCAGTCCAAATGCAAAGGACGGTCAGAAGAATTAACATGGCAGAAGTTTGCATGCAGAGCCTGCTCCAGCCTGGGACTAGAGGCCTGCAGATGCAAAAAGACAAGGTGTTTGCCCAGTCAAAAGCAATTGTGTTCTTGCAGAGCATTGCCAGACTGCTATCATTTTGCTGAGAAAGTGCACCTCAGTGCCTCGCCTCTTCGGTGTTTGATAGTGGTGGTGAGGAAAAGAAATGTCCCTTGCCAAAATTCCCTAGCAGCCTGAAATTTTCCATAGAGATTTAAGACATGTAATCATGCCTCTAAGATATTGGCCTGTGCTCAAGGAGGTAGGAAGACTTATTTCCTTAGCAGAAATACCCAGAGCTGTGCACTTGATATTAAGCCTGTGATTCAGGCTTACTTACTTACTGTATTCTGGGAGGGCAGCACTGTGTCACCGTTTGGCAAGGATGCACTAATTTTTTAGGTAGGGGACATAGCTAGCTACCATCTCTGCAGTCTCCTTAAGGCATAGCCCATTCATTTGGAGAGGGATAAAACAAATAGGATCCTTTAATAAGGACTTTAAAATCTTCTGAGAGTAGTAAAGTGTATTCTTCTAACAAGCTTCTAAAACACTCCTGTGAAATAGAGTAATAGGAACCAAACTCTCTGTAATAGTCTGCTGGGAGCTATGCACTTGTTTGCTTTTTGGTTTAAATTCCCTCCAAATTCTGTGAAATGCCCTCTTTCCTGTAGCATTTCTCTAGTAACAGAATCACCACTTTTAGAGCTCACCAGAAGAGGTAAGTCAGATCACTCTGACCTTCTGGCCACCATAACACAGGGTGGTCTTTTGCACCATCTACTTACCATCCCTTTAGTGCTCCTACGCGACCAAGAATAGCTGAACCCTCAACAGTCCTTCAAAAGTAGAGGACTGACCACTAGCTACCTTATTACCTCTCCTTCTCACGCAGAATAACATTGAACTGCTTTCCTATCTGCCTGCACATCCTTGGAAGAAGGAAGCAGACTGCCTTTCCTTTGGGAACTAATCCTCAATGGCTTAGTGAACTGTAATGTCCCATTATCAAGTAACTAGAAAACTTGCTTGGATGTGTATTTTATCACTGAGCTCACCCACTGCAAACCAAAGCAGTTTCTTTTCCTTATTAGTAAATGTAACCTGCATGAATATATCAGCTGATAGATGTAGTTTGCTTGGTACAGGGTGCTCTGTGGAACAGACAGGGAAATCCCTGTCTCCTTCTGGCAGACCATGGTCCCAACTTAACAATAGTCACAATTACAATGTAAAACTCTGCCACTCCTGAGGACATCCTATCAGTTCTGACAAACTGAGAGCTGATTTTACAGGACATGCAATTAATATGATTTGTTTCCTTTCAGTGAAACACCAGTGACACATTCATCAAATGAGTTTAGGGCTTGATCCTTCAGGATCAAAAAGAATTGCACACCAGCTTCTGCACTTAGCCTTTTAAAGATATCTTTGGTCTGTGTAAAATCAGAATATCTTGATAAATCATTAAAAAAAAAAACCCAAACCCCAATATAATATCCTTTTCAGATTGAGGAGGTCCCAGGAGAATTCACTCAGGACGATTTGGCTGAAGATGATGTCATGTTGCTTGATGCTTGGGAACAGGTATGGTGTGTACTTGACCACTGCTTTTTGTGGTAACAAAGATAATTTATTTTTAATCATTCAGATCATAAGGTGGGAGGAAAAATAATCCTGTGAGAATGGAAGAGGTTTTGTTGCTTTAAATTATACCAGAGGGAGCTATATTTTTTGAGTTATATGATGTACTAGGGTGAACATAGACTATTGAATTTCCAAGCATAATGTGAGACCACAGCAGGCACTTCCCATCAAAACCAATGGAGGCTCCAAGAGTATAAGCCCTGGCAGTGTTCTGAAAGGCTTTCAACAATGTTTTTGAACTTATCGCTAAAATTTATTAATTTTAAAAAGGAAAGTTACTGCATAAAGGATATTCAGAAGCCACCAAATCCATGTAGCAGCACCTACAAAAAGTCTTACTAGATAAGGGGACAAACACTAGACCCTTACACAGATTTCTTCAGAAGGACTGGGTGGAGGGTGACAGAAACAATCTCCGTCATTTTCCCAGGTTCACTGAAAACTGAAAATGTTGAGAGCTTTTTGATGACAGGCAAACTTGCTGCGGGTGTGGAGGGCACATATGTTTCTCACAGTATATTCTCTCTACTCTTACTTTCCCCTTGGAGGGAAAGGGAGAGGAGGTCACAGATCCCGCACTTTGTCTTCTTAAGGAGAAGCCTTAAGGAGAAAAACGCTGAGGTTTTTGGAAATGAGAAGGAATGTCCAAGGTCCATGTGGGAAGGAGTGATGGGGGAAGGTGGTGGAAGAGCTGGTCAGAAAGTAGTTGGGACATACTGACTTGGGTAAGAAGGAAAGAAGTCTGGGACATGCAGCTGGTTTCCAAAAGGATCCTTGACAGGAAAAAAAAAAAAAGTAGAGATTACAGATTGAGGTTGTGGTTGTTGGGTTATTCCGTGGGTTACCTAGCAGTTACCCTGGGTAGCACTGATCACAGGGCCCAAGCACTTATGCGCACACAGAGCTCAAACGAGAGAGACAGCTCCTGTTCAGTGTTTTTACCTGCATGTAAAGACCAATTTCCTTGGCAAATTGTAAAAGATATCCTTGGAAAAGGTAGTCAGAGTTCTTTTCATCAGAGTGCATAAAGGTCCAGCCTTCCAGTATCAATAGAGTGGTGAGACTTCAGAGGATAAGAGAAAATCATCAGCTGTGGTTTGTGAGAGCTGTGTATCTCTGCAGTCTTTTCAGAGTGCATATTCTTTCTCCTGGTGGTATCAACTATTTTGTACTTCTGCTGTACACAACATCCTTATAACAACATGGGAGCTATATCTTTCTGTCTGTTTGCAGGTTTTTGTCTGGATTGGGAAGGATGCTAATGAAACTGAGAAACAGGAATCCGTTAAATCAGGTAAATCAAATCAATTTGGCAGAAATCTGAGTGAAGTAGCATCAATATTACTGAAAGAAGTGTAAAAGATGATACAGAAGAAATCTAGTTACATTTACAGTGTTTGAAAGTGTTACTGAGCTTTATTAGGATTTAATCCTGGAGAAGATTATTGTCTCCTTTAAATGTGCTTTAAAACTCATTGTATCTTTCTTCTCTGTAAGTTTATGAAGGGTAATATTAATCAAGATAGTATTACTAGGCTGCAGAGCTTTTTAAATAATATATAGGAGAGCTCCTTGAAAAGAAACTGCACTGAAAAGAAAGAATTTTAAAGGAGATATCTACTGAGCTGCACCCTACGCTAGTGTATGTCGTCAAAGGAATGCCAAGAAATCCTCAAGTCCTTACACTGCTACCCTTCACTGAGTTAAATTTGGAGGAGGAAATTCCAGTTGCAGAACAAATCAAGACAACTCACATGGAGTGCACCTCCTTGAAAAATCATATGTGTGATTTCACATAACTGAGCTGTTCTGACAAAGTTTGTGCTAAGAATGCTTGCAGATAGTTCTCTGGAGCAGCTAGGGTTACCTAGCTGTGTTTCCAATATGTGTTGATGTCACATTGTGATGTCAAGGGAAACTATACAGGCTTTTATAAAGGAAAAAATGGGAACGAAGCTTGTGCACCTGTACAGCACTAGCAAATTCTTCCTCCTGTTCAAGAGCCAAAACCCAGCTGTATGGCAACAAACTGATCAAAGCAACAGTCCTTCTGTTTTAACCTTGTGGAAAATTCTTTCACTGGCAGCTGGGAGAAATCAGCAATTACCTGATCATTTCATTGCCTTTGAAATAATTTAATTGAACACTGCATTATAGTAGCTCTAGGTTCTTTCACTAGGGCTTGTAATGTATTTTTTTATACCAAAGGAATGAACTAATATATTACATGCTTTATTTCCTCTCTGTTTTTAGCCAAACGCTATATTGAAACAGATCCTTCTGGCAGAGATAAGGGGACCCCCATTGTCATTGTGAAGCAGGGGCATGAACCCCTGACATTCACAGGCTGGTTCCTGGCTTGGGACTCCAACAAATGGAAGAACTGATCTATCCAGGGAGGCTCCAGCTTCAAGCCAAAGAATGATCAGAGCCCAGCTACTTTCTAGTGTTTCTAAGCATAAGCTTATGCGACAATATGATGCATCTGTTGTTACACTTTCCCAAGCTTTGATATATTTCTGCGGATAACCTAGAAGGTCTTAGCACTGGAAAGGATAAATGATAGTTGTAAACCAATCAAATGGGGTGAGTGAGGCTCTTCATGTAGTAAATATGGGAAGTGCTACCAATATGTTGTTTAATTGATTCTTCAAATAGAAGCTGTGGATCAGTTTATTTTAATGTGCTAAAGTGGGCCAAATTCTGCCTTCACTTAAAAATCCAAACTAATGCCACAGAAATTCCTTTAGATTAAAGTCAGCATAATATTGTGCATAATTTGGCCTGATAAGTGACTAATTCTACATCTGTTGCAAGGGTAGGACTGGACATGATTTACTTACTAGGCCAAAATATTGCCACATTCACTCATATCAAATTTCAGGTGCTGCCTGATCTAGAGTGGGAGCTGTGTCTTGCTGGGGGCAAAGAAGGGATGGGTATTTTGAGAAAGTTGTGCTTAAAATGTTTGTTTGTCTTGTTAGTAAATTATTTGGAGGTTCAGACTGAATGGCTGTACGAATATGAAGACGACAAAGGTTTTTTCGAGGGACTGTCTAGCTTATTGTAATGAATTTCTTTATATTTATCTCTGTGAACCACCTCCAGCTCCACCAGGTCTTTTTAACAAAAGCTCTTAAACACATTCTAGTGCACTAGTGCTTTTAAGTGGAAGCAGAAAAAATAACATCTTCAAAAATATGTACTCTGCCTTAACCAGATTGCACTTACGCCATACTTTGTCTCGGTTGCCTTACTCAGCAGTACTGAGTTCTTTTTCAGCATGCAGACTGCTCACCTTGTCAGCTGCAGGATGTGTTTCTACTCATTTTCTATGCAGGTCTTAGTCAAATATCAAGTACCTCAGGTGCAAGGAAACCCCTTGTTTCAGTAGCATTCCACATCCTGGGAATTTGGAGTGTGAGTATACACCATAGAATATGGCTTTCTCTTTTCTTTCAGACACAGTTATTGGGGTTTTTTTATTCTGGTGAATTTAAGAGTACAAAGTGGTTTTTATTTGTAATTTAACCAGAAAAGTCTATGTAAGGGCAGTGGGAAAAATTCTGCTTCAAATCTTTAGCACTGCTTTGATCACTTATCCTATAATGCTTGTTTTAAACAACAGTTTGTACAGCTGTAAGTCATGTCAATGTGGCTTTTTAATGAAGGCATTTCAATGGTTTTCTTAGTCTTATAAGTTAGGTTGGAAAGTGAAATTTTAGACATTTTTGTATTTTTTTAACATGATTATGATTTTGAATCTGGATAACGCAAAAGAGTGAATTTAGTCTGAGCTCCTAATCAGTATCAATGACAAAAGAATTGTGAAGCTAAGAGATTAATTATAGGAGTTTGTTAGCTTTAAATATTCATTTAAATCTCTGCTAATATCACTGGGCTGTATCTGAATGTAATTTCCTTTAAAATAAAATTACAAAAACCAGTATTCGGGATGCTGAGCTGACCTTCCTCTTTCTGATACATCGTTGCTCAGTGCTTCCACTGATGTCTGGCAAAACTTCCTAAAAAACCCAGTTGGTACCTTCCTTTTTAGAAGGCACCTTTACTTTGGTGCCATTTTACCCAGTGGAGGGTGAACTCTTCCCAACAACTCGGAAGTTACAAACGTAAGTGAAAATTGAAGAACTGGATGGTTATTAGCTTGTGATTTCAACTTTAAGAAAAACTACCATTATTGTTATCAAACTCTTTGGCTTTGTAACTTTCTGCTTGCAAAAATTATCGACTGTAGAAATTACTATTTTATAACATAGGAGGAAATAGGTGTATGTTTGTTTTTAAAGGATAGGTCTGGCTTTTTATTTGTGAGAGTAGATGAGGAGATGTCATTCTCCTGCTGGAAGGAGCCCAAAGACCTTTTCAGTTCCTCAGCTACTGCACTTCATGCAGCCACTGAGCAGCCTGTAATTATCTGATGGTTGTCTTCAACACATATATATGATTCTTCTCATTTTTTAAAAAATAACAGTTACAGTAGCTTCTTAACCAAGGATTAGACAAGATTTGCCTTCCTTGTACATAAATATCTTCTAGAACACTGAGGGCTCTGAATGGGGCCATTCTGCCAGCATATTCTGCAGCTCTGTGAAAGCCTCTTTTCAGTTCCCTCACACAAGACAGAGGAGCTTTTGTGGTGTCTTGGCCTGGGCATTTGGCTTTACAATACATTGTGCTGGCATGTTGATTACTGATGTTGAGAAGAGCGTTGAGAGCTTATAACAGAACAGTGTTCTCAACGGGGCTTTAAGCACAACAGCTGCTAGCAACATTGTTCTTGGGTTTACTTGCTAGCAAGGAAGTTTATTTTTCATACATACACATGCAGCACACACAAAGATGTATTTCTTTCTCTCTGAGGAAGAGAGGGAGGACAGACAGGATGGACTATTCAGTGCTTAGAAATATTAAAGTTTAAGGTGTTTTCAAGAAACTATTTAAGCACATACCTTTATGAATACACATAGCAAACCTATCTGCCTTGTTTTCAGAGTAAATAGAAAAAAATGTGCAGATGTATATGGTACAGTCAGGTTCAGTCAAGAATAAGCTATATCTTGCATTATTATCACAGAGTAAAAGTACATTCACCCTATTTGTAATGGCAAAATTAGACATCCTGAGTTAGCAGTTTCATTTGCTACCAAACAGCAAGCATTCATATGTTCTATTGGTTGTAAATACAGCATCACTTTTCATCTTTGTTTTATAGAAAGATGTTAGGAATCCTTAGAGCCAACAGGACATCATAATACTGTACAGTATTAGTAGTTTACATACAGTAGCATAATCTTAGAATGTAACTACAGATTCTGCACAGGAGAGGAGCCAGCCTCTGGAATCGCTCCTCTAAATAGCCTTTTTAACCATAGCATATAGTGCTATATAGTATTAGATCTGCTGTAAATGATTATATTAAATGTAGCTAAATTCAGTTGAACAGTTTCATCTCTTGCCACTTCAGACTCACATAGGCTTCACCTGCAACAAGAATATGAAGATGGTTGACAGTGGGATTGTGGTACTATCCCTCATAGGAGAACTAAGGAATCATACAGAAAATATTTTGCTCACTGGACTATAGCAGGAGGTGCTCTCAGACATCTCTATAGGCTACAGGGATGCTTGTTGTTATAAACTTGTAGTTTATCTTGTAGTCTTCATTTTTACTGCATCTAAAAAGGAAAAACAAAACAAAAAAAAAAGCCAAAACAAGCCTATTATTTTCCATGGACTGAATTTGCTCCTCAGACTCCACTTCTTTATAGGAAAGCTTGAAAAAAACCCCTCAAACATTGCTTTAGAACACAATTACTTCCTCAGCATCCCACTGAAGTTGTGCCTTTATGGCTTAATTGAACCATAAGTATATAAGGCAAAAAAATCACTATCTCATAAAACCAGAGTTAGATACTACTTTAATGTGCTGATTTTCTACATCCTTGCTTTTTCTTTTTAAAGACAATAATTTTGTCTTTAGATAAAGAAGAAGTACACTTTTCCCCTCTTATGGCTAGGAATTTTGCTGCTAAAATCAAAGGAACTTCTGATTTCACTGAAAACGCAATCAGATCTTTAATGCACTACACACCTTAATGTCTAGTTACATCCCCTCTAGACTTACCTAAAGTTACTTTGGCCTCCTCTGACTATTAACACACTACCTTATGCTAAAAGTGAATAAACTACACTTGCATCAATTAAAGCTTCCAAGGTGCAAGAGGGAGAAGGGAGACCAATGGGCGCTGGGAGGCCCACCATACCGTAAAATTAGTCGATGACTGTTCCGGCCCTTCTCCCCCTGCATGTCATTTTCCTCGTGACATTAAAGCGTATTTGCATTATGGGGCGGGGGGGGGGGTTGAATCTGCCCCTAGAGAACAGGTAACC
>JANZLQ010000078.1:14506569-14550065 GCA_026212715.1 Elanus axillaris | reverse complement strand
CTCCATGGACTGCAGGGGGACAACCTGCCTCACCATGGTCTTCACCACGGGCTGCAGGGGAATCTCTGCTCTGGCGCATTGAGCATCTCCTCCCCCTCTTTCTTCACTGACCTTGGTTTCTGCGGAGTTGTTTCTTTTACATGTTCTCACTCCCCGGCTGCTGTTTCTCCCCTCCATTCCCCAACTATTTTTCCCTTCTTAAAATGTTATCCCAGAGGCTTTACCATTACCACTGATTGGCTCAGCCTTGGCTGGCGGCGGGTCCATCTTAGAGCCGGCTGGCATTGGCTCTGTCGGACAGAGGGGAAGCTTCTAGTAGCTTCTCACAGAAGCCGCCCCTGTAACTCCCCCCCGCTACCAAAACCTTGCCTCAGAAACCCAATACATATGTATTGACTGCTTTTCAGCAGAGGAAGAGATAAAGACAACCTTTCCACATTCTAAAATTAAAATACCTCCAACAAAAGTAGGAGCTGGCCCATATCCCTCCTTGTGGAATTAATTGTAAAACATGTTATTATAAAGCTGTGTTAAAGTGTGAACAGGTCTTGGTAACAATCAGACATTAAAGTTCAGAAGACTGTAATATCTAATAGGCTTATTTTTCCATTAAAAATAGGGAATACATGATTTTGTAGGTGGACATAAAGGTCAATTTGATTTATTTCAGCTTGTCAAGTTTTATGAATAAATCTATTATCTCTAGTAATATTCCTCAACAAGGTATTTCTATCTGGTTTCTACCAATTTAAAATTACTGAAAACCATCCATGAAATAATTAAGGCCCATTTTTACTGTCACTATAAATGCTTTTCTATTACATTGTATGGTGTGCCATTCTTGATGCTATGCAAAAGTAGTGTAAAATACTGCCAAATCAGAAACCTTACTAGTTAGCTTAGGGGTAGTAACTTACCCCTACTTTTCCACAGATGTAAAATCACTTTCCTATACAAACAGGCCACTTCCTCTAAACAGAGCCATCAAGATGTAAATAACTAACAAAGATAAAAGCAGTGAAACATTAATCTCAGATGTAAGCAAATTAGAATTTTGCTATTTTTAGTAGGACTATAATGGGTACCTTAACACTTTAATAACACGAAACCTTCCCTACAGCACACTGGAATTTTTGTTGCTATAGCCTGTCCTTTTACTATTGAATTAGTCTGTTTTATACATCATAATTCTTTGCGGTGTTCAATTATAAAGTACAATGCTTTCAAAGGAAAAAAAAAAGTGACTGCCAGAATATTCTTAAAAATTCATCCCTTTTCAGCAGCCTCACCAAGAAATTTGAAAGTCCTCTAGAAAAAATGCAAGATTAATATTAAAAATGCCACCCTTTCTGTTTTACTGGAGGGCAGCTGGTCAAAGACTTGGATGATTGTGGTACAGAGAAAACATACACTTGGAATGGTAGACTTCAGTAGCACAATAGCTTTAGTTAGTGGTTAAACATATGCTTTGATCAGAAAGATAGATTTATGTAATTTTTATCTAACGAAGGGTTCTAGATGAAGACTTTTCTAGTATATTCTGCTCTGAAGTCAGCATTGTCTGATCCTTTTGTGTACTACTGGCATTTTACACTGAGCTGGTGTACACCCAACACAGGCAAAAGTAACAGTTCCCATAGCTGTGTAAAAACTATAGTGGCAAACACAGTAAGGGAAGAGAGCCATGGGAAGGAATAAAATGATGGAGAGACAGCCTGAATACCTGAGACAAAATACTCCTCTAGGGCTCTTCTAAAACTTGTATGATCTGGGAACAGTAACATACAAAAATGTCTTTATTAGATGCTAGTAGCTAGTAATTAGTTCTGACTTTGAAAGACCTGACTGCTCAAATCAGGCTTAGATATGAAAACGCAGAATTAGATGACATATCCTTGTGCTGTGGGAAACCTTCCTTGTAACTAAGCTCAGTGACATTTATGTTCATTCAGCCCAGAGCACTGCTATCTCTATATGCCAGGTGTCTAACAGGACAATTTCATCCACTTGGTTATTCTCACCTCCTCCCGGACTGCTTGTCTCCCGTTTCAAGGGGACAAGAGAGAGGCAAGACGAGTACGGTGAGAGCACAGAGCCGGGCCTGGGAGCACTCGCTCTTCTTTACACAACAAGAGCAAGAAACGCCGCTCACAGCACTTCCCTCCCCTCTCGCTTCGCCCATACCGGTGCCTGCAGAGCTCCCAAGGCGGTGGGCGCAAGGCAGCCAACGGCCTTTTCCGCAGCCGCCGAGGCAGAACTGTGGCCTAGAGCCTGGGATACTTGCTGCGTCACTCCAAGAGATCAGGACCCGTAAGACAATCTACCGAGGCTCTGACAGCAGTACCGACCGCACTGCAGAGCGCCGGCCCCCCTGGGCAGCGCTCCTCGCCCGGGCTCAGCCTCGTCGCCGCCCCGCCACCGCCGCACCTCCCGCCCTCCCCCTCCTCCGCGCCGCCGACCGGAAGGCGGCCCGCGAACTGCCGCTTCGAAGACGGTTGCTAGGCGACGGGAGGGCTCGCGGCGCCCGCGGGAACGGGTGGGAATGGCCGGTGGTAGGGGAGGGATGACGCAACGGCCGGGCGAGCAGAGCAGCCGCCCCGGCATCTCCCTGCCGCCCCGCCACCACCGCCGGAAGGCTTTCCCGGGGGCTTTCAGCCGGCAAGGGCGGCCGTAGAAGGGAGTTGCGGTCGGCCCCGCCGCGGGCTGCGCAAGCCCGGCGGCGGCGCAGGTGCGCTGTGAGGCGACGCCGAGCCGTCGCCCAGGCCGCTGGGGGCGGGGCTAGAGTGACAGCACCCCACAGCCAATGCGCGCACGCACCCCCGGCGGAGGGGGGGGGGGGGGCGCCGAGGCCGCCGCAGGGGCTCAGAGGCCTCTGGCACCGCCCGCCCATTGGCCCGCACGCCGCGGGCGGAGGGCGCGCCAGCGGCTTTCCCCGAGGGGGGCCGTGACTCCACCCTACGGGGGGAGGAGGGGGGAGCAACTCAGGCCGTGCGTGGGCGGAGAGCTGTACTCCCCACCGTTGCAGAAGCCGCAACCCCTTCCCCAACCGCAGCGCTCGGCTGAGGACGGTAAATATGGGGTTGGCGATGAGTGGCCTGTGCCGCCGACCAATAGGCGAGGCGGAGCCCGCCCTTCTCCCCGCCCCCTTCGCGCGGCGGAACCAATGGAGGGCGCGGGGCGGGGCGCGCGGGGCTAGGCGCGGGCTGGGAGGCGCCTCACCGCCAGATGCGGGGAGTTGCGGCGGTAGGAGCGGCGGCAGGAGTGGCGGCTGTGGTGTGCGGGCATGGGGTCGCGGGCTCCTCTCGCCTCCCCACGCTGAGGGACGTGCCCGCCGGCGGGGCCAAGCGGTAGGCGAGGGGCGGCGGGGCGGCGGCCGCTGTGGCGGCGGTGGCGAGCGGCGCGGGTGCCCGGCGAGCTGCAGTGTCGGTAGCGGCCGCCGCCGCGTCGCGAGGCGGCAGAGCCCTCCGGGCCGGGCGGGGGACGTGTGCGGCGTTCCGCGTCGTGCTGCCTTACGGCCGCCTCCGCAGTCGGGGCGGCGGCGCTGGCCGGCGCGTTGCGGCCGCCGAAGGGTGGCTGAGGCGGAGCGGGTGCCGGCTGTGGGCTAAGGCCGCTCGTGTCGTTGGCAGGACCCGAGCCTAGCGCGGCGGCGGGCGTAGCCGTGGGAGCCGGCCTCTGCTCGTGGCAGCCCGCTGTCACCTTCCCTCCTGGCAATGGGGAATGGACTCTCGGACCAGACGCCGATCCTCTCCAGCCTGCCTTCTTTCCAGAGCTTTCACATTGTCATCTTGGGACTGGACTCCGCTGGAAAGACGACCGTGCTCTACAGGCTGCAGTTCAATGAGTTCGTCAACACTGTCCCCACTAAAGGATTTAATACGGAGAAAATCAAAGTGACGCTGGGCAACTCGAAAACGGTCACTTTCCACTTCTGGGATGTAGGCGGCCAGGAGAAGCTGAGGCCGCTGTGGAAGTCGTACACGAGGTGCACCGATGGCATTGTGTTTGTGGTGGACTCTGTCGATGTTGAGAGAATGGAGGAGGCCAAAACGGAACTTCATAAGATTACTAGGATATCGGAAAATCAAGGAGTGCCTGTCCTTATCATCGCTAACAAACAGGACTTGAGAAACTCTCTCTCCCTTTCTGAAATTGAGAAAATGCTAGCGATGAGTGAGCTGAGTTCTTCAACTCCCTGGCATTTGCAGCCTACATGTGCAATCATTGGAGATGGACTCAAAGAGGGACTGGAGAAACTACATGATATGATCATTAAGCGAAGGAAAATGCTGAGGCAGCAGAAAAAGAAGAGATGAGTTCTATTTTGACCTTTCTATTTTAGAGTAGTTACATGGTCAAAATTTGACATAAGACGGCTTCCAAACCCAGGCCTGCTTGTCTGGATGCCGTTAAGCTTAGTTACGTTAAACAATCAGTTGCACAACCTTGCCATGTGGAAGGCCGTGCAGTTATGAAACTTTTTTTTAATTAGTCTCTTCTGAGTTTTATGGCTCTGCATTATTTCAGAAGCCCTAATAAATGATGTAATACTATCAGGAAATGGATGGGTGGGTATATGTGACATGGATGTCTAAATAGCCAAATAAAATGAGGGTTTTCTGCTTCGTGTTGTATTCCTATGTTTGAGGGTGCCCTCTGCAAGAAATTTGCATTTGCATTGAAGGTGTTCTGTGTTTCTGAACTTTAATGCTCGTAAGTGGAGTGTTTAGGTGAACATTATACAGCTTTAAAAACATGTATGAAGCTAGTAACCCATTATTTCAAGAGGCTGTTTTTTGCCTTGTTTGGGGATTTCTATGAAAGCTTGGCTACATGTGTAGGTTTTTTTTTAATTTGGCAGTTTTTGAAATTGAATTGTTCAGTTCGAATACTTGAAATTTAAGTGCTGTGGATTCTTCAACTGATAAAAGAAAGACTTTTTGATGAGTAAGAAATGTAAACACTGGAGCATGAAAAGGTGGTTTCCCAACATATAGCATGTTTTGGTATGTAAGGGTTTTTTTATTTTTTAGAAGTAGCCATTCATCATTATAAAGTGCTAATCAGGTTTAAACTGTTACTCAAAATTAGTAATTTATTTCTGAGTGATGAGTATTTTGTCCTCTGACTATCAAGTTAAAAGTAAATTTAATGCAGTAAAGGAGCTACAGCGAATAACTCTGGCTGTTGTGGTTCTATCCACTGCAGCATTCTTCACTCTACTGGTGATTTTTCTGGCAATAAAACAAAATTATAATGAAGTAAAGATGGAGTTAAAATTAGCAGAGCACATCTTGTATGTCCCCCAAATACCCCATTTTATTAAAGTGGTGTTGCTATGTCACTTTCAATGTATGATTTCTTTTATCGTGACTCTTAAAGTATTTTGTGGTTAGGAATGTAATAATGCTTTATACACAAACATTTTGACACTGGGGGGGTAGTAGGGGAAGAAGATTTTCAAGATGGGCCTGTGTTCTGCTTTAATTATGCTTTAAGCTGTTCTTGTTTACAGAGAGTGCAAACAGTGTTAACTGGGCAGGATAGAGGTTGACAGAAAAGGGAGAGTAGTTTTTCTTGCTGGTACAGAGCTTCAAGTGACTCTTTAGATATTTGGCTAGCAATTAAAAGGGCTAAAACAGAGCCTGGATTTTTAAGACTAACTTTAGTGGTGCTGTAAAAATTCATCAGAACATTAGATTCTCTTTAAACTTTTGTTGGAGATACTGGATTTAAAAAAAAAAAAAAAAGGTAAAATCTATTTCCTCCTTTTACTCAACCAGCATAGTAATACATTTTTCTTAACCTGCTGCCATGTATCAGGAGGATGACAGCTACAAACCTGAATGTCAATCAATGTAATTTTAGATATGTTAAAAAAAATAAATCAAACTTTTTAACCAGCAGCTGTTTATCCAGGAGGTAACCAAAAATGCACTTTAGTGTCTTCAATAACTGAAAGTGACAGCTGTTTGTTGTTTTTTGTTTTGTTTTGGATTTTTTTATGACATCTTGGTCCTTTCTGAATAAACTGAAGTAGCTTCCAGTGGAGCTTTTGTATGTTGGTTATATATGTACCTGCACTGGTGACATTGTAAGTCACTTACTCGAGTAATGTCTATATTTATAGAAATGTGGATGACTTCTTAAACCTCAATAAACAATTCAAAACAAGCCTGCAGAGAGAAGGTGTCTGACTTCTACTGCAGTGGTATGTTCTCATCAACTTCTGTGCGCGTATTGATTTTATTAACAGTAGAACTATTTCTGTTGAAAACCAAAGTCTTATAAATGTAGTGAGGCTCATAAATGTCATAGTGTTATAAATTGCGGGTATCTCATTAAAAACTTTAAATCAATGGCATGTCTGTATATTCACAGAAGAAATATTAACTGCAGTGACTCCTTTCTGAAGTGATGGATCTTGCATAATTTGAAAAATCTTTTATATAGCTGAACCTATTTTGTGTTACGTGCAATGTTTGATAGGCGATGTTGGGCATTTATCACATGTATTCACAGGTGGTACTTAATTTAGTATCTTCAGGCTCATATATCTGAAAGCTCTCTGAGGGATTCACGTGTGCTTAAGCCTTGGGTGAATTTCCTCCTTGGATCTTACAGCAGTGAGTAGAATGTGGCAAGAGATATGGAAGCTTCTAATTAGTTTCAGGACCCGAACTTAGACAAGACAAACTTCATTTAGCCTGCAAATCAAAATTGCTAAGTTTGAACAAGAATATCGAAAACTCTCTCTCAAAAAACTTGTCTTTTCATTTCTGTTTATGTAACTGATGGCACATCAAAATGTAGGTTACTAACATCGGTCTTTAGAAAAGCTGTATTAGTGGTGCTGAGCCCTATGAATTTGGGGTGTAATTGGTATAATCTGGTTAACATTTTCCTTCCTATCAGGTGCATAGTACTGCTAGGCTGAGGAAGGTGAGGTGACAGGCTAGCTGTTTGTACCCAGTAAACAAACTGTACAATATTGGATAATTACTGTTTCGAGTATTCATTAGGCTTCTATTGGGAATAGTTGAAAAGGTATCCTCCTTGAAAAACTCAACTGTATTTTGTTCTGCATATTAAACGTGCAAGTGTTTATCTGGTGACAGTCTCCCTAAACTCTTCTGTGTATAAAAACTTCAGGGAATGATTTTTAATACAAAGACATGACTGATCTGTTCTCTAGCACTCTGGAGGAAGAAGTGAGAGAAGGTGGAGGGGGTAGTGTTTCTTCAATGTCATGATTGTTATCATGTGATATTTAATACTGACTTGGAAGTAGAAAACTTTGGAGGATGAGTTTTACATTCAAGCTATACCCTTATCTGTACTAGAACTTTTTTGCTGGATTGTTAACAGTAACTGTTCTGAGTAAAATACATAAATGTAGCTGTACCTCCGAAACTGTGTTTTGTATTACTATGGCAAAGTCTTCAATTATGAACAAAATGGTGATTGCAGTAGAGCATTTGGTATCTTGGCTGACTGAGTTTCTGCTGGCATACTTCTGTCAGCCTGGGATCACTCTCTTCCATATGATGAATTGACAGTTCTGGCCTAAGTACTGGTATGTGTAAGAAAACCTTCAGAGGACCTGAATAAGCAGGTGTAATTTTGTTACAATGCCAGTTACACAACTTAAATTCTAAAATAATTTTTGCTCAAATGGGCTACAAATAACACTGTTCTTCAAGGCACTAGGTAAGTTAAATATCTTAAACTGCTTCTACTTTAAGGAGGTATGGAATTGCATTTAAATTGGTGTAGCACTGTTAAAAACGAACAAGCCACAAGGTCTTGTAACTTTATCACTGTTGTCTTAGCTTACAAAAGTTGGTATGGCATTGCCTCAGCTGTTTATGCATATGCAATTGTTTAAAGTTAACCAGCCTTCAGGATCTGGCCTCTTGTTTTCTAGCTGCATAACTGTGTATTGTATTAGCTTATGACAGTTTCAGCTAGAAAAAGTACTGTAGGATGGTGAGACTCCTTCAGGTTCTTGACATCACTATTAAGTTGTGTTTTACTGAATGTGCATTTACAGTTGAAAAAAATAGATAATGTTTTACAGAGCCAGGTGACAAGTGAAACCTTTCTCTCTCCAAATTTTCATGTTTTACTGAGACATGATTGATCATTTGTGCGGAAAGCAGTACCCACAGCCAGGCCACAGTTCCCAGCCTGACTTAGGGGGTACAGCAGCACCTCTCTTACACAGCACTTTGCTTCTGCAGGAGTTTATTACCTGTGACTCAGTGGTTGCAGAGAAGTGAGCAGCTGAAAGCAGGCTGGTCAGGTGGGGGCTAGCTAAGCCCTTCTGGACCCCAGCAGATCTTCAGGCAGCTGCCTTCTTGGGGAGGTTATCTGCATCTTGGATCATTTGTTTACAAATAGCAGAGTGTTAACTAGTGTCTGGCTGAAACTTTTTGTTGAGAGGTGAGTGTCATTCTTTGTATGGGAGGAGGATTTAGATACTGCATTGATGCTACAAAGAAGGACTTGGTAAGGCAGAATGTGTAAAATGGGCAATCTGCATACCCTATCTATAGGGCACTGACCCTAATGTGCAATCTTGATTCAGGTGTGTGGATTACAATGCATGAATGCTAGCAATGTGTGCTCATAATGCTGTCTTCCTTCAAGTTCTGAGAAAGAAATCTAGGCATGAATCAGTGCTTTTGGATCAGTGTTTTCACTTTACTGGTGCATGATTCATCTTTTGAGAGAGTCACAGTTTACAGCCCCCCTCCGACAGCTGATAGATTTGTGTCCCTGAGCCAAAGCAACTCTTGTTACTGCTGGAAGGGATGTGTAGGGAGCTGTGAATGGGCATCTTCTCCTATTTAGTCTGGGGGATGAGAAAAGCATTATTTTTTTTATTGTTGGGGTTTTTTTAATCCTGACTGACATAGATATGTGAAGGCCTGCCCCTCTTGCGTTGTTCTGCAGACTGTGATTATTTTTAGCAGTACAAGACTGCAAAGCTGTGTGGATAAACTCCCGGGTGTGTTTTTTTTAAACTGAAGGGAAATACTCTGCCAGACTTCACAGCAGGGTGATGTCTGGGGTTGGCCTATGGACTCCCACAGCTATCCCCATCCTACCTACCTGAGAACAGAATGAAGGGCTGATACGGAGCTGGTAACCTTACCCTTCTTTAAAGCATTAGTCAGTCTTAAACCAGCTGTAAAGTAGCAAAAATGCAGTTTCAGAGACCTAGCTGAAGAAAATTGCAAGTGGCAAATGAAGGACTTGAGTTTTCTGCCTGCCAATGTCCTGGTTTATTGGTGCTGGCTGTGAGTGATCTGAGGCACCTGTGTGGTGGCTGGGTAGTGCTGCCTGCAGTCTGCCTGCTTGCTGCAGGGCCTGGCAAATGGCACGGTACTGATTTTATTCAAAGGCAAACCCAAAATATAAGGAGAAAAAGTAGGCAGGGAGGCCAGACAGTGCTTCCAGACTAAGGACCTGCTCACAAACAGCTCAGGAAGGTAAAATAGTAATCCCTGAGCTGTGAAGATTACAATTTCTTAGTTCCAGCTATATTTACACAGTTTACACCAGAATTAAGAGCTAAAGATGACAGAATAGTTAGAAAGGAGAAGGTTGAGTACAGTTGTTAGCTGTGGTGTGTGTGGAGGGAGAGAGGATTTAAAACTGTTGGGTTTTCCTAGCTTTTCAAGACACATTGAGCCCTAAGGGAAATAGATATGCTTTTAGGCTGCTTAATTGGTTTAAAATCTTTATTGTTTTATGCACTGCACTTTTCCTATTACTGAAATGAAACAATACCTCATTTAAGAAAGCCATCTAATCATGATATTAATCTCAGCGTCCACTGACAAAGGAGGTTAGCAAGGGTGTTGAGCCTTGTTAAATGTGCTGAGGGCTCCTGGCTGGCTCACAAGCTGCTGTATTTCAAGGTCTTTTCTAAAAATAGCAGAATGGTAGAATTTAGGTCAGGCGAGGTAAAGGTGTGAAGCCTGATACCTCAGACACTACACACAGTCCAGATATACCACCAACCGTGTAACCACTTATGAATGATAGATAAGATTAATTTCCTTTAGAGCATCCTTTCCATCCCTTTCCCATTTCAATGTCATTTTCCCTGAAAGCTTTAACGGGTTTTTATATTGGAACATCATTGAGTTGGGTGTTGTAAGGATGAGTTTGTGAGTGAAGAGGGTCAGGAAAGAGTGTTCACCTTTGCTGTAGTGACTTGGTTAGCTAAAACCAGTCTTTTTGTAAAGCTGGTTTAACATGGACAAAGATGACTTAAAAGAGGGAAATTTCCTAAAAATATCTTCTTGTTTCAAACATTAGCTGAGCTCTGCTGGTCTTATAATTACTGGATGCTGTTGTAGGCACAGGCTGCTGCTGTTTTTTTGACACCAGTTGCCTGATAATCTCTAAGATGCCTTCAGCCATTTGCAGACCATGAATGTAAGGTCTGCACAGTAATACTGAATTTATATATCCGTGATGTATGTTTTTAGCTTCCTGTTTGAGGTGTTTCTGTGTGCCAATTTACTTTCTCAAAGAAACTCGATTCTTTGTGAAACATAGATTAATGTATCAATGGCTCTGCAAACACAGGTTATTCCTATTTGATTCCTGTTGTAAGTGATACAGTAAAATGGCAATCTATGGATTATTAGTAGCACTATTTCCCTTGAACACCAGCTATTGAGTTTCTATTTGAATCAGAGAGATACACGCCATTTTTCTTGGTTATACTGTATTTTGTATAGGAGCTGAACTGTGCTAACCTTAGAGATACTAGCCTCCCTGATTTTAATTAGCTTAGCAAATTGACTTGTACATTTAAAGTCACTAATTCAGCTGTAATCAGTCATGTTATGCTGGAGACAAATGGGATTCATGGACTGAGGCCACGCTGATGCTTTTTGACAGATCTCCTATTGCCATATCAATATGCATCCCTCACTGTGTGCTATGATAGCACTGGTACCAGGAAACTGTATTTCTATATGGTTCAGCAACTGTATCTCTGCCACTCTGTCATTTCACTTGCTTATATTCAATGTTTGCTTATGTCCTGCTATTGCTGTAATCATGATAGAGGACTGTCTGTACAAAGACTCAGCTGTATGTTGCAACTTAGATACACTAAACTAAGTAATTTAAAGTACTGGAGTTAGTGCTGAAAGCTGGAATTTTAAGACTGAAGATTGGTACATCCAGCCCAGCCACTGAGTGCACGTCATTTTATCCCTGAAATCTCTTAATCTATGTGTAAAGCAAGAATCTCATAGTTGCTTTTGTATTTAAATTCATGCTTAAAAGTGCTGTGAGATATTAAGATACTACAGAAATACAATGTAATGGAAAGTAATAGACTGTAACGGTAATTTTGATTTTTCGATTGACTTACGATGTATTTATGTCCAGTAGCTGGGCATCAGGAAATTGTACCATTTCAAAAGTAATGCATTTGAGAATTTAAAAATACGAGTTCAACATACTATGTTATCTCTGACTGCATGAGCTTCAGCTTCACAGAAAACAAAAATATTACCATAGTTGAAAATAATAATGTATTTCATATTCATCAGTGAATAAATATTCATAAACTGGATCAGTTTATGATTACCTGATCTTTGTTTGCATTTGACCATAGCTATTAGGCAAAAGTAGTCAAAACTATTCAGTTTTATGTTTGAATTAAATTGGGATGAATATATCGTCTTCCAAATCAGGCATATGAAAGTTTTCAAGCAAAGGTGATTTGCAAAGATCTTGAGTTAAAATAACACATTATCTTAAAATAAGCTTTTATTTGGAATAGCAGCAAAAATGTCTGGAAATTCCTTTGAAAATATAGCTTTATTTCATACAGTACAGTGAGAGAAGTATGTTAAAGTGATTTCAGACCTCTGGATTCAGAGGGTCTCCTGTTCTTGCTGCCTTTCTAGGCTGTAATGTATCAGTCTGCACAGGATGTGGCTGCTAACAGATGATAATGCAAAGTGAAGGGCTGGGCCATGAAAAGCCCCAGGGTGGCTCAGCGTGGTGCTGAGTTCTCACGAAGAGCTGATTGCTTTCCAAAAATAAGAACAGGAACTAGGGCAGATAATCCATGTAAAATGCACTTTCTACCCTTACACATTCACAATAATTTATTATTTTCAGCATTATGGAGCTTTACATGTTGATTACATACATAATCCATCTAGGCACACACACCTACCTACACACGCTTCTTGCAAACCCTGTTTGCGAGAATTTCTCTGGGATCCTGTTTTGTGGGTGTAACTTCAGAATATATAAATGGATTCATGTTTTCCCATCATTTAAACCCAAATGTGACTGCAAACATGTCAGAACTAGAAATAAGATTCTTTGAAGTAATTTCCTCTGTTTAAAATCTTTTCTTTTTATTAGGATAAGGTAATCTGGACTGTTCACACTGCATATGAACCATGCTGTTGTAGTGGCATTACCACTGCTCAGAGTTCAGGTTGTGTCAGCACTTCTTTTATAAATATAAATCCTTATTTGAGAAGCTTAATAACCTTGTAAGCCTTGAAATTTCACACTTGTCTGAAACTTGGCGCAGAGTATTAATTTTGTCTTTTACCACATTAAATAAAAATATATATTAGAGGGGAATGTAAATAAAAAATAAGCTTATTGTGTTTTTCTGCCTCTTCTATCTCAAAGTTAATTTTGCTTATTGAAATGAAGTGGTGTGAACTCACAGTTCCAAATGGAAACCTTTGAAATTTTTTTCTTAAATTAAAAGTTACAATTGTTAGTGTTTGCACGTCAGGCCTACACCTATCACACAAACTTGCAGAGCTCACTCAAAGTAAGTGAAATTCTCTCATCAATGTCAGCAGAGCTATTCCTATGCAGTTACAGTTGTAGGACTGGACATATACAGAGAACAGAAACATGGACATGTCTTTCCTTGGTTTCTTTCATATATAATTTCAAGCCCTGTCATTCGCTAAATACATTTTCTTAGCAGTGGTGATCTGTAAAAGTAAATCAAATGCAGGATTTTATCTGTCTTGTGGGAAAGCCTGTGCTTGTAAAATTTCCAAGCTGTTTTCTAAACCATGAAAAAAAAAAAAAGATTGGAGGAAGCTCTAGTCTCAGTAGAAGTGCTGAATCTTTTGATGTATGCTCACACCATCTAGATAACGCTGAGATTATCCTGAGGGTTCCTACGGGCATGGTATCTTCTTGCATAGAAGAACATTTTTTCTTAAAGGTAGAACTAATACAGGGATCCTGTATTAATGATGGCTTTAGTTTGACTTAAATAATTTCTGGCTTTTTCCATATGGATTCACTTAAACCTCTGCACAGAGGATGTAGAATTGAGCTGTTTGAATCTGCAATATTTTATCTTCCCTTTGCATTCATTTTAGCTGCATGTACATGCCTGCACAAAGCAGCTCTTGCACTTCTTTACCAGGGAGCATTGATCTGCTTAGAAGGCTAGACATGCTCTTCACTCTTACTTTGCCCAGCCAATTTTGTAGAGAGTACAAATCCTATGTAGGCAAACAAAAAAAGCACTTTTTTTTTTCCCCTCCATCCTTCCTAATAGTGACTCCTTCTTTCAGGGGGATGGCCATAATTAACTATTTTGTGCTGGAAAATACTTACTTGCTTCAAGCACTTTGGGTCACATTTAGAGTACCCTTCTACTCAATTTGATTTCTTTTTCTTATTTACCTCCCTAAGGAAATGTTACTATGTCTACAATGCCTTCCCAGGAGGGTTTTCAGTATAATATGGGCACAGCAGTCAGGATTCATTTTACCTCATATTAGGCCTCTAAAAATTAGGAGTTCTTGCCTGATTTAGGCATCTCTAGACCTTTTCACAGTTCATGGAAAGAAATGTGGTTGTCTAAAGTATGATTCATCTTAGTTCAGGAGTGGTATCTAAGGCAGGTCAGATAAATTGCCTGTGGTGTGGCTTGTTTCTCTCTGCTCTACAGAAAGCATAAGCTGATTAACTCAAATACAGACACCTGCCTTTTACATCAACTGTCTATACTTACATCTTAAATGATAGCCCCAAATGTGTGCCAGCTACTCTGCTGGAAAATGCAGGTGTCTGCCATTTGAAATTGGTGTCAATCTACAGCAGCTGAGAGGTTCTTGCAATGCTTTTCCTTAGCAAAGCCACCCCAGTACTTCTGGGTGCTGGTCAATGACCTTACTAGCCATAGAAGGAAAATACCAAGACTGGTATATTAAATAATATATATTAAGAAAAAGTGAAGTGAAAGCTTTTATTTACAGTGAACACTATATATCACAGCCCAGATATTCTCACTAGAGAAATCAGTAAACCAAATTACTTCCTCTTACAGTGTTTTATGGCTCAGTGAAACTACTTGTGTATGCAAAGGTAACTTTTTCATTGAAGTCAGTGGGAGTGAGATAAGGCTGTAGAATTGTGCAACAAAACTGCCATCTATAAAAGCTTTTAGATATTAAACCTTATGTTTCTTTTTTCAAAATGTAAGTAAATCCCCACCTACTCGTTAATACTGTAATTGAGTCTAGCAACACCTGTGCCTGCTTCTGCATGTGTTGGGAGTTGCAATCACTCTTGTGTGACTACAGAAAGGCTACCAGCAATCAGGCTGAAATTGTTAGAGGATGAGAGGGATTTGTTAAAAGAAAATTTGCTAGCTGATATTTAGGGGTGATCTGAGTGGAGAAACAAGAAGTGAGTAAGGAGTTCTGTAAGCAGAGGAAATTATGAATTGCTCTGGTGTCTCCAGGTCTTCTTCTGTCTAACAAGGTATGAGTACTGATGCCCTTTCTGATAAGAAAACCCTAACTTAGGAGGGGGTATGAAAAGGGGTCTCCCCATCCCTGTGTGATGGCAACTGTAATAATTTAATAGTTTCTCAAGTATCTGTTATGGTCAAACTTCTTGTTGGTTAAAGGGTTCAAAAGGCGCTACAGCCAAGGCTCTGAAATGGCATATAACTTACTTCTTTAGGAAACTAAACTGGAATGCCTGGAGGTGTAGTAGAGGAAGGAAGAGATCTTAGGGTATGGTGCTATGAGCTTTGGTGTTTAGGGAGTGACTAAACTGCACATGTGGTGTATTTCTGTAGTCTTGGGAAAAGTGTGAGACTTTTGTTGAGGTACTTGCTTGACCTTAAAAAGAAAGCTGTGGTGCAGACTTAATGGGAGATCTGCATCCCTTATATCACCATATAATCATGTGAAAGCATGGTAAGGGTGTATCTCCTGAAGGCTTGTTATCTCTGATACTATAGACCAGGTGCTATGACATCCTATCAGTTATCTCTAGTGAGAAAATGACTGTACGTAGACTCAAAAGCAGAAATTATCTGCTTCTGTAAACATCCTGTTCACTCTGTGTATTGTGTGGATTAAACCAGGGTTGTGAAGATATCTAAACTGGAACGGACACTGCTGCTGAAAAGCTGCATTGTGCCTGTTAGCTTGCTCTCTCTCTTCCACTGTAGATGTGCATAGAAAGCATTTACCTATTGTTTCTTGGGCCTGTGGCAGTGAATTAATAATGCATAACATAGTGCAACCACTTACTAGTGCTGGCTGCTGGGATTCAGAGGCTCTTTGGTCCTGAAGAAGAGGAGAGCGGTGCAGGGGTATATTCTTGCAGAGGACTAGACCAACAAGGCTACACTTGGATATTTTGGGTAGAGTAGTTAGGAGTTTCCCTGTTCCTGCGATGGGAATCCGGCAAGCATTCATCTCACTTTTAATACGTGTAGTAATGTTGTTTGTTTGGGTCATTGATTTTTTTTTTTTTGAGCCTGCTGTGATTATTATTACAAATTGAAATGTAGAGATAGATGTCTGGACAAAGACTTAAAAGAAACAACAAACCCCCCTCAGAAATGCAGTTTCCAAGTAGCTATGACAATATTTGGAAGCTATTGTAAAAAAAAATAATAGTTGAACATGGTTATAAACACAAGTTGGTAGGCAATATTAAATTTAATTATAGAAACTTTATTTGGTCCTAATTACTGAAGTTCATTTATTACAAGGCAGTTAACAAGTGACTTCAGGTTTTGTTTAGTAACAGTAATTCTTTATAGGGTGGTGTGTGTGTAGTTTTTGGTGGTTTGTTTTTCTTTTTGTGCAGAGTGAACTACAGTGGTAGTCCTATCAAGCTGTTCAGTTCAGTGGCCTTCAGCAGTAAAGATCCCTGGATACCCTCAGGAACAGGGCTGATGAGCTAGGCAGCAAACATGGGATAGCTCCTTTTATTCAGCATGCTGAGTCAATGTAGGTGTTAGGTTGCTTTTGTTGCAAACCTAGGGTTTGTGTGGTAGCAGCCAAGAACCCTCCTTTTGACAAGCTCTAGACTTGAGCTCTAGGAGTCTGCCTTGCCCTGCTCAGTGGTGGGAATCCCCCCAAATAGTGTGTGTTCTAAGCAATAAAAAGCTCTTACAGTGCCAACAGCAGCTCAGTGTGAATGAGGATCCAGTTTGTGTATTCCCCCTTACACCTTGGACTCCTGTACACTGCAGTGATGATGTTAGACTCTTAACATATTTCCACCTGTGGCTGGTACCGTGATTCTGAAAAGCTCACTTTTAAATCCTGTTGCAGATCAAATCATCCTGTATCCAAACAGACTGCTGAATTTTCTCCCTCTTTCTCGCCTTTAAAAGAGGTCAAAGTGAACACTGTGGGTATTGCAGTAACCTTGCTACTCTTCCATATGGAATTTAAAACAGGATAGGATCTCTTGAGAAATATTTTGATAGGGAGACTCATGACTAATTTGTTGTTACTGTGTTTGAAGACCCCTTTACTGCATTTCTTTGGTCAGTTGTTAGTGGTGTCTAGAGCTAGAAACTGTCAATGTTGGTGTCTCTGGGCCTACAGAGCAATGCCATCCACGTTGCCCTCCCCTGCCTGACCAGCCAGAGGCTTCATTTGACCTCTGTGGGCTCTGAAATGTGCTGCGCTGCTCATAAAATCTCTCCTGGGGGAAGCAGTTAAGGTCACTCTGACATAGGGTATTGCACAATAAGAGTTGAACAGTGTAATATTTTTTGTGTCTCTGAAGGACTGGTGGTGGAGTGGTTATTGCTGCCAGTGGTAGGTGCCAATGCTTACCTTCCTGTGCACACGCTGTGGTGCTGTGCTTCAGTTTGTGCTGGTTTGGTGATATGATCTATCTTTTGCTGAAGTTGGCATGGAAAAAGCAATGAATGTCTCTTATGTTTCCAGTTTGGATACTTTCACTGGTGACTCTCTGGCTGCTAGGTGTTTGGAGAGGCTCTTGGTTACAGATGGGTATATGCTCTGTTCCAGGGAAAAAGAGTGCAAAGTAGGGGGAGCGGGCACCCTCAGGAAGCCTCTGGGTGACTAGACTGGAAGTGCTGCCCTGTCTCAGGGTATATACTAGTAACACCAGTGTCACCAGGCTCTCCTGCCTGCCTTCTCAGCAAAGCCTCAGGTCTCCTGGTGGTCCTCTGCCAACATACCCGGTGTGCTGCCTCGGTATGCTGCTGCTTGAGGAGGCGGCCCTGTGGTTCTAAGTCCTCTGCTCCCGTAGGGCAGTTATGCCTTGGGGAGGGGTGGGAGAGCCCAGCATGTGTACTCGCTCCTCAGCAGTGTTATCTTGAGAGCCTGATGAATGTGAGGGGCTACAACAAGCTGAGGATGAGGTGGATGTCATGTGTAATGCTTCAGCTCAGCATTGGTAGGTAGGGGTGGAGACCAGCTCCATGAAGATCTTGCTCTGGGGGTGTTTGCAAATGAGAATAAATTGTTCTCAGTTTCAAAAGTGCTCAGATGGAGACATCAGGCCGGGCCCAGACTTTTTTTTCTTTCTTTTTTTTTTTCTTCCTACTGATAATCAATAGGGAGCAAAACACTTCCTTTGGTGGAAATGCAGAGATGGGCCTGTTGTCTGAAAAGCGGATTTGTCACCTGGTGTGCAATGAGCCAATAGTCACAAGCTCAGGAGTGACAATTATTTCATATTTGTGCAAAGATGGGTGCTAGGTGGTAATTCCACAAAGCTAGCACACCCTGCAGTTAAAAAAGGAAGCAATTTATATAGTTTTATATTCATCTACTTAGTTTCCGAAGTCATTCCCCTGAATCATTATTGGTAGTCACTTATCTGCCACCATTTCTATTGGGCTAAGGTTTTCTCTGCTTCAAGTTAATAGTGCAGCGTTCTTTTATTCTACAGTGTATGCTCAAGGAGTGTGGGGGGGAGTAAGTCTTTTAGGTCTTGAATTAGGTTGGTGGTCATGATCTCCCCTGCCACCTTTACTTTTCTCCTAGTTCATGCTTCTTGAGCAGTCATCTGGCCTTTGGTGCCTTCTGGAGCAGGATGTTTCTTTTTTACCAGTCTTTAGTTCCTTCTTCAAGGGTATAATGGCTGGCAAAGCCTGCATCTTTTTTACAAAGTAACCAGGCCTACATAGTGAAACTATTGAGTAATGGTCCTCCTTAAAGGACAATGCATTGTGTTTAACTGTAAATTGAGTGGTATCACCACAGGCTGTAACTCAAACATATGACTAGAGGCCAAGCCTGAGACTTGCCCTGAAGAGTGGGTCCCATTGCAGCTTGTGGTTCTGAAACCCTACCAGGGTGCAGCCCCATGGGTGGCTGCTGCCTCCCCTTCTGCAAACCTTGGACATCGTAACTGGTGTGATGTTGCCTCAGGATTCTCTGGAAGAGAGGAGGACATAGGTCTGTTGTTCCCCACCACTTGTCCAAGGCATGTGGAAGGGTCTATCCAGGCAGTATGTACTTGACGCTTTCTCCTAGAGCTTTGACAAAATACAGTGCTATTTCTGTGGCTTGTAGTGTGTGCCTGGTCTTGTTATGGCAAGCTCCTTCAGTGTCTCCTCTTAGAAACTTTTCTGTGGCTTCCAAGTATTGACAGCTTCTAAATTTCTTTGCTGTGATGAAGCAAAAGGAGTATAATCCAGTGGAGTTCTGCTTCTCCCAGGGGAATGTGGTCTGGATAAAGGCTTTAATGTAGCCAATGTCTGCAGTCTTTTAAGACTGTTGTTTCCAATATTAGCATTTCCTTATCAGTTTTTTTAATGGTCCTTAAAAGTAATTTGGGCATTTTATTCAACCTTTGGATTATGGTCTATCTATTTATTAAGCTCTCCCAATATTAAGGCTGGGTATTTTTTTTTTTTTGAAGTGGGATATCTGACTCGTATGTACTCATAGGATGAGGCAGAAGAGTTTAAAAAATTTTTAAAAACTGTAAACGGCTAGATTATTTGGCTGTATATTTATGATATGAAGTATTCGGTAAAAATGTTGCCTTGCATCCTGTAGTTGTGCTGGCACAGTTGCCTGTGCAGCTGTATTATGGTCCTTAAGGTGAGCTGATCTGGCTTTAGTAAAATCTCTGGGTTATCTTCCAGTTTATCAGTTCAGACTGCAGCTGGCTGGATTTGTATGCCAGCACAACTGGAGGGGGCCTTGCAGAGATTCAAAAGATGGAGTTGAATTGTGACAATATGTTAAACTAGTGCTGTTGCTGCTGAAGAATTCTCAATTGTGAATTAGGGCCTTGATGTTTGCTAAGTAATAACATGCACAAAACATAATTCAATAAAAATGTATTTTTTCTTTGTTTTGAAAAGCTGCAAAAAAAATTATGGACTCGAAATGATTCCTAGATAGGTGTCATTGGTTTTACTGGCTGCTGTCACCAAAATAGAGCTGAAATTGCTTTAAGGAGAAGTGAACCTCAGTTCTTAGGAGTATCTGCCTTAATCTACACAGGCTTCTTATGATTGCTGTTTTGATATTTTCTAGCACACGTTCACTTCTGTTATATCACTGTACAGTTCAGTCTCAATACAACAATTTTAAGTTTCTGAGAATTTTCTAGGTATGCAATTGCTATATGTATTTATGGTGATTCATTCATCAATGAATCTGTTTCTGAAGAACAGGGACAATTTTTTGGCTCTAATGTTATAAGCTTGCTTTAAGCTTCAAAACAACTATCTGAAAAGCAAAAAGTTAAATCGGAGGGTGAAAACTCATTACATTTGATAATTTCTGGGGTATTGGGAAGTATGTGAGGTCAATTACAAGATTTAACGACTGTCTAAGAGTTGGAAAATGTTTTTTGTGGTAGTTTTGGTTGTGGTTGGTTTGTTGGGGTTTTTTTTGTGGTGTGTGGGTTGTTCTGGTGTGTGTTTGGGTTTTGTTTTGTTTTGTTTTTTCCCCTAACTTGTAAAGACAGAAGGAGGAGAACTTGATCCTCCTCTGAAGGCTGGCAAATAAAGACTGGAGACCTCATGACAGCTCAGGATGAGGAACTGTCTGTTCCCAACATACTACGGTACCTCAGCCTGCTTGACTATTTCTTGATGTGGTGCATAAGGCAGGCAGGCCTTGACCTTGGCGGTACCTATGCTTCTTCATTGCCCTCTTCTTGTTTTTCCCACCAATGTTGTAGGGGGAAAAAATATGATACCTTAGAAATGTTATGTTTGCTTAAGTAATTCCTAGGTACCTTATTGTTAACCTTTGTTTCTTCAATTAATGTGGGGTTGTTCAACCTACGCAATACCTAACTTGAATATTAAGCAATATTGCATCTTAAATTCTGATGTGAAATTCTTTACTTTAAAATTTCATATTCAACTTTTGAAGTGATATTGTCTGCTGACAGCTTCTCAAATAATGTTGGTCAACTCCGTTGACTAGAAAATTTTAGACATATATGAAAGCTTATGATGATAATGGAGCAAATGTCACTTTTACTTCCAGTTTCAGTACACTTTTGAATTGAATGTTTGTAGTGAGACATTATTTGGTTGGCTCAGGCTGTGTTTATTTTTCCTTTCAGAAGGAGGTGAGCTGTAGATTCTTTTGAGATGGATATAAGTAACTCTTTAAAAGATGCGGTAATGGCAGAGTTGGCTACTGTCAGTCTGTCAAATTCTTAGATTAGTAATTAGATTACCTAGTAACACTTAGGAGAAGGATGCAATTGATCTCCCCTGGCACAACAGCCTTGCCATTCCCTCACTTCTGCTGGCTGGGCAGCCCATGAGGCAAGGGACAGGAGCAGCTGCTCCCCAGGCTGGGAAATGCTTGTGTACTGGAAGGCTACTGCACTTGAGCTTCTGGACAGGCCAAATAGCTGCCTGTAAGGTGCCACTTACTGCAAGGTGGTGCCTTGAACAGTTCTGGTGCCCTCCCTGTGGTGTGACGAGGTGCTCTGGCAGAGAGCATCTCTCTGTCTGTCTTGCTGGTCACCTCTGACCCATGGGAATTTATGACTTGCTACTGAGGCATCTCCAACTCTGGTGACTACGTAAACTGGAACTTACGTAGAGGAGCTCCCTCTTTTATGGTAAACCATCATCTTGCTTCCTGTGTGTGGATTTATTAGGGTTTAAAGGGGTGTGTGTATATGCTTAAGGAAGTTTCAGCCTCTTCTTCACTCCCTTCTAAATTAACACCTTGTTGCAACAGCACCAGGAGCTTAGGCTGTCCCTGTTGGATGCTGCAGGTTCCCCAGCCTCCCTGGAATTGTTACCAGCCAGGAGAACTGCCTGCAGCCCACATATCCCTCTTTCCCCTGGCCAGCCAGACTCTGACTTGGGGTTGACCCCCTTGCCTCCTGCGGTGCTGCCTGCATCAGGCCAGAAACCTGGGCTTTTGTGTGGAAAATAGTAATAATGTATTTGTTGTTTAATACATACAAACAATCACAACTCATATTTGGTCCCTTGTAGCCTTTTGTCCAGTCTTGCTTTTGATATATTTATTTAGACGAAAATAGATTATGATGTTCTGCTGCATTATCCAAAGTGAAAACAGTCTTAGCTGAGGGATGTGACTTGCCTTTAAATCTGGCCAACTTCATTGTGATTTCTGTGTCTCATTGGGCAGTGAAATGACAAAAGATCTTGAAATGACTGAAAACAAGCCTCCTGAGACTTAAAATACAATAATAATAAAACCTGGTATGATTCCCTCTGTCCTAATTGCCTGTCTTGTGATGTACAGGCAAATAAATCTTACAGTTCTGTTGAGCTATGTTCCACTTAGTCTGCTATTGTATTAGGTAATTGTTTTTTCTGTCATACTTTATAAATCTGGAATTTATCCTCAATAAAATTGATTAATAGATGCCATAATCTTGTTACAAGTAGCATGTCTTAAGCACATCAATAGAAGGCTTCATCATCTCTATGGACATCATTATAAAGAATTGAACTTATGATGGTATAACACCATCTGTTAATTGTTTGGTAACTCCTTAGTAAAAAGAGATGCTCATATATGCTTTGTGAAGCACGATCATTTCTTCAAAGCACTCAACTTCCTAAAGCAGAATTTATTAATTGTAAGACATATATAAATGGAATTTCTAGGAACATTCTAGTTGCCAACAATTATATTTGGATTTATCATGCTCTTGGTGCATATTCAGACCACACTTGGACATTAAAAAGATGCAGTACCCACTTTAGAGTTTACAGACTACTTTGCTAGACTCGAAATTAGTGGGAGGGCATTGAGGAAAAACAGGGATAGCTGGAGGAAAGAACAAAGGCTACGCTTATGTGGCTGTGTGGTTTATGTCACTTCATTAAGTAAACAGGGTGGTTCTGCTAAGCCTTCTGACTTTGTAATCGTACGTGCCTCTTGTACCATGCCAAACCATCCCACTGATAGAGAAGTTAACTTATTCTCCATCTACCTGTCATCTTGCCAAAAACCAATGCGTAGATTGTGATGTGGGGATAAGATCAAATGTAAGGGATCAGTACTGCCTTTGGGAATATTTCCCTCGCTCCTTCTTGTGGGAGACTTGTCTGCTTGCTGTCCCCAGCTTTTAGTCTTACCATCACACTGTTAGTATTTCATACACCCATTCTTTTTGTAATCTGTTCTCCAGCAATCATTCTTTGGTGGGTGGTAGGAGGTATAAAAAAGGCAGATCGAACGTGGATGTAGTTGTATCTCTGTATCTATTGTTTCTCCTCTTATGTGTCGACCTTTGTGCTTCCATCTTTGAAACTTTGCCCGGCAAAGCATTGATGCAGGATGACACCTTGGCAATGTTGTTACATATACTGGTGTTGTAGACTTGATCACAACAGAATAAGAACTTGTGCTGGTATAATTATGCTGGTGAGGTAAATGAATTTAAAGCATTATACCACAACAAATGCTTTTGCTCATAATGTGAAGTTGCAGATAAGGAGGGACCTTCCAGTTTTACTAGTCTATCTTGGGTATGTCTGTGATCTTAGTGGGTATTTCTCATCCTACCTAATCTGAATCTGATCATATAAACTAATGGTGATAAACAGTTAGATTAATTTCAAAGGAAAAATTGTCACTTCTGCTTCAAACAAAATGCTTATCTGGAAGTCTCTTTCCTTCTACGGTTTGTGAAGGCGTATGGGACCAATGCTGGTGTGTCTGTTAGCATAGCTATAGCCACTTGTGTGTATGGAGAAGTCTCTGTGACTGCCTAAGAAGTTAGCTCTTTCTTTTCCAACACCCTTACCCTGTCATCTGCCATGGCAACTACAAGATTTTCTCCCTTGAGCTGTTACTGCTCCACTGTGACTGCTTGCCTCCCTGGCTGTGTACCATGGACTCGGGGCTTGTCTCCAAGCCTCATTTGTTGACCACATCTATTATGACCCTCTGGAATGCTCTTGGGGTGGCTCTGGCACACTTGGGAGGGAAGGGTGGCCACCTCCCCCCATACCATATACTTTATGGCACATGCCAGGGCATGGTGGAAACAAAGTCCTTTCAGCAGTACCACAGGACTGGCTCAGGCAGTTGCAATAGCCCTGGTCGTCTTCTCTACAAAAACCAAGCACTGCATGTTTTAAAGGCAAGTGGGGCCAGTAAGGAGACTGAACGAAACTAGGTAACACAGCTGGATTTTAGGAAAATGGTGGGCTTTGCACTCTTCCTTGGTCAGTGCACTTAAACTAGTTAATTTAGGTTACTGTTTCCTTCAGACAGACAGGTAAAAGAGTATCTTCTCTTTGTTGCTGAACTTAAATTGACTTCTGAGGCAATCTGTCTTTTCTGTACATCTCAAAGTGAAATAGGCTCAGGACTCTTTCTAGTAGGAGCCTTGGACTCCTACTTGCTCTGCCTGATGCAAATGACTACTTATGGTGCCCAGCAGTGTGTGCACAGTTGGTTTTAGGTTGAGGAAATGATTCTGCAGCAGCTTAGCTGGCTAAACCTGACAGCTGGATTATATGAATCAGCATTCCTTGCCTAATGAAAATCAAAGTAAGTTACAGAAATATCAGTCACACTGCTTGATGCCACCTCAGCTGATGTGGTCCAAGAACTTTGCTTCAGCACTTGCCTGATAGTCAGCCGCCTGTTATTTTTTCTTAGCTATGATGAGGTACAAGTATGTACTACTGTTACTACAGTAACACTGTAACTGAATATTGTGGTAAGAATGTGTTTATCTTAAAAACTATATTTATCTTTTTGTGATATTTGTCTCAATTTAGCTAAGACCCTTTAAAAGTGAAACCTTAAATTTATTGCACTGGAAGATGCTTTCTTGCAAAAAAATTGGAAATATATTCTAAACAAATCATGTATGTTTTTGAGAGGGTGTCATTTGAAGAATGGTTTTTAAAGATGATCTTGGTGTCTGAAATACCTACATACAGCAAGAAATAAAAGCTATTAAATGGATTGTCATCTTGCTCTGGTTGGGAAAACAAAATGAACTAAATTGAAGAAGCCGAAGCTGAAGTTCTGGGTCTGATTTAATGTATGCAGCCAAAAATAAAACATCTTTTACTTACTTGCATATGCTTGGAATTGAATTTGAATTTGGGGCTGGAGGGGGGAAGTCAGTAGAAAAGGATGGGAGACTTTCCACTGATTTCAGTGGGTATTGACTCAGATTCTTGTTCTGTTCCCATCTAGCAGAAAGATGCTCTCATATAAGCTAAGGAGGACCAGATCCTATCTCCTTCCTTTCCATCAGTACAAAGTGTCTGGGCCCTGCTACACCATGAGCAGAAATAAGCAATCCCACTGAAGCCTGTGGGCTATCTCCTTGTTAAGTAAATGCTGCCTATCACAGATGGAGCTTTAGGCTATTAACCAAAGTTGTTGAGCGCTGGGAATACTAATGAGCAACCACACTGATGGAGACAGTTAAACAGAATGACTCTCAGGTTAGAAAAGGCTAAAACTAGCTTTGCTTGGATGGGATTTTTGACTCTGAAATCTCCTGTCCTTGGTTGGCCACTGACTGAATTGCTCAATTTTTCCAAGCTAGCCTGTTTACCTTTTTTGGAGAGAGGAGTTCAGTTGTAGAGTGTGGGGAATATAATTTTATTGCAAATTCATGTTATATTGCTGGTGACTTTGTTCTTAGAATTGGGACAGCAGTTGGTTTACTCTTTCTATACAATAAATCAGGGTGACTGAAGCACTGAAGAAAGTATGTTAGAAGTTGTAATGGGTGCAGTGCTGTCCCATTTAGTAGATCTAACTGGTCTAATTTGTATGAACATTGTGCGTAAGACCTACTTATGTACCTGCACATCACTGTGCAAAGGGCTATGCAAACACAGACCAAAATGTCAATTCTTGGCATTCTAATTTAAATGTCATTAATAGGAAGGGGAGGAATGCAGGATGGTAGAAAGTAGGAGGAACCTGAGAGAGTAGTGACCAGATGCAGGTGTGCTATGTGGCCTCATGCAAGACCGGTATCCTTCAGAACTGGGATGCAACTATAGCATATTGGTAGTGAGATAAAACATGGGGACAACTCTGGCTTCTGAGGCTTCCTAGAGATGTCATCTAAATTAGACCCATTCCAATAAGAATACTGTGCTTTGAATATTATAGTGATTTTATTTTATTTTTAAGCCATAAACTTAAAATGCCTTAGAAAACTATGCCAAAGCCTCTCTATTCATAGTTTTTTGTCCCTTGGAGACTGGAATGATGTTGTGGTTTAACCCCAGCCAGCAGCTAAGCACCACACAGCCGCTCACTCACTTCTCCCCCACCCAGTGGGATGGGGGAGAGAATCTGGGGGGAAAAAAAAAAAAAAGTAGAACTCATGGGTTAAGGTAAGAACAGTTTAATATAACAGAAAGGAAGAAACTAATAATGATAATAATAACAATAATTAAATGACAAAAATTAAAGAATTGGAATATAGAAAATAAGCGATGCACAATGTAATTACTCACCACTTGCTGAGTAATGCTCAGTTAGTTCCTGAGTAACCATGCACTCCCCAGGCCAGCTCCCCCCAGTTTATATACTAGATGTGATGTCCCATGATATGGAATACCCCTTTGGCCAGTTTGGGTCAGCTGCCCTGGCTGTGTCCCCTCCCAACTTCTGCCCCTCCAGCCTTCTTGCTGGCTGGGCATGAGAAGCTGAAAATTCCTTGACTTTGTATAAACATGACTTAGCAACAGCTGAAAACATCAGTGTGTTATCAACATTCTTCTCGTACTAAATCCAAAACCTAACACTATACCAGCTACTAGAAAGAAAATTAATTCTATCCTAGCTGAAACCAGGACAAATGGTAAGACAGTTCAGAGGAGGTACTGGAAGGAAGTAGGGGATTATTCTCACTTCTGTTAGTTGAATGCTAATGCTGCTGACTTTGGAAGGAGGTGTTAGTAGTCTGTGAGAATTCACGCAGGTGCAATGGCTCTGCTCTCTCCCCTGGGAAATTATTTATCAGCAGCTTAAAGCAATAACTAACTAAAACAGCCACCTACCTTATGCCATAGCAGTAAGTAAGAATGTTGCTGTGTGAAGATTTCTATAGGTGAAAAGAGGCCATGGTCTCTTTCAGTCCGAAGCAGGAAAGAACTGTTCTGAAAGCAGAAAGTCTCTTCCTTACTCCTTGAAACTTTTTTTAAGTGAAGGATTTGTTTGACTGACTGGCTTGCACATAAATGGTTCTGAGACCATCTTGAGGTGATCTCCTTGAAATGACAGGGTAGGAGGGCTCTTGCCTCTCCTGCTATTAGTTTGTTTAGGTGTGTAGGTATTTACTGCAAGGCTAGCTCAACAGAGCAACTAGAGCCTGACCATGCAGATATCTGTAATACAGGAAAGCTAAAAGTTCAAGCTGTTCTGCAGTTTGCATAGTTTATTCTTTTAAACTTGGCAGTTTATAATCTCTTCTGCCTGTTTGTGGATTCTGCTCAGAATCTCCAAGAGACTGGAATTTTCCATCATAAAATAAATGGAAAGTAGGGGGAACTGAGTGCCTCTGAAAATCCTACTTCAAGTTATTTCTTCTCCCCTTTTAGGTGAAAGAAACTGCATGCGAGTTTGTACTTGAGTATCTTCTTGTTCCCTGGACAAGAGCAGCCTGGGTCTTGGCACTCAAAATGATTGAATCAAACTCTTGCAGGATGCCTAGTCCAACTCCTTGCCTAAAGCAGGGCCAGCTCTGAAGTTGAGTAGAGTTGCTCAGAGCCTTGCCCAGGCAAGCTGTGAATATCTCAGAGGACTGAGATTCTACAACCTCCATGGGCAGCCTGGTTTAGTATTTGGTCATCCTTATGTTGAACCCTCTCCTCCAAGGGAGCCAAGGGTTTTTGATGGCTGACCCTTTCAGCCTAATGGTCCAGACAGTTCTCTACTTCCCGTATATGCCACCCATCCAGCCCATACCTCTATGACTTGGCTGATCTGGATACTGAGGGAGACTGCCGAAAGCTTTGCTAGAATCAAGGTAAATTATATCCACTGGTCTTCCTTTTTTCCAAGTCACCCTTCTCTTCATAGAAGGAGATCGGGTCAGTTTCATTTGGCTAACTCCCTGTTGCCAGTTCCCCATGACCTTCTCATCCTTACTGTGCTTAGAAATGGCTTTGAAGTCTTGCTCCACAGTCTTTCCAGGGACTGTGATTAAGTCTGTAGTTTCCCAAGATCATCCTTCTTGAAGAGGAATGTGACTTTTTACCTTTGTGTAGTTATTTGGGCCCTCCTGACATTGCCATGACCTTTTAAAGGTGATTGAGTGGTGTCTCAATGGTGTTGGCCTCATTTGTCACGTGAGACCATAGGACCAGACAGATACTCAGTCTACTCTCCCAGACTCTTCCACTAGGCAGAGAAACCAAAAAGGCCTGAGAGCAAACCTTACCAGTAAAGGCCTTTTCTGCTTCTGTTATCATCTAGTCCCCCCAGCCCATTCAGCAACAGAACTGTGTTTTCTTTAAAACTACTGTTGCTGACTCTGTACCCTTGTTGTTTCCTCTTGCATGTTTTACTAATTTTGGCTCCAGGGGAGCTTCAGCCTCCCTAGAACTATCCCTATATACCCAGGCAATGTTCCTGTTTCTCTTCATCCTTCTGTATGCTTCTGTGAGAACTCATTCAGGGCTGTGATATAATTTGTTTAGTTTTCTTTAACTAACAAAGTAAAATACCTGCCTTGGGATTTTGCTTGGGTAAGGCAATATTTTTAAGACTTCACAAAAAAAAAAATAGTAGTACCCTACTAGCATATATGAATACCCGTGGTTGAGGTAACTTGCAGAGCTTGAGACTGGTCTTGTCTGGGCTGATAAAGTACTTGCAGATATGAAAAGGGACTGCTAAATGTGATCTTAATTTTTATGAGAACTTATGAATATTCACTCACTTCCTTCTCAATTTTAGTAGCTCCCTCCTATTGCAGCCTGTTGTGTATTGAATTGCTGGGGACATGTTCTACACCTACTCTTCAGGTCTTGCCAAGTCTCACAAGCATTTTCATTCTGATTAAAGGAATTGCCTGGCTATATTATCTGAATTCTTTTGGCCTTATTCATATTAGCCTGAGGCGGGGGGAAGTAAAAGCATGTAAACTTTAAGTGCCTGTGATGGGTTGACCCTGGCTGGATGCCAGGTGCCCACCAAAGCTGTTCTATCACTCCCTGCTCCTTCGCTGGACAGGGGAGACCAATTGCCATCACAGGCAAAACGGACTCAGCTTGGGGAAAATTAACTCAATTTGTTACAAAATCAAATGGAGTAGGGTAATGAGAAATAAAACCAAATCTCACAACACCTTCCCTTCACCCCTCCCTTCTTCCTGGGCACAACTTCACTCCTGGCTTCTCTACCTACCCCCCCAGTGGCACAGGGGGATGGGGAATGGGGGTTGGGGTCAGTTCTTCACACCTTGTCTCTGCCGCTTCATCCTCCTCAGGGCAGGACTCATCACACTCTTCCCCTGCTCCAGCATGGGGTCCCTCCCATGGGAGACAGTCCTCCATGAACTGCTCCAACGTGGGTCCCTTCCACGGGGTGCAGTCCTTCAGGAGCACACTGCTCCAGTGTGGGTCCCCCACGGGGTCACAAGTCCTGCCAGAAAACCTGCTCCAGCGTGGGTTCCTCTCCACAGGTCCTGCCAGGACCCTGCTCCGCTGTGGGCTTCCCACAGGGTCACAGCTTCCTTCAGGCACCTACCTGCTCCGGCGTGGGGTCCTCCATGGGCTGCAGGTGGAGATCTGCTGCACCGTGGACCTTCTTGGACTGCAGGGGGACAACCTGCTTCACCACAGGCTGTAGTGGAATCTGTGCTCCAGTGCCTTGAGCATCTCCTCCCCCTCCTTCACTGACCTTGCTGTCTGCAGGGTTGTTTCCCTTACATGTTGTCACTCTCCAGCTGCATTTTCTCTCTGTCCCACAACTTTTTTTCCTTCTTAAAAATGTTATCCCAGAGGTGTTACCACTATCACTGATTGGCTCGGCCTTGGCTGGCAGCGGGTCCATCTTAGAGCCGGATGGCGTTGGCTCTGTCGGCCAAAGGGGAAGCTTCCAGCAGCTTCTCACAGAAGCCACTCCTGTAACCCCCCCTGCTACCAAAACCTTGCCACACAAACCCAGTACAGTGCCCCAAGTCAAAAGCCACAGCACAGGCAGCTCATACTGGTGTGGTACAAGGACAGCATCAGGGTAGGTGTTACAGCCAAGCTTCTGATGACTAGTTATAAGTCCAGTCACCTACTGCACTGCTGATGCTTCCCCCAGCACTCATGAGGAGAGTTTTAGCCTGTGCACTCCTTAAGCCACTAACTTAATTCTGGTCTCTGTACAGATTCCTTAAATGCTTCTGGGCACAGAATTTCCTGTGAGTAGAACATGATAGAAATGTAAAATTTCTCTGAGCTAGAATGAACATCAAACTAAGCTGTGTGTTACTTGACAGATAGCTCTGTTGGAGTTGAATGGCTGAATGAGAGTTTGGAGTTGTAGTGTGGCTTTTAATGTCTGGACATGTTTCACTGGCACTGATGATTTTTGCTTTATTTAGCTTGGGAAAACAGATTACTCTGTGATGTCCATTTTATAAAGCTATTACTAAAACTGATTTTTTTTTCAGCTGCTGCTGCATTCAAGGCTGCTAGAAATCCACAGGATGAAGCCAGAAAGAACATAATCTGTTGAACTGCAATGCTGTAGCAGATTTACAAACATCAAAAGTGAAGAAAATACTCTGCTTATAAAACAAATCACTACAATCTCTGAATTAACTTACTATGATAAAATGGCAATGGATTTTTCATGAAGTACAGCAATAGCACCAGATGGCTACTGGGCCTGTGGGAGAATTTTCCCGTTTCACATTAATTCTGAAAAACAGTGAGCTATAAATGGTATGCAGTAACAAACAGGTCACCCACAATCTAGTGACCAATGTTAGTTTGGACCTAAACTAAATATATAGATTCAGACATTCTAAACTGGCATATTTTCCTGGACTTCTATCTGAGGTCTGGCTCCATGAGTTCTTGCCTACACAGGTCTCTCTGTAGTGTGCAGGTGGGTGGTATTTGGTTTAAATTGCTTTATGCTCACACAGTTGTCTTCTGTCCTTTTTTTATCTTGTCACATCCTGCTATAATTAATCTGCCTTCAAAGTGATATTACTCCAATGTGAAATGGATGAGACCACTGTAAATGTTCACGTGCACTTTACCCACGTCATATTAGCTAGAGTAGTAGTCTCTGCAGTACATGGCTTTTCTTGTCATTAGGAAGTTGTGTTACTTTAGCTTTGTACTTTCCACTGTTGAAGCAACACTTTTATTGCTGTTGGCATGTGCCCAGCTGTATTTGTCTGTTACTTCAATTTATGGCAAGTTCTAGCCAGGAATGTATTATGTGTAGCATCCTCTGTGCTGCTTTTAGTCATGTGTGGTGACCTAGAGTAAGAGTACAAATTTCTGTTGATGCAATACATAAGGAAGGAGTAATTCAAGGCTCAACCCTGTGACCTGTCAAAATCAAAGAGGAATGCTTGGTTAAAGATTCCTCAAACAAAAAAGTCATTTCCCAGAGCTTTTTTTTCTTTGCAAACCTAGATCACATTTTTGGCCACCTTTGGCCTCAAACCTTGGGGTTTTTTGCTTATTCTTTTTTCTACCTTCTTATTTTCATAGTGACATCTAAGGTAGTTTAACAAAATTAAAATGTGGTCTTATCCATCATTGTACTTTTGACCAGTGTACTTCTGAATGGTGGGAAATTGATTTGAATAAGGGGCTGGAGGTGTGTGTGGGGGAGTGTGTGTACAAACAATGACTCTGCCTTAAAACATTACAGATTAAGATTTAATGCACACTAATCCATCTGAGTCCATATGAGGGTAAAGATATTTTTTTTCCTAGTCATGTGATTTTATTTTACTTATTTTATTAAATACCCTCTACAGTTTATAACCCCAGTGGAAAAGCTTGGTGGATTCCAAAGCATTTCTGTAGAGAATTTAAATACCTGCATGCAGTTTGCCCTCATCAATCTGCAAACAGGAGTTCTGTGCAAACATATGGGTGTATATGCTCTTCAGAGTGAAGTTCATAGTCCTTATTTGGCTTTGAAGTGGCTGGTGTGTCCACATGGCACAGTACAAGCCATGTTAGCTTCTGTGACAAGCAGCATAGCTACATTAGCCTGATCCTATTCCTCAACTAACTTGCCTTGTCTCCCTGCAAATCTAACCAGACTGACCCCAGTGAAGTTGTGCCTGACATAGCTCTCTAACTAGAGGTGCTCTAGCTAATCTGGATATATATTCCTAAATATGTACTTCAAGAACTGCACGCACCCATGAGTACACATGTATCAAGGCCAGGTATAGCTTATGCTCCTTTTTTTAGCTGGGACAACATCCTGGAAAATAGTAAGTGCATGTGTATGTGTGTGTGTATATATTCCCCTGCTTCTATTTAAGTCTCTTCTCTGTCTTGGTGGAACCCCTCTGAATAATATGGTCTGGTATAAAATGGATTGAAGGAATTCAGTCTAAACATTAATCTATAACTTTGGGGCTAATCTAAAGCATTATTATGTTAGATGATGCTGTACTCTGCTGGAGTAGGAAATCAGCATGTGTGGCTTGGTGGGTGGAAGTGAAGGGTGTGAGAGGGCACCTGATCTCTGAGACTGGATCCATAGCTGGTGCCTACAGTTGGGCTGGGAGGCAGGATGCTTGCGCAGCCCCATGGATTTAACTAATCCCCTGTGGGGCACGCAGGTGCTGCACCAGGGAGCAGATGCTGTCCCACAACACCAGCAGTTCTGGGGGGATTATTGAACTGTATTTCGTTTCTGGCTACAGACCTCTTGTTTGTTTGTTTCAGGGGTGGGGTGGGGTTTTTTTATGCCTTTTCTAGAGTATTGTACTGCAATATTATGGCAAACACTCCTTACAGGCCCTCAAATGTGCTGCATACTGCAGAGCTAGTCAGGTTGAATCTCAAAGCTGACACTACGGCCAGAAGTGCTGGAGTTGCAGTGAGAGTACTGCGTGTCCCCTTCCTTTCAGGAAGGTGGCATAATTCACAGGGTGACGTGCGCTTTTAGCTGAGCTGTAACTCCTTATTGCTGACTTCATGAGTAGGTCTTACCTGAAAACAACTGACTTCTAGCTCCTGGGTTTTCTTCTGTTTAAATTAAACCACCTCAGTTATGACCCTGAAAAAAAGTGAACAGGAAGATTTAGGTGTGGACTTGACAAAGCCTATTCCAAATTAAATAAAAAAAAAAAAAAAAGAGAACGAGGAGGAGAATTGAAACTGTGCCAGGCAGTTGCAGATGGGTAAATGGATGAAAGCAAGAGAGTGGCTTGCAGGAGGGGAAGCTGGGCAGGAGCAGACTTCCAAAGTAGGTAACATTACTGTAGTGCAAATATGTGCAACGTGCAGCTCCAACCCAGCTCTGCAAGATTCTTGTATGAATACAGGGTTCAGAGTACTAATATACGTGGCATGCCCCAGCAAAACCAAGCAAATAATAATAAAAAAACCCCTGTCAGGGTTACAGTCACTGTGACTGTCTACATATTTATGCTGATGATTGCATATACAAGCCCTATTTCAGATTTGCTAAGTCTATGTTGTAATTGTCTTGAAATGTACACTGACAATTTTATTGTTGTATTTAACTATATAAAAATTAGTAACAATACAACTGTTCTGTGCCAGTCATTCCACCTTAAACAAAACAAATCGTTATCTTCCTCTACGTTTTCTGGGTATAAACACAGGACTGCTTTTGCTGGCCAAAGAACCTTTCTGGCTATTTATAGCATTACAAAAATCTTTACAGGTTCTCTAGGTACTCTAGGTACTTATTGACAGGTCTTTCTTTTTTATATGAGGCAAAAAAAATATTACAAATATCTGGAATGAGACAGATAGGGAAAGGCTAGAGGCTCCCAGGAGAAGCAGCATTTCTATTGTCCTTTCCGCTTTTCAGCAATCACTCTGAAGTCACACTGCTGATCTACAAGATACTCATGAACAATCCTCTTGTCTCGTTAAAATACCCACTGAAAAGCTTCATGATTCAGAGAAGAGGAAGACAAACACCTCTAGGGCTCTCCCTGTTCCCCGACAGCTTGTTTTACTGATGAATGCTGATTAGCTGGACTTGAGAAGTGGTATTTTGCTGAGGAAAACAAATGCAGGCAGAAGGAAATGTGTGGTTATGTTGCCCTCGTTTGATGATGCTTTTTTTTTTTTTTCATCCCCTGCAAAGTCATGCCTCTGATATATTGTGCAAGCAGACACAAAACTACTGTACTTCAGTGGAGAGAAAACACAGCCGAACACCTGAAAATCTGTCTAAAAGTGAAATGAGACTTTCTGGAACAATATAGGAGAAGGTGGAAGCATTTTGACCTCATATTGCTGAACTCTGGCAGCTGTTCAAAACATACTGCAGGAGCGAGCCCATGGTGCGGGTGGCCGGAGCGCTTTAAGAGTGCCCCCCCCCCGCCCCCGCCTGGAGCCGCGGGTGCGGCAGGGCAGTTCCCAGTGCCAGCGCGGGGCTGCTGTGGCCCTGCCGAGGTCCCTGCGGGGCAGGGAAGGTGTGTGGCTCCAGTCACGCCGCTGAAACTGTTTGTACGAGATGAGCGTCGGCATGAGGTCAAAGAAAAGAGTCAAGTGCGCTGATGCCTTACCGTGTTTTTTCTTCGAAGTGCCTTTTTTTTTTTTTTTTTCCCTACCTCCTCCCTGATCTCGTCTAAACTTTTTTTTCTTCTTCTTCCTCTCACACTGGTGGAGCCCATTTCCTCTTTTGCTACGACAGCGTCGAGGAGGGAGAGTGTGGCTTTGGTGGGGTTCGGAAATCTGAGAGCGCGTTTCCTTTCCCAGCGCTTTCCGCTGAGTCAGAGCGGCGGAGGGGTGGCTGTTCCTGAGGGTGCCGGCACGGCTGGGCCCTTGCGGCGTGCGCGGACCGCACCCGCCCGCCAGATAAACAGAACACTCCGTCTGCTTACCAGTTCTGTTCTTTGGCCAGTTTGAGGCATTTTTCAAAGCCATGCTATTGTCACTTTTCCTTTGATGTGCAAAGCTGCGCGGGAGTACGAGCTGCCTTTTTCTACAGCCAAGAGCTTGGGAGATAACAATGTTATCAGAGCATGAGATGAATATCCATGTAATGTTAATATTCAGACAGTGCTGACTTTCAAGCGATAATGGAAGACTTTTAGCCAGGCGCTTCTGTTTGTAACATGTAGGCTGGGCTAACCCACTGAGAAAAAGGGGTACGTAAGAAATTTCTGACCTTTATTTAGGGTAGTTGTTTAAAAAAACCCCCAAATCAACCAAAAAAAAAAACCCCAAACCCAGCTGTACTCTTGTATGTAATTAGGCAGGTAAAAGAAGAGGAGGCACCACATCAAACAGACTTGTATCACTGCCCACAACTAAGCAAAGCACATGCGAGCAGCTACTGCTCTTCTGAGGAGGTTTCTTCCTCGTGAACAGAGAAGCTGAGGAAACTGTGATGGACTAAAAAAACCCTTGGTAAACAGCAATACTGCTGGTTTTATTACAGAGGGAGAGAGGGTATTTGTAAGCTTTTTCCACTGACAGGATTGGTGTGGGGTGTGTGGGCACAGCCTCAGGTGGGAATAGGACTAGTTCACTAAGTGTTTAAGAGAAAATTACACAGCCTCGCACTCCTTGGGTGGATGCAGCCCTTGAGCAGGACATGCTTTAAGCCAGTGGGAGATAGGTGGAACAATCAGGTGACATGTTCAGAGCTTGCTCTTGGTACCAAGAATATGAAGCTCTACAGCTGCGTGCCATCTCTGCTGCTGGAAACCACCCATGGATCTGGAGGGTTTCTTCAGACATGATTTTTTAAAAATTTTTTTTTTTTTTTGGGTACCTAGCTAAGGTGAGCCTGATACACTGAAGGCAGCTTTCAGTGTAGTCTCCTTTATAGTCTGTTAATATTACTCTTCAGTTCTGTGTACAATTTGAGAGCTAGGGAAACTTTTTCTTCTAGATGTAGTATAGGTATGTTGCCATGATTTTTCACTAGAACTGTAAGGGACAACTTAGGTTAACTGTGGGCTAACTGAAACAACAAACTCGGATGCAAGTTCTGCATTAGATGACATGTAAAGCTACTGGTGCCTTTGTAGTTCCCATGTCCTTTGGTTCATAGAGCAAGGGGGTGAACTGGGGAACCAAACTACACTTTCCTGCGCAGACACTAGCTAATACTGAGATGCCCAAGTCCCTCGCAAGTCTTCTGTGATCCTGAAAAACCTAATCTAGACCTGCAGGATATTATTGTGTTAAGTGCACACAATAGCCTTGGTTAGATTTCTGAGAGGAAAAGGAGGCGTTAGGACTATACAGTCAGTCTGTAACAGCCATTATCATTAATAATATATTAAAAAAGAAGGTTTATAGCCCCGAGGCTATCATCTTAATGATGCATAATCTCAGAAATGTCAAGGTGACTCGGTGTGACATGATGGATCATGGCATCTCTGAACTGCTCTGAAATGTGCTGTTCTGAATAGCACACATCCTGAAATGCACACGGTGCTCAGACAAAAAGGCTTCGTCACCCTCTGAATCATAAACACTCTCCTTGGCAAGGATACAGAGCAGCATTGCCTGCTAAGAATGTGGGCTTGTTTTTACAGTCTGTAGCTAATTTGTAGTATGAAAGATTCTGTAGGTAAATAATCTAATTCCCCTGCTATTGGGGTAGAAATACTTTTTCCTCATGTTCATTCTGGGGGAAGCTAAGCATGGCTCAAAAATGCTGTGGATCCAATAGGGACATATTTGTCACATTGCTGCAGTTTAGCTGAAAGTTCTTGTAATTAACAATGTCTGTTTGCTTGCACGTGTTATTTTTGTGCTGTGTCACCATACTTGTCTCTCAGATAACATTCTTTTTATGAGCACAGCCTCTTTTCACACAGCGGGTTAACCAGCACCGCATTCTTGTTTGTAGATTGCATTAGAGCAGCTTTGAGCTCTTCCCTGGGGTCAGTACAAATTAAAGTTGAGCACCAATGCCAAAACCTTATGAGCAGCTACTTTGACCATTTTTTTTATTGTATATTTTAGTGATACAGTCCAGTGAATAACAAAAATGATGATATGAAGGGAGGTGTAGGAAGAACTTAATCTGAATTCTTCAGGCTATCAGAATGACATCAAATAAAGGGCAGTTCATCTGAATGTCATCTTCCATTGGAGTAGGTAGATGCAAATTCTTAGGAAATAGCATTCCTAGTGGGGAGTGGGTGGTGTAGCCACTCCTCCCACCCTGTGACCTGATGTTTTAATTTTATCTTTAGACAGTGCCTTGCAACAATAGGCTTCTATTATGTTTAGTAGACTTTTTAAAATAATGAGTTGCCCTTCCTGACCAGCAGAACATCTACCTTCCTTGATAATTACCCAACAGTTTCTCTCAGAAAGCTCTTCTGTTAGAGTGCATTATGTCTACTCAATAAACTTGCTCTGCATTTAGCATTCTGAGTGGGTTTTCCCATTTTAGCACCAGTTGGTTTTCTAAATTAAAATAGCTTTGCCGGTATGATGGTGCAGGTGCAAATTCATTGGGTCTTGGACAAAACTGAGATGAACCCTTGCCACTTCCAATTTTTTATGCTAGAGGACTGACACCTAAGTTATTCTTGGGCTCTGGTGTAGTCTAGGCTGTGCACCAAGAAATTTGTCTCTGCCCATTGCAAGTTATAACACAAAGTGACTTTGGGTCATGCCAGTGCAAGTAAGAGCTCTGTGGTGAACAACAGGCTTTGGTCAAGTTAGTAGCCAAACTCTCATTGATTTCTATAGGGTCAGGCTTGTAAATCTCAGGGGTTTTTTTGTCCAATCTCTGACATGGAGGCAGATATAAACACATATCTGCCTATACATTTTGCTTTAAAACCAGGTGACCATGTTAGCTGAGGTGGTGCTATGCCTGACGCTACAAAGTCATGGTGAAAGGCTTTCTCTGCTAAGCTGGGCTGGGTGCTGTCCTAACACGCTCACACAGACATTTCTTTTTTTTTTCCAGCATGGCAAAGGACTGGAAAAACTTTCATCTGCTTGGCAGAAGCCTGCAGTATGCAGTGCAAACAGATCCCTGTCTGACATCCAAGTGAGTTATACCAAGTGTGCATTCCTCAGTCCTTCTCTGTAAAATGAGGGTAATTCTTTCTTCCTTTTGTAAGATACTTTGGATGGAAGGTATTTAACTGATGTAAAGTGTTACTGTTAGGAATGTACCTCGTTGTTTCCAGCTGCTCATGCTGCTGACATACAACCCAATTCTTTTTCTCTCAGGCATTACTCCAGTGAGAGAGAACGAGTTTTGACTGGTCTTCATGCAGTGATATGCCCAAGTTCATGGCATTGCTGTTGTTTTACCACCCCCATGATTGACCCTGATTGTACTAATGCTTTTCCTAATCCTGACAAGAAAAGTAACTTTTGCTTCTGCCCAGCAACTGTAAACATGTTTGATTAACTTCTAGTAAAACTGAGGCTTTGTCTTTAGTTAGGAGGTTTTCTTAGCAAGGAGGAGAGCTGTTTGTACCTGAAACATTGTCAGGTTTCTCTGCCTGATGGCTTTGTCCCGTTGAGATGCTGCTCACTAAAGCTGGGGATGGCATCTTGTTCTAGAGGCCATCTGTAGTCTCACCTTGACTTCAGCTTTAACCAAAGAGGCTCTTTTTTTTTTTTTTTTTTTTTTTAAGCCAGTAAAGATTTCAGCCAAAAAAAAAATATTCTTGCGGGAGATAAGAGGATGCAAATGCAATAAGTAAAATCCCATCAGACAGTGTGTTTAGAGGATATGTACCGCAGTTCTTTTGGGTTTAATTAGCAGGTTTTAATCTGTGGCACAGATAGCTCCAGGAGTCTTTATTTCCTATATGTTCCTTTATCATAAAGGCATTGATGGTAAAGTCAGAGGTCTTGGGAGTGGTAAGGAGTGAGGGATGTTACCTTCTGAAAAAAAAAAAGAACCAGAAAAACCCAAACCAAAAAGATCCAAACAAAACCACTTTGTAAACATTCCTTCTAGTCCTTTTTTCCCCAGCCCTGTGGCTGCATCATGCTGTTGTGAGAGACCTGTTAGGATGGCAAAGTAGCAGTTCATTCTTGGCAGGTCCTAGAAGAGCCTGATGAGAGAGGAGTCTTTGTCTAGCGTCTGCCAGCAGCTCCAGGAAGAAATGGAATTTGGGTTTCCCTGAAGGTGTCTGAATTAAGAGAAATGCAGCCTTCAGGTGCTTATTATGTATAATTGTATAACCAAGGGTTAATTAGGAAAGCCCCTGTGGTATTTCAAATGTTTGAGGGATGTCTTAAAGCTGAGCATACCAGGCTTGGGGATGGAGACTGAAGACTTAACAAGTAGTCCTGCGGGACTTTTGCAACCCTATGTGACTCTCGCTTTCACTGGCTTGGCTTGCTATTTTATAAGCTATGACGCAGATGTTAAAGCAAGAATAAGGAAGTATTAATGCCTGATAAGCACTGCAGCAATTTGCAAATTCACCAAGTAATTGAATTTGAAATAGATTAGCAGATTTATGGTCCAAATGCTAGCATGTATACTAGCACATACACAATCTTGTATAAATAGTCATGATATTAGCTAATTTGTTACATATTTGGCAGAGGGTGTATATTGTTTCCTCACCAATGCCAAACTGCAGGCTAGCCTTAACAGCATAGCATGTGTTTGAAAAATGAAACAAAGGCTGAGGCCGTGAAATTCAGAGGTAAAAATTTTAGGTACCAGTAATTCACCATGAGGAGTCTCTGTGTAACTATGCTGTATCCTCTGCATCTGGTACACATCAGTTTTTTGAGCTATGGTTTGATAAACTTAAAAATCCTTTACATCCTTGAAAGCAGCTGTGAAAGAATGAAAATCTGTATAAAAAGAAACAGTCCATTTTGTAGGAATATACTTCAGCCAGCTGTGGAACTACTAGGTAAAGAAACTGCAAGGCTCTGTTGCAGAACAGTTGTTTGTTGTGTGTTTTGGTTTTTTTTTTTCCTTTTCAGATAATCTTGCCAGAAAGTTCTCAGTTCATTTGCCTAATAACATAGGATAATTCAAACAGCACCAGGCACTTTGGTGATTCTTGCCTTGCCTCTAGCTGCTGTTCCCTCTAGCTGCTGTTCCAGGAGGGTACAGGTCCCATAATGTCTGATTAAATATGCAGCCTTAGGCAGGTGTCTTAGATACCCCAAAGAACTGAGTCCAGAGACTTCCAACAAAAATCTAAAGCACCTGGGAATCAATTTCCTGCATTAATACAGTACTGTGGAAAATTAGAGTATAAACTATGTTTTCAGTTTCCTAAAATACAAGTTTCTTTAACCTCTTATCTGCTTGAGCAGCTAAAAATTCTCTTTGCTAATAGTATAATGGCTCCAAAGTTGGGAAATGCTTTATTTCTTCTTTTTTTGTTTGTTTTTGTTCAATGCCAGATACTCTTCAACATCTCCAATCATAAATTTCTAACTGTCTAGGAACTGATATTAAAAAATAATAATAAAAAACCCTAATAACTTAGTTCGATCTCATAATTTGTTTGCAAAGCTCTAATCAGTAACAAAATCAGTTAATTTTGTTTGAATCTATTCTGGTTTGAGATTTGTGTTAATAAAAATCTACATCAAGTTGCAGCACTGGCTCCCTTCCAGAAGTATATTATGCAAGATCGCAGCAGTAAGCTGTGCTCTGGAAAGCCTGTCTGAGAGCACGTAGTTGGAAGCATGGGGCTGTGCTTCTGCATTGCACTGCTGTAGAGATCATAGCAGGACTCCAGTATCATGGAACTGCAAATTTGGGCAGATGTTCTTTAACAAATGGTTTGATGTGTCATGTTTATGACAAGAAAACTCGTTTAAACTTGTGTTCAAAGTCAGTTGAACTTAGATCATGCAATTAAACCTTCACTGTATAATGGTTAGTCTCCTTACCGTCTTCACAGTAGGAACTATTTCTAAAATTACTGATGTGAGCAAGGGACTTTCCCTGACATTAAGAGGGGCTGGACCAGATATTTACCATTATTTTATGATTTTTTTTTTTAAAACAGCTTTAGCCTGATAGTGTTAGTGCAGAGTCAAGATTATCCTCAGAACTGCAACAATTATGATCAACTAAGGATCTTACTGTTATCTCTTAATTTTTTATAAAATAAGGATACACCTAGCTTGCCACAATAGCAAAGTGCATCTGTAGAAGGTGTAGGCACAAAAAATGGAGTACAAATCCCTGTTTTGGTTATTTGGTCACAAATATACTCTGCTCTTGAACCCAGCCCTGCCAGCTATTCGTGTGCCGGGGAGTTTTGCAGATACTCAAACCTATCCCTGCCAGAGGATTGGGAGGTTGAAGGTGGGGAGAAAAGACTCTGCAATTTGAACTTAGCAAAATCTTGTGTCTTTGGAAAGTGAAATTTGGAGATTTACTCTACAGATTAGCAGCTGTCAGTTTTTCATCAAAACCAAAATCGAGGGACAGCTATTTACAGTCAGTTGTTTATGAGCAGGATTTAGTTTGAGAAGCATGATTCCTAGTCAGTGTAACTGCTTTCCTGCAGCTGTTAATGATGTTATAGATAGGTTACTCTCACAAATTTGAAACTACAGCAAATTATACTGTCATAAATTTTGGTTTTTGTTTTTGCTTTTGTTTTTTGCTTTTTGTTTTTTGCTTTTTGTTGCTTGGCACACTGTACACTGTGCGGTATACAAGAGTGTGATATCTATCTTTTTTTTTAAAGATTCATTCCACAGAATGAAATAGTAAGTGGGAAAGAAGGGTAGGTCAAACTCTGTATCTGTCAGTTGTGACAACGTATTCTTCTCTAGCAATAGGCTATAGGTGTCTGGTGGTGGGAAATCTGCCCAAAAGGGAGGTTAGAGCATTGCAAAAGTTTTCTATAGAATCCCCCAAAATGGTGGTCTACCTCCATAAAGCAGACAGTGGGTATTTATGAGGAAAGTGAAGCATGCTTTCCTCCCAAAACCCTGCTGTATGGCCCAGTGGCACAGGTTGCAGGTGATGATCAGGCAAAGCATTTCCATTAATGTTGCCATTAAACTTCTTGTTAATTGCTTGCAAGCAGGGAGGGTGCTCCAGACATTTCCATCAGTGCAGAAGTACCTGGTCTGATCTCATGTCTACTGGCTAGGGGCAGCACTCATCAATCTTGGTGAGAGATCATGGTCCCCTGGATGTCTTCAGAAATTGTTGGCTGCTGTGTAGTCCTGTTGAATAATGACCAGGTATTTTCTTTTTTCTTCCTATTTTCTCCCTTCTTTCTTCTCAAGTTGCCTTCTCTGAAAGCTGTGACCCTCAGCCTTTCCACCCCACACTCCCCTTGTTGTTCTCTGTGTTTGATCCCTGCTCCTAAGGTATGTCTCTGTTTTGGGTGAGGATGTATTATTAGGATATATCTGCTTGCTTTTCTCCTATGTATTTTCAAGATGGACAGTAGCCGGTGGCGAATAACTAGGGGAAAATATAAAGACGATGGTAATACTCCCTGCCGCTCTGGAGGAAAAATTATTGCTTTTAATGTAAACCTCTGCTCATGGGTTCCTCTTTTGCTTTCCCTGTTGCACAATTTGCTTTCCTAAGGGCACTGCCTCCCACTTGATGCAGGTGTTCCTTATGACTGAAAATGGTCTATCTGGGGTAAGCATGTGTCAGCCAAAGCCCCCACATGCTTGCAGAGTGTTCTTCAATATCAAATTCAAAGGATGTCTTGAAGGTTAAAGGGGATTTGTGGGCTTTTCTGGTTACATGTCTGCCTCCTTGGTATAGTAACTAGAAAAGTAAAATTAGGGCAAGTACAGATAGCTGCATTCCTGGCAGTTGATATAATTTGAATGTTGACTACCTTTGAGTGTTTATATGTGTGCAGAGGGAGGTAGTTTCATGAAAAATGCAAGAATGAGTCTGAGATGAAACATGTAGAGGTTGCCCTTGAGACCCAGCTGTCTTAATATTAGATAGCTTGTGCTGGTTTTGGCTGGGGTAGAGTTAATTTTCTTCATAGTCGTTAGTGTTTTGGATTTGTGCTGAAACATTGTTGATAACAGAGGGATGTTTTCCTTATTGCTGAGCAGTGCTCACACAGAGCCAAGGCCTTTTCTGCTTCTCACCCACCCCACCAGCGAGGAGGCTGGGGGGGCACGAAGAGTTGGGAGGGGACACAGCTGGGACAGCTGACCCCAAATGTATGATATCACGCTTAGGAATAAAAGTAGGGGGAAGGTACGCTGGGGGGCTGCTGCTTGGTGACTAGCTGGGCATCAGTGGGTTGGTGGTGAGCAATTGTTTTCATTTGCAACACTTGTCTTTCTTGGGTTTTATTTTTCTCTCTCTGTTACTTTCATTTTCATTACAATTTATTATTATTTTATTTCAATTATTAAACTGTCCTTATCTCAACCCACAAGTTTTCTCACTTTTACCCTTCTAATTATCTTCCCCCATCCTGGGGGTGGGGGGAGTGAGTGAGTGAGCAGCTGTGTGGTGCTTAGCTGCCAGCGAGGGTTAAACCATGATATAGCTGTACCTGGTGATTTCACATTCTCTTGTACTGGAAACCTTTTACTCAACAGGTCTGGATTTTCCTAAGAAATGGTTGGGGGGTGTGTGTGGGTTTTAGGGTGGGGG
>JANZLQ010000078.1:14479027-14504310 GCA_026212715.1 Elanus axillaris | reverse complement strand
TCCAAGACCCCCCCGCCCCCCCCCCCCCCCCCCTTCAGCTCTGCAGCTTGAAAACATAGAGGAACTGTGACCGAAGAAATCTGTTTCTTTTTCCTTGTGTCCAAAGAAACTGAGTTATGGATTTCATGAAAATGTATGGTCTGAGCTGCCCTGTGCTTTCTCCCATGACAAGCACTGATACGGGAACCATGGACACTGTACCTGACTGTGCTTTCCACGTTGCTGCCATGAGATACTTCAGTAGAAATTAATGAATTAAGACCTGAGGATCTTTGTTTTATGAAAAGAAAATCAAGACAGGTGTAATGAGAAGTCAGTTGCAAACAAATAACCTCACTTCTTAGTCCTGAAGGCTGAATAATTCTGTATGTATTAGCAAAATAAATTACAAAGCAAATGTGCTCAGGCACTGCATCCGGAGGGACTCTGTTCTGCAGCTAATTTATTACTTGTTTTCATGTTAGTTGGCCTGTCAGAAGAGCTACTTATCTCCTGCATGAGGTGTTATCATTCTTGCTAGATGCTATTCTCTGCTAACAGAAATAATGTTTTCCAAGTTTAAGGATGAGATACTGTAAAGCCCATAGAAATGAACAGCCTAGCACTTGGCAAATGACATTTGCCTAGCAAACAAATGCATCTTTTCATTTTTATGTCCTTGGCTTAGGTTAAGCTTTCCCCGGTGGTTCATGAGCAGAACATTTTGGTGTTTAACATGAAGGGACAGGAACAATTAAAACACAGGGTGCTAATGAAGGCCGGCTCTCATGCTGGGCAGTGCAGTACTGTGCAGGAGGCAGATGCTTGTACCACTGAGTCACAGGGCTGTTTGGATTTTGTCCTTTAAGCTCCAGCTTCCTGAGTCAGGTGAAGGTATAATTAGTGCAAGGCTTGGCTTTTGTCTTGTTATTGTACTGTTGGAAACCCAAGAGCTTTGCATTGTTTCAGTGCACCTCCCTAACCTGAATGCTGGGCAGTAAACCTGAAAAACAGTGTCAGAGGCTTGGTGGGTTTTTTCCCCACCATGTTAGTAGCTGAGGCTTAAAGGAAAATACTGTACATTCCTCAACTTGCTGCAAAATCACCAGAGCTTGTGTGTTGGGTGTAAACAACCAGGCACAAAGAGCAGCAGGGTGTGCTGGGGGCCGACTGCCTCATGTACACAGCCTCATGGCAGCACCACGGCTGGGACAAAAGCAGAAGCCCACGGCCTGTTGCCACAACCCGTGCCAGAAATGCAACAGAGCTTTATTTCAGAAACAGGGTTTAAGCCTTGGCCTTAGCAGCTCTGTTCAAAAGGCACTTTCTTTTATATGATCAGGAGCAATATTTTGGCTATACTACCTTATTCAGGCGTGTGGATCACTGCTGGAAGTAAAGTGTCAAGTGCAAGGGGCCATCGAGCTGAGGTCTTGCATAAGACCTATGTATGAAATTGAGTGTAGCTTGCATAGCAACCAGGTGAAACTCTGTCGATTAATTAAAAATGTAGTAACTGGCAGCATTTCAGACTCAGAAGACCATCCAACTCTTATTCTGTTTTTCTGGGGGGGGGTCTTTAGTTGTAATCATTGCTGGCACAGTAAAGGAATGTGGATTCTTTCTTTTATTTTTGCTGTGTAGCCTTGCAAGCCTCTTTGCATAAAGAGGGTCTGCTGATTTCAAGTAAAGCAGTGTTCACTGGAGTGATAATCTTTTATCTGCTTCCAGAGAGGTGTAGATGTAAATATATTAATCCTGAACTGTCAGGTTACTGTTGGCAACCCTCTGTTCGAGTTCAGGCATGCTCCTTGCAGTCAGGCCTGTGTGCCAAGGAGTTCCTGGCTAATACCTGTCAACAGAAACCCTTGCTCAGTGCTGGCATTGTGAGTTACCAGTTCCTAGACTGGCTCACATGGAAGAAATAGTCTTTCACCTCTCTTTTCCCTATTAATTACAGGGCTGAGTTCTGAATGATCCAGAGCCCTGTTAAGAGAGGTTGCCGCTCCCCTAAGAATGGAATGCTGTTTGCCCATACTCTGAAAGCATCCCTCACTACCTGAAGCTTACGGTTAAAAATAAAAACCTCATACATCCCGAGTATTGACAACAGAGATGGGCTAGAGAGAGGTGTGCAGAAAGAAAGTAATTCTTTCTCTATGTCTAATGGATAATTTTTAGTTCTTTCTCCACCCAACCCCCTTGAGCTATAAAGTTTTTGAGGATACTTGTGTGAAGCATAAATGCTTCATCCTAAAATTTGCCTTTGTTAAAGAGGGCTTTTGATTAAGAGGTTGCATGTCCTCCTTTGCAGGGAAACTGGATATTTTGGGTGTATATTCAACATTCTTCATTCCCCTGCTGTAAATTTCTTGATCAATTAATTATTCATTACATCTGTTTTTACACTCTTCCTATGAGGTCATTGACCTGTCCACTTTTTAAGGCTAGAACAGCTGATGCCCTTTGGGTCAGAGTAGAGCTATCCCTGTCGGAGTAATGACTTCCCTGGTGCTTACTGAACTGAAAACAAATCACAGAGTGTATCTTCTGCCTAGCTTGGCCACGTTTATGTCAGTGTAGAAACCTCTTTGGGCACAGAAGCTGTGTTTTACCATATAAACCTATAAAACAATTTTTTTTAGTATTAAAGTAAGTTTATGTGATTCAACTCAGCTATGAAAAACCTCCAATGTTAATTTCTTAAAATACAAAGTTAGGAATCTTGGAGGTGGGTTGGGTTTTTTGTGGTTTTTTTTGTTTGTTTGTTCTTTAAAAATCCCTTTCATCTCATTGCAGAGGAGATCCTAAAAGGTATTACTCTAGGTCTTCTTAAATTACTAGAAACCAAGGAAAACAAGTTAAATTATAAAAGATTGTAATATACGTAAAGTGCATATTTAATATAAAGGTGTAGGTGCAAGCAGATTGTTGTGACTTTTGGATTTGCACAGGTTTGGCATGCTTTGTGCTGATGGTGGGAAAGGCATGGGGTTGGGCTGAAGCTCTAGTGTGGTGTGGAAGGTGAGAGATGTTTTTGGAAGGGCTGACTTCTAACATGGGCAAAGGAGGTGGCCTGGAGCTAAAATTACAAAAGAAATGCACATCAGCTGTGAGTGGCAGGGTAGGACTTCAAGGCAGAAGGGAAATGGCAGGAAAAGGCAAGAATTCAACAGGCAACACTTGACTTGTTATTCAGGAAGAGTGCTGGGAACTCCACTCACAACAACAAAAAAAAAGGGAAAGAAAATGGTCTTGGTGATCCTGATATAAATAACAAGGAATGCAAAAGTTTTGCTGAATAACTTTAGGTGTGTTTGATCTTAAGTCCTGTTTGGAAGGTTAGCTTGAAAGGTCTGGTTTGGGTGAGAGAAAAAAAATGCATTTTGGGAACAGAGCAGTGATTGGAAATGCTACGCAAGTACTAACAGACATCCACAGGATATCTCTCTACATGGGCCAAAGGATGTGTGTAACTTCAAAATAAAGCATGTAAAAGACAGAGAAAGAGATGGACTTTGATACCTTTTTCTGCTTACAAATAATAACCTCGGTATAAAACCTGTTTAACTTCACTATGAGTCTGTCTGAACACTTCCCTCCCAAATACATCTGGTCAGGGTAATATAAACTATTTCTGTTTCTCTTTCCTTGTTGTTTTCAGGAGAAATAGTTTTGTTGATTATTTTTTTTAAGACTACAGGTATGTGATTAACTTAATGAAAGAAAGCTAAGATGACTTTTATCTATCCATCTATCTATCTGTCCTGGTGTGTGGCCCCCCCAGTTTAGCCCTCATCTTTATCTCCTCAGAGAACAAGCTCCAGTCCTGGGGCAGCTACAGTTTCTCTTAGCCCAACCCTGCTACACAATGGAGAAAGACTGAAATTCATTCATTTTTTTCAGAGCTTGTAAGGGAGATAGACCTTACTGAGGACAAACTACTTGATGCCTTCCCAAGGTTTCTCTGCAATGTTTGTGAAAAAGAATTGAAGTTTATAATAGGAGTGTGCACTGAAGCTCTTTTTATTAATAAGTAGGACTGTCTGGTAGAGAATATGACTTCAAATCATAGCAGAAATTTCCATTCCCGTCTTCAGCAACAATGTTGGAAATAGTTATAGTTTGGTGGCTACTTTAAAAGATATCTTGATTGCAGAGACAGCTGTATTGTGTTCCCTTGAAGAAAAAGGAAGAACAGAAATTTGCTTTGTTCTTCAGATAAGACAGTTTCTATTCTCTCTCCTTATACAAAGTCTGGAGCTGTAGGCTAGAAGGAATCTCAGGGCCCAGTTAATCTGTGCTGATGTGAGGTCAAATGTACCCAGCCCGCCCTAACATGTTCTGCTAGTGTCTGCTCTTGAAAACCTTCAGGTATGATTTTCCAGTGTCCCTAGCTAGTTTAACCTTGTGCTTCATCTTTCTCGGTGCCTTCAGAATTTCCTCTAGTATTTAAGCTGAGTGTTAGTTATTGTAAGTTAAGCTAAAGATCTTGTTTTCTTGTTCCTACAGCCATGAAAAATAATTGCTTGCTGTCTTCCTTTAGTTTGAAAAGTGATATTATATCTGCCTCTGGCATTATTATTTTTTTTCTTAAGCAAATTTGGCAGTTGTTTTTTTTTTCCATGACTTCTGTTGTTCTCTTCTAAATTTCCTGTATGAAATTTTGTTGCAGCAGAAATGAGGTCTGACAGATCAGACGGTTCTGATGAAGTTTTATTAGAGCTATAAACTGGAGATATATACTATAGTGTAATTATAATGTATTTACAGGTTCCATTCTGTATATCCAAATGCTATTTAATTTCACTCTGTCCTTTCCAGAGCCCTCTTGCATACTTGGTTTTCCTGCACCCCTCCCAAAGTTGAATTTTGCTGTAGTGTCCCTCTGTTCTAACATGAACAGCTGCTCAATCAAGAAGGCAGAGGGAGAGGCTGCAAGATGCTAAAGGGAAGCTAAATTCCTTAGCAGCTTTTTGACTCCTGCATAAAGGTAAACAAACAAAAGTACACTAGACTTTCCTATGGGATGCAGAAGGTGCTCAGAGGTATGAACACCAGTCAGACTATTGTGATCATCTAGAAAACGTCATTCTGTATTTCCTATGGCCATCTTAATTCTCCTGGCTGAGATAGGGTGGGAATGTTTACTTAACACTAGATCTCTCTTTTCTAAAGACTTCACATGACTGATAATATCATGTTACCTGTGTGGATTATTTAATCAAATACTGCTGTGGAAAAAAGTGTAAATGTTAAGTCTAGTTTAGGAGCCCCCATCAGTCCTTGCCTTTCTTTCAGCTACTTTGCACCCCCTTCTGATCCAATGTCCTGTGCTCCTTACGGGTATTCAGCATATTGCTTTTTCCCACCACAAGTATTTATTAAATCAGCCAGAATGCCAGGAAATCCCCCACCATATCTGTGGTTAAGGTTTATCATAAAGTTTCAACATTTGTTAATGATACAGCTCAACAGATTCCAAGGGGTGTCTGTTGTAAGTAAAGAAAATTGACTGAAATGATGTTCTTTAAGTGGCTGTCTCCTCAAAAAAAATCTCTTGTTTGTTCATCCCTGTGTCACTGTAGCTGTGAACAGTAGTGAGAGCAGAATAGTTTAAGAATTTTGGTTGCACTCCTAAGTGGTGAACTGAAGAAATTATTTCGTTTATGCTGTGAGTGGAACAGCCAGTTTCTCTCCCAAGGAGAATAAGCACAAGGCTGAAATTACTCATTGTTTGTTGCTTTTGCATTCAGCAGGAGAGCCTGTGGTAGAGGGCCAGCGTTGCTGAATCACTGATTGTGGTTTGCTTTACTGCAATAGTGAGAGGTGATGGGTATGAATAATGCTGAGGTCTAAATGTGTGTAATTCTTATGCTGTCTTTATTCTCATGGATATGTAGGACCTTGCCATGTCAACAGCAGTTCCTCCCTCCCTCTTTCATCCCGATCAGTCATTTCTAAAGCTATTTGCATGTGAATCCCTATGGGTACCCCTTGCAACACTGTGGTTGACCTGCTAAAAGTAGGTCTCCTAGGCTTTCCATCATCTTGCCACACGTAACAGCTAAATAATCCTGCCTGCCTGCAAGAAAATGACCTACATGCTGAAGGAAAGGGCAGATGAAAGCTCTTACACTGAGTAACTGCTCAGATAGGCATGCTGGTGGGGAGCAACAGATCACAGAAAAGCTATGAAACTGCTCCTAACTTCCTGATATGCAGGTACCATCCAGTAAAGTGTTCAAGGTATTGACTGCACTTACTGGGTCAGGAAAGGGTCTATAGTGTCTACTCCCCTGGAGACTTCTCTGTGTTACTGTGCTTCCTAACGTGTATCTTTGCTGGCAACCACAACCGGCTAATGAAGTTAATTCTTCACATTAAGTTAGATGTGTTATTAGGTCTTGGATGTTAGATAACATACCTGACAACTATGTTTAAGTATGGCTGCAGAAACTGTGTCTGAAGGCTCAGTTGGTAGCACAGCACCAACAGTGGAAGATGCAGGTTTCAGATGCGTGACGTCAGACAGTGTCATGCTAAACACTGTCAGGGATTTGGAGCTTTTATTTCTGCAGAAAGTGGAGTTTCACCCACAGTCTATCATAACAGCTATACCATGGATAGGAATGAGCAAGCAGCATTGCAGGATTTGTAAAGTGTTTTTGCTTAGAGGGTGGTGCTGTGAGTGCAGCTGTGACTGGCAACTAGAATGGCTTGGTATTACATTAGGCAAAATGGCATTCACATACGGAGTAGGGGGAAAAACCCTGTGAAAAGCAGTTGTAGGAAATACTGTTTGGAAAAGCGCTTTTGGATTCATTAACATACAACATAGTTAATACTCTGCTTGTGCTGAGGTGTTTACTTGTGGTTATATAATAAATATAAGCTTACTTGAACAATATGTAGTGCTATCTTAGCAGGATAACTCATAACATGGAGCAAAATAGCTAAGGATGAGCTGATAGTTTTATATACTGCCCTTCTCAAACTTTCTAGGCATTGCATAATGCAACCCAGTAAATAACAATACGAAGTTAGGAGCAGCAGCAATTGTATTTTTTCACTTTCCTTTTAATTATAGGGTTAATGAGTTCTTGGAAGTCAGTGCAGTGTGCTCCTGGTTATTGTCCAGTTGAGCAGTGAAAGTCAACAAAGCTTATTTTTCAAAGTGTTCATATAAATGTAGCCTTGGTATTGTTTGAAATATCGTGATGGGATGCTCCAGAACATCATTGTCTGGGTGCTAATGATTATACGATGCATAGAGAAAAAGAGGAAAACAGACCCATTTTACTTTTTCGAGACATGTTTACTCTTTATCTTCTCATGGAGGAGTCTGTACAATTACAGAACTGGCAGGGGCGAGGCAAGCACCTAAATTTTGAGGTTTCGCAGCCTGCTATCACTACACCTTCTGATACTGTTTTCCCAGGTCCTGACACCCTCTTTTCTGCTAGGACTTCCAGATTTTTTTTTCATGACACAATTTTGGCCAGATCTATTTACTGAAATAATTGAGGGTGTGTTTTTTTTTTTCTTGTTCTCCCAGTTCACCTATCCATTTTAAAATATTTTTAGAAAGTTTAAACCTTATTAGGAAACAAATTGATTTTTCTAAAGAGTCCTTATGCTGGTTGTAGAGAGCATTTTGCTTCTGTGACTGGAGATTGTTAGATAGATTGCTTATTCATGTCAGCTTAGGTTCTGGAAGAGCTCTTATAAGAGTTTAACTGATGCCTTTGGCTTCAGCCCTAAAAACCTTGTAATTTTCTTGTAAATGAATATTCTCTTCCTGAAACAATTACCTCAGTATTCTTGAGTGGCTTTTTTGTGTGGGGTTTTTTTTTTTGCTGTCATCACTGGGGCATCAGGCCAGCTGTTCTACTCTTCTGAAAGTAGGACTTCTGAAAAATGAAGTAAAATAATTGGAAATTATTATTTTAATAATAAAGTTGCTGATTTTTTTTCTCTCCTGCTAAAACAAATTACAACATATTCATGTAAGTAAATGGTAGCAGTTTGGGGGTTTTTTGGTTTGTTTGGGTGTAGGTGGGTATTGTTGGGGTTTTTTTGTTTGTTTTTTTAATGTTTTAAATAATTTGGACTGCTGATTTTCTGTTTTTCCTGCTCTGGGCATGGCTTGGGAAGACAGAGACTACTGACTTAAGGATACTTAAACTTTCACATGCAAATATTCTCACTGACTTCAAAGAAAGTAACAACCTGTGAAAGTTATAGTTCTGTTTAAGTCTTTGCAGAAGCATGGTTATTGTTTGTGTTCTTTGAAACCTTGGAGAGTACAAATTCCACAGCCTTCCTGGGCAAACTATTCTAAAGCCATACTATACCTGCAGGTAGATGTCAAAGCTTATGTTTTTTTGCAGTGATGTTAGTTCATCTTTTTTCTATTCACATTAGAAGTAGCAAACAGATTCCAGTAATAGATGCATTTCAAGATTGTTCCAATTTTTCAGGTTCTTCATTCCCTTCCTTGTTTCCTGCTGCTCAGTCCCACAGTCTTTTTTTTAAATTAAAGAATTAGGTGCCTGTCAGGCCTCATGTGCTTTATCCTACTTAGGAAGACTTACTAGGTGTTAGGTTGTGACTCTTAGCATCCCTTCCACTGTGGTCAGAACAGTAAACTTCATGTCTCAATTTCAGCTGTGGGATTTGTTTGTATGTTTAGAAGCTATTTTTTTAACCAACAGGGAACAGAGAAGTGTAAAATTGTTAATTATTTCTAGAAGTAGCTGATAAAAATTAGAATGAACTAACAATGTATTCCAACAACCAAGACTCAGTCCTTGGAGTATCCATATTGAAATTATTCTGAGGACTTAAATCTATGGAGAAAATAATGGCAGAGTAGGTGTATTATAAATAATTTTGTAAACAAGAAAACAGTTCCTAAACTGTACTTTTTTTTTTTGTGGTAAAAGGGGAAAAAAAAGTCCGTCTAAGAGAGAGAGAGTAAGTAATGAATGGTAAAACCTGATATTCTTTAACAGTCAGCAAATCATTTTCCTTCTGGTCTTCCTTAAGGAAGACAATATTGCTCTACAAATACTGGAAATGTACCTTACTATTGTCTGTCCTATTAAATGAAGATACTGAAAAAGAATATGTAAAAGAAGCATTTTTCTGTTTCATGGATATTTTACTACTTAACATCTAATGTCAACCTATAAAACAATGCCCAGACAGTATGAAAAGGCAATTGGAAAGCAAGAAGGACCTTTATGCTCTTCTGCTTTGAGAATCTTCTTTTCCTAACTTTAACAAAATAAGGTAAAAATTAATGGATTCTTCTTTACTCCTTGGTGGGGAAAAAAAGGTGTTTATAACATCAAAGACCACAGGAAAAATAAATCTGTTCTGGTAATATGGTGCTTGTGGTGCAAAGGAACTAAATTGAGTGCAGAGTCTTTTGTGGGGTGGGATTTTTCTTTGTAGGTAGTACCTGGAATCTTTTCTACAGCTGTTTTTAATTTTTCAGGTTATACGGTAGAAGTGGTGCATCTGTTTTGCAATCCAAGACCAGATGTTTATACCATATTTGCAAAAACATACATGTAAACATTTTTCATTACTTGCCAAGTTTCTGAATAAAATGAAACCCAGTCAGAACTTTTTAGGCTTTACATTTCTCTGGCAAATAACCAATTTCCTTTCACTGGAATGACCTGATGTGTGCAAAGGTCCTCCTAGGACTTTGCTTTCCCCCAGAAGAGATGGGTCTGACTGAGAGAGTCTCAAAAGACAGTGTAATACAGTCTCTCCTCTGGGAGAAAGCATGACCTTCCTTTGTGATTGAAGGAAGTGGTTCCTGTTTCTTTCATGATTTTATGTCCTGTGATAAGACTGCAGAGCTTAATAATCGTAGGAGATAATAATAATAATCTTAAGGTTTCTTGGGTTTTGGTTACATAGTGTAAAGCTTGAGTTCTGCAGGTGCAGTTTGTCTCTAGTAGAGAAGGAGCAGTTGATCTTTAAAGAAACGAGCATGTGGCAACTTCATCTAGCATGGGACTAAACCAGGAAGGGTTGACATGGCTGGTCTGATATCACTGAGTAGCAGTGGAAGCTCATGCTTTCATTGCTCATACCTTTTGATCATGAAATAAAGGAATTTGAAACTGTGATATGAATGAAAAAAGTGTAAGTGATATTTCTAAAACTAGCTCATGCACCAAATAAGAAATATGGAACACAGCTTTCCAGAGCAGTTGCTTCAAGAGAGGGTAGACGGCAACTTGGGAAATGCATAGAAGCTTGCATTGCTGCCATCCATGTTGAAGCTGTCCTGCAGTTAAACAAGATGCTCTGCTTTTGACTCAAAGCCTTTTGCCAGAACAAAAATTGAATGAATTGCAAAAATAAAAACACCAACATAGCTTTAATTTTCATACAGACATAATCTGTTGCTATTGTTGTTTTTCTAAAGAACTTTAGTTCATTAAGAGCGTACATATCTTATCTCCTCCATTGACAAGATGTTACTTTTTTTTTTGCCTTTCAGAAGCGCAATTATATCTGACATGCAGTAAATCAAATGCAGAAAAATTATTAAATTAGACAAAGTGATTTGAAAGAAAATGCTAATGAGGTATTATAGTTAGCATTGAAAACACCTATCCAGAGCTTTTGGATGCAGATGTTAATGTATATGGAGACTTAAACACCTAAAAACCACTGTTGAAACCTGTTCTCAGTCTTTTACTTGTAGAAGGCTTTATTAGTGATAAATGTATTAATCTGGCATACTGTTAACTCCCTAGCTGTGCTCTCTGAAAGTCCAATAAAAAACCTTCTAAACATTTTAGAAAACAATTTTTTTTTCTCTTTGCTTTAAAGACTGTGTGTGAGAACTTTTGGTATGCTTTTGTTTTTCTGGAAAATCTACCTCTGCCAGTAAATACTGTCATTTTATTAAGGATGATCTCACTTTTCCCCTTTTTCTCCAGAAAAACTAGTTGGTGCTTGTCATCCTCTAGAAGAGTCTCTTAAGTTCTTTTCTGTTTTTATTGAATTTTCTATCCTTTATAGTGACAATAAGTTACAGAAGTCTTTAAAACATTAACCTCTTTATCAATGAAATATCACTTATGCAGACCCTCCTTGAAAATGTGTCCTAAAATAATGTGCTCTTTTTCTGTTTTCCTCAGACTTTGAGCACACTTCGGTATTTTCAAACTTCTCTTCACAACCATAAAGTAATAAAGCTAGAAGTAATTATTTTTAAATCAAAGATGAATGAAGCCTGAAATGTTCTTGTAGATACTCTGAAAACAAATTTTCACTCCCCAACAAACTCCAGATATCATAGGATTTGCAATGACATGTTAGCAAGAAGACATTTAAGGATGAATTCAAAGACTGACCACAAGTTGTTATCCAAGCTAGAAGATACCCTAGAGCATTCCTTCAACAGATTCCTATAACAAATATCTTGGAATGCAGCGGATAACTCTAACTTATTTTAAGATAACAGCTGTTCTATCTATATGGTGTGTTTGTCTCTGACAGTGAGAGACAGGACTCGATGACCTAGACCTACATCTTTAAATTAGGGGTAGCAAGGTTTGTGGTTTTTTGTTGTTGTTCTTTTATTTGGTTTTGTGTGTGTGTGGTGGTGGTGTTTGTTTGGGGTCTGGTGAGGATTTTTTTTTCTTGGTGGTTTGTATTTTTTTTAAATATTGTTGGCAATAGCTTTTCAGCACCTCGTGTATTGTTCCCTTGCAAACCCCTGGTGCTTTGTGTAGGTAGGTATATAGCACAATAGCAGATTGTGGCCATGTCCTGAAGGACTGTTTTCTCTTGATAATGCTTTGGAACTGTGGTGCAGGTGGACTCTTTTGAAGAGCAGCACTTGAAATGGAAATGCATAGGGTATATCCTATGGTTAGCATATATTCTCTGTGATGAATAGTCTAAGAAGATGATAAATGTAAGGCAAAAGCTTGATGCCAGGGGACCATGCTGATAGGTAGGAGTAAGGGATCAGATCTTAGAAGAAGAACAAGTAGAAGGATGTGCTATTGCTGTTGAGAAATTTAAAAAAAAAAGAAGCTTTTCTTTGATTTTTTAGAACCATACAGGAAACAGCTGCTGCTTCTCTTGAATATCAGTGTTTTGCATCTAAAGCCTGACTCCAGCTTTGCATGCCCTTTCCCAAACATGCTGGAGGACAAGGACATTTGTTTTGAAATACAACAATAATCTTGCCCCCACTTTAAAAATTGTTTTCATTCAACTTCAGATACTGAGTTTATGTGCCATTTTTATCCACTTACTACAGTGTCACCTCATCAATCTCTCAGTGCAGAAAAATCAAAGGTCAGGCTAGGTCTCTCTCTTCCTTGGTGTTCAATCATGTAGCTGATGTGGATTCATTATAAATTGTTTTAAGCAAGAAAAGTGGAAAGCAAATAAATACAATACAATGAAATCTATTGCCCCAAAAATTTAGTGTGTGTGCATTTTACCCACTCCCCTTGCAGTGTAATGTGAAAGTATGCTTGGAAACTGCAGCAATGAGGCACAGCAAACCAAAAAAACTCGGAGTAATAGAAACTGCTTCTCCTATGCCAAACTAACAAAAGCAGGGGAAAGTCTGCTAAAGCAAACATCTTGGACTGTGGCAGCAGAACTTGAAAGACTGGACCTGCTGAATGACAGTCTGCAAGTCCTTGCTGAATGAATCTGTACAAAGCACTAATGAAGACAAACAGTCTATTTGGGCGTTGCTGGAAAGCTCCCATTCAGCTAGCAGCTGGCATGAATGTTGTCAGTCAGAAGACATAAGCAAATGACAAATAACTGAATACATGGAAAAAATGAGATGACAATGAGCTGATTTCTCATTAGCATTCTTTTCTTTTCTTCAGATATTATAAACACGTTATTCAGGGTTGGTTGTACTGACCTGGTAAATGCCAGTAAGTCACTGCTGAAGGAGTGTGCGGATGGGAAGCTGCTCCCCGGGTGGGAGAACAGTCCCCCTCCACCTACGGGCAGTTCGCATCCCGAAGTATTCCCAACTCTGTGTGCTCCCGAAGTAACTTCTGTGTGAACTGGATTGCTGTGAAGTGCTAACAAAGCAAGCCATTTTTATGAAAACTAGAGGAAGGATTACTGTCAATAGTAGGGCTAACAGAATACTTTAAAGTGCATTATCAAAGTAGAACAGCCTATTTGGTGGCGTTTGGTTTGTGTGTGCGGTGTTTTGGATTTTTTTTTTCTCCAGTCTTCACAGAGTTTGTGTGTTCTTTTTCTTCAAACAATGGAAACGATTAAATAACTGTAACTTAGAAGCAATTAAAAATGTTGCAGAATTGCCTGGAGAGGCTTCTGCTGTAGACCAGGTCTCTCAGCGGTATAAATGGCCCTGGACTGCAGTGCTTTGGATTCAGCTTCACATCCAGTGTGAAAAATGCGACTAATTGAGTACAGTGGTTAATTTTGCATTCTAGAAACTGGAATCCAATATAAATGGGACTTTTTGCAGCCAAACTATGATGTCTTAAAGCGCCTGAAAGCTGTCTGAGATTGGGTGTTTGGTTCCAGCCCCTTACCTCCTTTTCTCCCCATGATCCCCCATCTCTATCAGACTTGCCTTGCACAGTCACACTTCCTTTTCACTTTGGGCATTGATATAAATTCAGATGGTACAAAGCAGACAAGTCTGACATTGGCATTGTATTGAGCTGCTTGCAGGTTTCCTAGCTTCTTCACTTGAAGCAAGAGATTGGATTGGGCTACACTTGCCTGTGATATCCATATCTGATATTTGACTTTAATGAGTTTGAATCCTAAAGCAGAACATGGGAGTCTCTACTTTCTAAACTCAAGTGGTCAGTCCAGCTGAATATGAGAATTTTTCAGTTTTTAGAAATGAAATATTTGTATTCTATGTGGGGTTTTTGTTTGTGTCTTTTGTTCCTCTTCTACCATCACTGGACAACTGGTCTTAACAAGTGTTTTTCATGTTATATTGTAGATTCTCTAATTAGGACTGGAAGGAGGGGATGTGTGTCTGTTTATATGTGTATATATATATGTATAAATAGATACTTATATGGTCAAAAGGTTGTTTCTGCTCCCCTGAGGAGGGGGTTTCAATGGTCAGATGGTAGATCCCTTTCTTCTGTGTGCTTCAAATCCACCACAACCGATTCAAATTAGTAGTCATCCAGGATTTATAGTACTATTTTCTCTCCTTGATTCCTCTTTCTGTGTAATAATCTGTAGTCTTATGTACCTACAGGCACTTGGAAATCTCCCTTGGTGCTTACTTTCTTTGAAATCATGTTAAAAATATAGCCCTTAGCCTTTTTATGTCTGTGTAGGATAATAATAGTTTCTTACATTTAATGGAGGAATTTTGGACAGTTGGGGGAACCTGGGCTGCTGCAGTAATACCCAGCATGAGGTTAAAAATCAACCAAACAAAAGCTCTATCTACTGGGGCTCCTTTTAGTGCACTCCGCTGTGCTTGGGAGATGAGTGTCTTTCGTCATGTCATGGGAGGCACCTGCTTTTGCTGCCCAGTCATGCTGTGGAGGTGTTTGTATTTCTCTGACTCTAAGGAGAAGTTCAAATTTTACAACACATGAGGGAACTTGAGGCTGCAGCCAAAAGGCTCCTCTTGTGTGTCTCCTTTCCCCTCTTTGGGTGTATCTTTATCTAAGCACTGAGCCAGCTGTGCTCTGACTGTGTCTCAGGGCTCTCTTTGCCCAAAGGGTGTGTTTCTTCTGCCCCTTTCTGCACTCCCACTGCTGCTTGTCGTATTTCCACCTACCTGCACAGGGGCTATTGACAATATAGAGGAACTCAGACATACCTATTTGCTCTACCTCATTGGCAGGGTCCTCTGCCAGGCTCCTCTTCCATTTGGATGGGTGCTGGTGCTGCCAGACCTGGACATTGCAACCTCCCTTCCTGCTTTTCAAGTTGATATTTCAATGTGTTGTGGCCTTATGGAGACCTTGAATGGTTAGCGATAAATAAAGCAAAAATTATAAATTAAAAAAACCCCTATGACACCCAAACCCACCCAAAACGTCCTCAGAGATAATGTATTTTCCTGCTACTAAGCCCATGTTCCTGAGATCCTAATTAGTGCTCTGTTATGTGCTGTATTATGTAGGGATTTGGATCTCTGCATATTTTAGCAGTGTATGTATCCATGAATGCACATCAAATCAGCCCTTTCTCCTCTGAGTCAAAATACATGGTGACAGTTTGTGAAAATAACATCTGCCAACAAGAAGTACTCTAGGCAATAGAAGAAGAGCTATACTGCAAGCACTGAACTGGGTCTGGTTCAGCCTTTTGGTGCTTTCCAGTATGGCATTGAATCATACAGGCTTTTTTGCACAGTGAATGTATAACATACCTTCATAATAAGTAACCGCAGTTGCAGTGTTACCTTTTTTTAAAGGGTTCTAAGGTTAGATGTGTGTAATTTGTAATAAAGCAGATGTGTATCTTCACAACCTCACTTTGCCTTCATGACTTTTTATTGGTGATAAAAATTATTTAATTATTGTTTGATATTTTAGTACCTTGAAATCCAAGACATATTTGCACTGTAAAAAATAAGCTTGAAGTAATAGCCCATCCTCAGATACCCTGTACCACATTCAGCAAAGACTGTAGACCACTTCTATTTAAGTGATCATCTTTCCATTGATTTTTAGTGTTACACTCTGAACAGGAATGAGATGGTTAAATAAGTATATTGGAATGGGTCTTGTGATATTAACCAAGAAAATAAAAAGATGAAAGAAATTATGAGCAAAGAGAGATGAGGATAGAGAAGGATGCATATGGGGTTAAATCCCTGCCTAGGATCAGATTGCTTTGCTTCCTGTCCCTCTTTTTAGCAAATGAAAGGGATAATGTAGAGGTTTTGTTTGTTTGCTTTTGTTTGGGTTTTTTTTTCCTGGTTTAGGTGGTTGGTGTTTTGTTTCTTTTCTGATTTAGATTGCAGAGTTCTTTAGCTACAGTGTCTTACTATGAACATGTATGCCAGATAGTACACCCTGTGGTCCTAATTTTGTTACAGATTCAAAATAGTACTGTAATAGTGTTTAATGATGATCACGATAGGAAGATACAAGTTTAGCACTACACATCTCAGATAAATTTTGGGGATGCCGCTTCTTTTGTGATGTGGGTGATGTTGATGAGATTCCATCATTCTGGCTGACCGTAGCCACTTTTGTTCTGAGGCATACTTTTTACATTCAGTTTTCACCAAAGGAAAACGGTTGTGAAGTCTTAGAGAATTACACTACGGGGAAATTATCTGAGGCTGGTCTCATCTGAAACATGCCTACAGCATCTTGAATTCTGTAGACTGTGCCAATGTGTGGTTGAGACTGTCAGGAACTTCCAGGTTAGACTTGTGATTTGCAAGCAGTTTGAGTGATGATCCAGAAGATTTGGATATCTCTAGTGTACAAGCACTGGAACAGTATAAAAATATTCCTACAAGTGTGAGGAGAAAAAGCATATATAAAAGGGGAAAAAAATCTATAAAGTGGCTAATTTTGGTGATAGAATAGATAAATAGTTAGGCACATAAGCCTTTTATTGGAAATAAAACAGAAGCAGCAAACTTGGAGTCTCAAGGTATAAACTCTTATAGCTTGTCAACAGGAATAGTGCCATAAAGAATTTAAAAAAAATTAAATATCTCCTATTGCAAGAACCCTGTCTTTCTGTAGTGCATGTTATGTGATAAAGGATTTTCTTTTCTCTGTGTGGTCCCGTTTGATTACAATGCTAGGAGTGCCTGGCTGCATTCCATGTATAATTAATTGCAGCTTTGGTTTCAGATTGCAGTGGGGCCAGGCTGCCTCTACCCCTTGCACTTGTTCACATCTTTAGATAGCTTTCCACCATGCCAGCTGGTGAGTGAATGGAGCCTTTCACAGCAAGCCTAATAGGCATGAATGGTTGAGTCATTGTCCTTGTTGGCTCTCTAGTTAATCTAGTGACAAACAAGGTTGGAGCTGCTGCAGTTGACGTTCTCTTTATTGCCTGTGTTTTCAGCATAAACAGTGTGTGTAAAGGGATTTAATCTTTTTGCCAGCTCGTTTCTGTTTCTTGCTGGTTTTGGAAGGAAAGTATTCTTTACGAAGAGGTACTAGTAAAAGCTGCTATGTGTTATGTTCATTTGTTTACTTCTAGTTTCCAGCAAAGAAGACAGTTGAATACCTCAAGTTGTGTGTTCAGGTTCCAAGCTTTACCATTTTTTTTATACCTTCTGAGGTTCAATTCTCTCTGCTGACATAAATGATTTCTGCATTGCATGTGAAGTTGTTACACTAAGCTATCGTTTCAGTTCTTGCCTGGTTATAGGGATGTGTTTCTGAACTGTTATTTATTTATGCTGTTTACAAACTTAAATAAAATTAAAAGGAGATCTATTTTCTTACAGGGATTAATAGGCTTTTGTGATGCAAAAAGTAGCAAAAAATGTATTCTAACTAGGAAATTCTATAACAATAGAAAATGTCCTTTCTATGGGTAATTTTCAATTCCATATGTATAAAACAATTCTTTTTCTAAAATACTTCTGCTTTTCCCCTTAATAAATTCTAAAAGGTAAACTAACTTTAGATAGCATATAGTAAAAAAAGTCATCAGAAATGCAACTAAATTTAATGAAGCGTTTGAAAACCACGTGTGTTTTCATAAATGCTTTTGCTCAATCACAATGTCTAAAAAGTACTGGGTTGGTTATTTTTAAGCCTTTTCTGAATTCAAGAAGGGAAGAGGAAGACGTGCCAACTTTTCTTTTCTCTGTTTTCTAGATCTTTCAAAATCAAAGAAGGAAAATCGAGTCAAAAGGGCAAAAGGAACATCCAGCAAAACTGTTCACTGACAATCTTGTCGTTTATGGAGCCAGGATAAAGAAAACCGCAGTTCTTGCAGTTGCTTTCCTTTTATAATGAGTTGTGTGTAGTACAAAAAAATGCAACTCGTTGACTGCTTCTGAGTCTTCCTACAGCAGAAAACTGTTTTACAACAAGAAACGTGGGCATTGTAGTAACCTCCTTCCATCTAACACTGGTGTGATGTGGGCATATGCGGTGAGCCCTTGGCTCTGATAGAGGCTTTAAAGTCCCTGAGCTAATCAGTACCACAACCCTGCTTTGGGGGTAATTTCACGCTCTGCCCTCCTTTAGCCTGGAGGAGCTGCAGAGGGAGGGGAGTACCCTGAGTAGCAGCATGGTGATGTCTGGTCTGCCAGGGAGGCAGGATGCTTTCCTGAGCCCCTCAGGTAGAGGACTTGGACTATTTGTACATCTGTGCTTTATTCTGGGCCACCCTACTCATCTGGCAATGGTGAATTTTAGCAGAGGAAGATACCCTCTTTAACACTGAAAATTGTTCTTTCATACAGCAGAGGAAATGAGATTATTTTCAATAGCAGCTCTTGTACACGTTCTGCTTCCTTGTTCTCACAAAGAAACATTTTTCTGGAATCTCCCTGGGCCTCTGCCCATGTCTGCTATTATAAATGAACAATATGCATGTTTCACAGTACTTAATGGGCTCCATCTAAACTTGCATGAAGAAATGCTGGAAGCTGTAGGAGTAGGCTGGGGCAGGGGCTGTTGTACCTGTAATGCAGAGGAACTGGGAGCAAAACTCTCATTAATGCTAAAGGAGGAATTTGCCTAATTCCTTGCTAACCACGCTGAAAGTCTTCCCCAAGAGACACAGTTTAATAGTCATAATTGAATTTGATTTGTATTAGCCCTCTTTGCCTAATTAAAAATTTATATAAAAACGCAGAAGGCAGAGAGAAAAGAACAGTTAATCTTTTCACTATTTGGGGATCACTGATATTTCACCAGTGCAGCAAAATCAGGAAGAAAACAGCCAAACCTTTTGTAATTCTGCCACTTCTTGGGACAGTTACCTAGCTACTCTGGTGATTGACAGGTGTTCAGTGTTGACTTCCTGTGTATTAATCTCAACAATATGCTACTTGATTGCAAGGGTAGTAAGAGAAGAAATCTAACTACAGCACAAGTATGAGGCTTTCTTTAATTAGACTAAAAGCAATTTTTTGATTTATTTTTTTTTTTGGACCCTACTGCTATATTTTGTTTATGGCTGCCCTTAAATTGAGGTATTTTCTTACCATGATAACCCACAATGAAACCTTCTCTCTATCCCTCCTTTTTTGTCTGCTAGTATATAATTTTGTTCTATAGTCTTAATTATCTGAATAATTTCACAGATTTGGTTTATTGGAGTGAGTAAACGGCTACATTTGGCCAATTCTTTATGGCTCTTAGACTTTTCAAGTTTTTTTCATTGTTCTCAATTCCAAGAGAGCAGTAAGTTAAAATATTTTGTCTGATGATCCTTTATATGTTTTGTTGTTTGTTTTTTTTCAAGGATTTCTTTAAAGTTTGGTGTTCCCGAATAAAAATAAAGGGGGGTGGTGGGGGTGTGGAATTTGTTCATTGCTTCATTTTGTGTGGGGGAGCTTCCTTGAAAGCCGCACATGTGATGTGGTCAGTGTGCTTCAATCTTGCTGTGCAGCACTGATATTATGCTGTCTGACCCAGGAGTCTCTGTGGCTGAAGGCCATAGGCTAAATGTTATTTCATTTTGTATTGGGAAAGTACAATTTGGAAGCTGACTAAAAGAAAAATCTGGAATCCAAAGTTGAGTGATGATCAAAAAGATTGCACAAAGAGATGATAAAATCTCATTGTATAAGAGAAGCAAAATCTCTTTTTCCTCTTTTTTTTTTTTTTTTTAATTCTGCCTTTTGTGCAATAAATAGCTACTTAAGTAGGCGTTACATTCTGCACAGGAGTTTCCTGCAGGGAGTTCACTGCAGATTTATTAGCATTAAGGAATACCTTGGAGGGATTAGGGTAAGACTCTTAGCAGACTAAGTCTCTAGAGGACATTCTTGATGACATGTGACTGGCTACTGACTTTCGACCTTCCCCTTTGAAGCGTTGGCAGCAGAATAATTATCACAAGGCACTATAGAAAATCAAACATTTAAATTATTTCCTCAAATTAAGAGTGTTTTTTAACAAGCAAATACAATGTTACATATGTAGAAGTCATTGGTGGTGATGGTTCTTCATGATAATGACATAAAAATAGTGCTGTTCAAACCTGCTGAACTGTATCTTGATCCAAAGGATAATTGTAACTGCATTGAAAGATTATTAATCAACAAAGAATGACATGAAAACAAAAATGTACAGATTTCTGGATCTGACTACTTTCAGTCCTTTTCTGGTTTTCCTAACTTGCCCATTACCCTTTGATTTACACTGAAAAGAGAGGTATAAAACATGGTTGCCTTGCCTTCATGCTGCAAGGCATCCTTTTGCTTTCACTGTCCACACTGATGCATCTCCACTAGTGCTAGCATAGTCCACTCTGAGCACTCTACTACTGTCTTGATGGAGATGAGCCAAAAAGGTTTACATGAGGTCTGGTGTTAAAGTCTAGCAGGCACCTGGCACTCTCCCACTTCTTTCCTGAGGCAGCAGCAGCGTGGGTGATTTTAGGAGAAAGAAAATGCTGGTCACACTGCGACTACCCTTATAAATAGACCTTCAGTACTGAATACAGAGCAATTCTACATTTAGTATTCCCACTGCTGTTTTAAAAAGAACTAGTAAGTATTTGCTGGACTTTGATATTATTCTTTTTTTTTTCCACTGAAAACAATCATGTTTATTCTGCCTAAAGAGACGACTTTTGTTAAATCCCCTTGCAAATAGTCCCTGATTTCTGTATTTCCGAATCTTTCTTCCTTCCCAGTTGTGTCAGTTTGCGGGAGGAATGAAGTCACTATGGCAGCAGGCTGCTTCCCAGACATGTCAAAGAAAGCTGCCAAGTTTCATAGGTTTATTGTGTGCAGTGCTGAGATTCTCTTTTGTGTTTGTCACATAATCAGTCAAATATGGCAGTATTTGAACTACGATTTCGCACTCCCTTATTCTGTTCCTGGCCAGGCCACTGTGTGTTTCCTCGTCCATGTCAGTCTCATGCTTGTTCCTGAAAGGATGGAAAGGAAGCGGTGGGGTAAAAGCCTTCTTAATTTGCTTCTGAAGACAAAGGTCTCATCGTGCCTATTGTACCAGAGCACCGGTACAAATCGAAACAGCAGCCCCCTGAGAGTGTTCAAATGGGGTTTTCTGGGACTGTGTCACATTTGTTTTCTCATTGGAAGGTCAGAAGGGCTCAGTAAAGTCAGTGACAGCAGATCAGTCTCATTTATGCTGCCAGATTGAGCCATTTTTCAAATCATGTCAAGGGGCAGCATCACCAGCAGACTAGCTATCGCTGTTCAGCCAGCCAGCGCTGCTGGGAGCAGGGGGAAACTCTTGGTAATAGATGCTTCTCTTGTAGGATGTGCTATTGCCATTGGGAAAACATTTCCACAGCTTTGGCATGTGCTTACTTCAATCTGCCAAATTAATTTCCTAGCCCTGAGTTGGACTCATTCTTTCAAGTTGCATCCTGGAGATGCTGGGATGCTGTTTTGGGTTTGTGTGGTGGGGTTTTGGTAGCAGGGGAAGGGCTACAGGGGTGGCTTCTCTGAGAAGCTGCTAACTTCCCTGCTCCAAGTCGGACCCACTGCTGGCCAAGGCTGAGCCCATCAGTGATGGTGGTAGCACCTCTGGGATGACGTATTTAACAAGGGGAACCTGCAGTGGGGAAGGAGATTGGGATGTGAGAGGAAGCCCTCTGCAGACACAAGGTCAGTGAAGAAGGAGGGGAGGAGGGGATGCCCCTGTGGCCCGTGGTGAGAGGTCAGGCTGTCCCCCCACCCAGCCCATGGAGAGGAGCGGGGGAGCAGATGCCCACCTGCAGCTTGGGGAGAGAGGAGCCCACGCCAGAGCAGGGGGATGGATGCCCCTGACAAGGCTGTGACTCCATGGGAAAGCCCGTGCTGGAGCAGTCTGTGACTGAAGATGAGGCCATGGAAGGGACCATGCTGAACCAGTTCGTGAAGGACTGCAGCCCGTGGGAGGGACCCCACACTGGAGCAGGGGCAGAGTGTGATGAGTCCTGCCCCTGAGGAGGAAGGAGCAGCAGAGACAATGTGTGATGAACTGACTGCAACCCCCATTCCCTGTCCCCCTGTGCCACTGGGTCCAGGAGGTAGAGAAAATTGGGAGTGGCGTTGAGCTGGGAAGAAGGGAGGGGTGGGGAGAAGGTGTCTTAAAATTTAGTTTTATTTCTCATTATCCTTGTTTTGACTTGATAGGTAGTAAATTAAGCTGATTTTGTTTTTTCCCCAAGCTGAGTCTGTCTTTTTCCCCTGTCCATAAGTGGTGAGTGATCTCTCCCTGTCCTTGTCTCAACCCATGAGTTTTTCTTTATATTTTCTCTTCCCCATCCCACCACGGGGGGAAGAGTGAGCAAGTGACTTTGTGGTGCTTTGTTGCTAGCTGGCCTTAAACCACAACAGGTGCCATATCTGGTCCTGGGTTATGTACTCTTCCAGGCTGTGGGAGTGTGATCATACTATTGAAATGCCTGCCCCTCTGCACTGCACATCCATAAGGAGCACCCTTCGGTCTGATTTTTGTGGCATCCCCACAGGTATTCAGTTCTGCAGTGCAGACAGGTCCCGAGCCTCTAGCTGTGTCAGCTGCTTTTTGTGCTAATGACATCAAGTCAAAAGGATGACCTGGCACCTTTTCTTGTAAGTGTGTTTTTGGGATGTCCACTGGAAAACATAGGTGGTGCTCCATGCCCTTATACTGGCTTTTGATGTATGCCTGTGTTTTGGCTACTTAATGTACGTTACAGGGCACTCTACTGATTCCCTATCAAACAGCCAAGTTTAATTTCATTTGTGTTTGGAGCCAAAGCTGCCTCAGTTAAACACTTAGAATTGTACTTCAGAGGCATCGTTTCTTTCTACTGACTGTAGGGGAAATATAAATTCCTAGCTGATGTTTTTTGAGTCACCCTGTTGGTATGTGTACTGTTGCAGTGCTGAAATAAGTCCTCTGAATCCAACCCATACTCTTTGAAGTGCCTGATTTAGAGCCTTTTGTTGCATTGCGCTTTTGTTACTTGCCATTTTGCTCCCTTTTGCATTGACAGCAACAAAGAAACCCTTATTTCAGTGCAATTCCATCAGTCATGTGTAGAAATAGAGCAAATACCTAGAAAATCAGAATGGATCCCAAAAGGGCCTTGTGGCAATTTCTGTTCCAACTTCAAAAGATACCATTTACATAATGCAATGTCTTCAATAGAATGAATAAACTGTGATTTAATGCAAGACCTTTTGTCTTTTATACCTTACATTTAAATAATAGACACATAAAAATTAAAATAAAAATAGCTGAAAGAGTGATGTTTGGTTAATGAAGCTGTGAAATTGCAGCTTGTTTCTGACGCACAGCACCAGAAGGAGTTTTCACTCTCATTTTAACAAGCACTGCGAGGCAGGTTCACATTAGCTGATCTAATCCAGTCCAACTTTATATTATCTGAATCTCAGCTGCTCCCCATGCTCAGTTTCAATTTATGTATTATTGGGGTCCCTCTGGTCTCTTCTCCTGCTTCCCTCTGGCTCTTTAAGATTGTAGACAGCTCAGAGTCACTCTCTTCTAAGACAAGCATGGGCATGAAAGTTAAGTGTCTATTCAGCCTTTTCTTGGCTTAGACCTGTACACCTGCCTTGTAAGGACCTCTCTAACATCTCTAGCTCTTATAGGAAAACAGGACTTTATTTCCATCAAAAAGTGCTTTCCATACAGTTTTGGGTTTTTTACAATTGGATAATTCTGTCGAAGTGTGGAGAGTGTCCCTCTGCTCTAACTGAAGGCTTTAATGACACTGCAGACGCTTCTGTATATAGAATTTCTACAGCCTGCAACCTCCTGTAGGCTTCACTCCTTATACAGGTTTCCCATCCAGTTATTCTTGCTTTTATTCATGGCTGTGGGGTTGGTTTTTCCCCCTCGGAAGCTTTTGGAACAACTACTTTCATTAGCTTCTACTTCTGGCTGTCCCCATTCTCAAATCCCTCTTAAGCTTTCCTCAGTGGGAGGCTGTTTACTTTATAAGCTACAAGCAGCCCAGAAAGGCACCCTTGCAGCTTTCACTCACTACAACTGTAGTGCATACCTCCATGAACAGCTAGCTTAAAGGAAATCAGCTTCCAAAGTGTTAAATGTTAGCAAAGCTCACCCAGCACACGCTTGATATGCCATCTGTCACAAACAGGAATGAGGCTGCAGTGGAGAAAGAAAAATTATGATCCGGCAGGATATGCAGAGCACAGAGTGGCACAGAATAAGACATAGGATTTATTCTCCTTCTCGGTGTGTTCTAACTACTTCAGGTTTCCTTTGCAGATTTGACTTTCAGCCTTTTCCTAATGCATGTAAACAGGCTCCACAGCTGCTTCTATACTGCATCTCGGGTACCAGTCATCTATACTACCCTTTTAACTGGAAGTATGGTGCTAGCAAGTCCTAGCTGCTCTAAGAACAGATGATGTTAAGACTCTTGTAGGAAGAAGCATAAGTCTCTTCTGCTTTTCCAAGGCTCATTGTACCCTGGCCTTCAGGTATATCTTTCCAATTCTGAACTGGTCCCCTAGTTATTTCATTTTGGTCTTATTTTTCTTAATCAGATGATGGAGGACAGCCAAGGCTGACCACTAATTCTATTTACCATGCCTTATATGCTCCAATTGCAATAAATCTCAGGCTACATTGTTCTTTGGCATCCAAGCGTGTTGAGTTGATGCTATGAAGAAAGCCATAAAACCCATAATGAGCCTAAGCCTGTTCCTCTCGGGAAATTTCTTCTTTGGCCCTTGCAGTTGCAGTCAAGTGGGTAGCTGTAGCCTGACCTCCTATTTTCAGTTGCTCTCTCTCTCTCAGCATGTGCCTAACAGGGAGAACACGGCCAGCTTTCATACAGGAAGCAGAAGTTCAGATTCTGGGTGCTGTTTCAGCCCATGTTAATTTCTTAAAACAGAGTGTCCCAACGACTAAACAATAAACTTGAAGAGGCTAGGATAGCACTCCTGCTTTTAAGGTTGGGAAAGGTGCAGAACAGTGGATACACCAACACTCTGTGGGACTAGTGTTTTTTTTACTCACTGTCCTCATTTTGCCTGGGATAGAGTTAATTTTCTTCCTAGTAGCTGCTATAGTGTTATGTTGTTATTGTCATTTTATTATTATTGTTTTCATTATTTCGGTCCTATTAAACTGTCCTTATCACAACCCATCAGTTTTACTTCCCCCCCCCCC